>CM057455.1:1489445000-1489782500 GCA_016271365.2 Neoceratodus forsteri | reverse complement strand
GTTGTCCAGAGAGTGGAAGACAGTAAGAGGGCCAGCCAGGGCTACAGCTCTTCTTAAACCCCCCTTCCTCCCCCAGTTCCAACTCCCTGAGTGGTCCAATGACCACCCTCTCACATTAGTCCAAGGCCACCCCTTCAGCTTAGAAGGGGGTAGTTCAAGCTCCTAACCTGGCCTTCTGTGGGAGTGGGCATCCCCTACCTGATGAGGGTTGAAGGGGGAAGAGGAGCCAACCACCAAGGCCATCTCTTACTGCAGTTCTCTACACACCTGACATTGAAGAGTCAGGCACCATATTCCCTCCCCCACTGCCCCTCAATTACCACCCACACTCTTTTTGTGAGTTAAATGACCACAGCTATGCATCTATTGATGGTATCACCAGAAAATACAGACAACTCAAGCACAACATATGTTGCTAGAGGGTTTCTGACCAGCCCTCCTCCAAAAAGGGGGTGGATGGGCGAAGGTGAACTTCCATTTAACTGTGCCACTGTTGACTGTTCCATCCCCAGCAACTCAGGAGGATTTGTGTCCATCAAAAGGGAATAAGGCCTCCGCTGATGGATGGTAGGATTCCCATGCAAGGTGAAGCCTTCTCCATCTCATGTTGATGTGATGGAGGTTATCAGAATCTGTTCATACAGGGTGGGGATGGGCCCAGCAGGACGTTTCCCATCTTACCAACCCTTAGAAAACCAGCCCCCTCATGGTGCAGGTCCCCCTCCCCATCTCTGCATCCACATGATCAGAGACTCTCCAGCTACAACAGGGCAGACTCCCATGCCCACTCCTCCCAAGCAACTTATGAAAGTCACTCAGCAACCAGAACCCATTTGTGGTGAGTAATATTCTCATACCATACCTCTGATTGGGGCACCCCATCCCTGGGTGCCACCCTTGACTCAAGGTGGTACTATCATCATGCTTCAGAACCCTTTCCTTAGTCAATGTACCACTATACAGGCATCAACATATTGAAAATAGTTGGGCACTGGACATGGGTCATGTAAGGGCGGCGTAGTGGGTTTTTTTGTTTTTTGTTTGAGTGGGAGCATTCTGAAAAGAGCAGGAAATTCGCTTTTGAAACTGGCTGAGGTGACAGTGTCAGATTGCTTGGCCCAACGGCGGGCTGCCAAAACATGGTGCAGACCCAGCCACTTAGGAAGGTACAAAGGTACATTAATAAGGGGGGAGGCATTGCCCCCCCCCGAGCCACACCCAGAGAAACAGACCACAAAGAAACATAGAAACATAGAATCTGATGACAGACAAGGGCTGCCTGACCCACCCAGTCTGCCCATTAATTTTCTACCTTCCTTTTTGCTGAAGATCCTACTTAATCTAAGGCACTGTCTCCCCCCTCCTTTACCTCTATGATTCCCTTGTGCCTATCCCAGGCATATTTGGACCCCCTACACTGTTTTCGCCTCCACTAATTCCACTGGAAGGCTATTTCAGGGATCCACCACTCTTTCTGTGAAGAAGTACTTCCTCACATCTCTCCCAAATCTATCATATCCCTAACAGTTTATTTGAAGAATCCAGTCATGCAGCCTTTAAATGGCATTTGAAGAAATACTATTATAATCATCTCCTCTGTAATTGTGTTATATAACTGTATATTCTGTTATTTATTTATTTTATTTATTTATTGAAATTTTCAGAATTACAATCCTTTGAGTTGAAGACTCCTTTGCAAAGGTTCCACGTCAGTCACAACAGAACAATACATCAAGATAGATTGTACATAGTTTACAAAACAAAACATTACAGATTGACAAGTTGTGCAGAAAATCACAGTACATGGTATATTTACAATGCTTGGTTATCATCTCAAGGGTTGTAAGAGGACCCTGGGTCAAACAAGTTATGGTGGCAAAGATTATCGATACAGGCATATTTTACCTAGCCCTATATTTGGGGCAAACCCCTATGTTGTAGGCCATTTTTTTTAACAGCTTTAACCTAGGTAGGACTGTTGGAAACAGCCACAGGTCTCAGAGTCAAAAAGAAGACTCTTGATTCCTGCTTTGAATTGGCCAAGACTAGGGGCAAGTGAGATGGAGAGTGGTAGTTTGTTAAGCCAGAGGGGAGCAGATAGTGGAAAGACCTTTGTCCTAGGGAGGTCCTGCAATGGGGGACAATGTGGGAGGTGCCAGCCTGGCATCTGGGGGTACCCCCATGGGGGGCTGGTTGGATGAGGGGCTGTAGACCAATTGGTGTGAGCTTCAAAAGTATCTTTTTGGCTTAGAGGCAGGTGTGGTATTTTAGCCTCATAGAAACATAAACTTTGACAGCAGATAAGGACCGCTTGGCCCATCTAGTCTGCCCATTTCCCTACCTACAGGATAGGCCGCAGATCCTAGTCAACCAACAGCCTATTTCTTCCTACCCCCTACAAGAATTGCCTCATGTCTGTCCCATGCATTCTTGAATTCTTCCACGGTTTTAGACCCCACAACCTCCTCAGGAAGGCTGTTCCATGCATCCACTACCCTCTCTGTGAAATAATACTTCCTCACATTGCCCCTGAACCGCCCCCTCTATCTTTAAATCATGTCCCCTTGTTCTTGCACGTCTCTTTTCCTGAAAGATGCTACCCTCTTGGATTTTGTTGATTTCACCGAGGTACTTAAAAGTTTCTATCATGTCCCCCCTCTCTCTTCTTTCCTCAAGGGTATACATATTAAGCTCCTTTAGTCTCTCCTCATACGGCTTCTCTTGCAGACCTTGCACCATTTTAGTTGCCCTCCTCTGGACTACCTCTATCCTGTCAATGTCTTTGCGGAGATGGGGTCTCCAGAACTGGACACAGTACTCCAGATGCGGTCTCACCAACTGTCTGTACAGAGGGATAACAGCTTCCTGTTTTCTGCTGCTGATGCCTCTCCCTATGCATCCCAGTGTACTCCCAGCCCTCCCTACTGCCTTCTCACATTGCTTGTTAACCTTAAGGTCATCTGATATGATTACCCCCAGGTCCCTTTCCTTTTTTGTTGTTGTTACTACCTAGCCCCCATTGTGTATTCTTCCCCCGGGCTCTTGTTTCCCAGATGCATTATTTTGCACTTTTTTGCATTGAATCCTAGCTGCCATACTTCTGACCATTAATCCAACCTTGCCAAGTCCCTTCTCATCCTTTCCACGCCTCCTTGTGTATCAACCCTGTTGCAGATCTTTGTGTCATTTGCAAAGAGGCATACTTTTCCTTCCAGTCCCTCTGCAATGTTACTTATGAAGACATTAAAAATGAATGGACCCAATACTGAACCATGCGGTACCCCACTAGTAACCCCTCTTTCTTCAGAGTGGACTCCATTTACAATTACCTTCTGTGTCCTGTTGTCCAGCCAATGTTTTACTCAGGCTACCACCCTGGGACCCACTCCCAGGCTGGTTAATTCGACTATTAATCTTTTGTGTGGGACTGTGTCAAATGCCTTGCTAAAGTCTAGGTAAGCCATGTCCACAGCCCCTCCCTGGTCTACTACTTTGGTCACCCAGTCAAAAAAATCTATTAGATTCATCTGACATGACCTTCCCGCTGTGAAACCATGCTGCCTTGGGTCCTGTGCCCCACTGGCCTCTAGGTACTCAACTGTTCTTTACTTCAGAAGTGACTCCATCACTTTCCCTACCACAGAGGTCAGACTGACAGGTCTGTAGTTTCCTGCGTCTGTCTTGGTCCCACTTTTGTGAAGGGGAATCACATCCGCCTTCCTCCAGTCCTCGGGTACCACACCATCCTCCCATAATTTATTAAAAAACATAGCCAGTGGTTTCACTAGTTCCCCCCTTTATTCTTTTAGAATTCTGGGGTGAATTCCATCAGGCCCCATTGCTTTGTCCATCTTCAGTTTTAGGAGTTCTTGGAGAGCCCTTTCTTCTGTGAAAGGACTGGGATTGACCCCCCTATCAAGAGTGCTTCTGTTAATTGGATTAGGCACTTCCCCCTCCTCTTTTGTGAATACTGAGCAGAAATATTCATTCAGTATCCCTGCTTTTTCACTGTCCCCCTCTGCCCACCCACCGTTTATTCCATTCAGCCTCACTGTCCCTTCCTTTGTCTTTCTACGCTTGCTGATGTACCTATAAAGGTTTTTATCCCCCTTCTTAACTGAGTTGGCTATTTTTCCTCAGTTTGGGCCTTTGCTATTCTGACTTCCTCCCTTCTTCCTTCTGCCTTAACTGGTACAGCTCAGTCCTGCTTCTTCTGTGTTTCCTTATACTTCCGGAATGCTATCTTTTTCTTCCTGACTTTCACAGCCACCTCTTTTGAGAACCATAGTGGCTTTTTCTTTCATTTTGATTTGTTTATTCTTCACACAAAGGCTTGTTGCCTCTGTGATGGCAGTTTTGATGATTCCCCATTGTTGCTCCACACCTCATTCTAGCCTGTTTGCTAGTGCTTTTTGAGGCACTCTCCCATCTTGCCAAAGTCAGTCCTCCTGAAGTCCAGTACCCTCACTTTTGTATGACTTGACTCTGTAGCTGAGTTTAACGTGAACCACACTGTTTGATGGTCACTTGTTCCCAGATGGCAACCCACTTCTAGATCTGAGATCCTCTCACTGCCCCTGTTTGAGAGTATGAGGTCTAAGATTGCTCCCTCATGAATAGGTTCTGAAACTAGCTGTCTGAGGCCTGCCACCTGTAGGACATCAAGAATGGCCCTGCTCTTGGATGTGGCTGCAGCAAATGTGCTCCAGTTAACATCTGGCATATTCACGTCTCCCATCAACAGTATCTCCCTTTTCTCTGCCATTCTAAGAATGCCTTCTATCATACCCTTGTCCATTCCCTCCCCCTGACATGGGGTCTGTACACAACCCCTGTGAGGATTGTGGTGCCCTTTCCAGTCTCCAAGGTGACCCACAGTGCCTCCTCTCCTCCCTGTTTACTCTTTTGTTCATTGCTTTATCCCTTCCTTTACATAGAGAGCTACTCCTCCCCTCTTCTTCCCTGCCTGTCTCTCCTGTAGGTTATGTACCCTGGTATGTTAACATCCCAGTCATGGTTCTCTGTGTACCATGTTTATGTGACATGCACGATATCCAGGCATCCCTCTTCCATCAAGGCCACCAGCTCAGGAGCTTGTTGCCCAGACTACGGCATTGGTACTCATTACCCTCCATTTCCTGATGGCCTTACTCTTTTTGCCCCATCCCTGTCCTTCTTGCCTTTGTCACTTTCTCCATTTACCCTGCCCTTCTCCCTATCGACACCTCTATGTTGGTGTTTACTCCCTACTACCATGATTTTTTGGGGGCTAAGTTTCCCTGCTCCTTTCAGTGCCTCCCCTTGGCTGGTTTAAATGCTTGTCAATGAAGCATTTAAACCTACCCTAGGATCCTGGTTCCCCTCCTGGACAGATGCAGCCCATCATGCCAGTATAGGCTTGCATCACTCCAGGTGGACCCCAGTCCCCAATGAAGCCAAATCCCTGAGCTCCACACCAGTTTTTCAACCACTGATTGAATCCCATAGTGTGGAACACCCTAGCCTCTCCTACGCCACAGATGGGCAGCACCTCCGAGAAGGTTACCATGCGTGCTACTTGTCTAAGGCCCTTCCCCAATTCCACAAACTCTTCCTGCACTTCTCTAATCCCTTTCTTAGCCAGGTCATTTGTCCCTAGGTGGATCCTTCAAAGGTCAACCAGTCAGCTGGTTTATAGAGCACACATGTATGGGTAAGCCTTTCACTGCTTTTGACCAGATGGCAGGCTTTGTTGAGGGCTAGATTGATGCAGTTAAGGGCTGTTTGATTAGCAGTGCCATAAATTAATATACCATATTCGACCAACAAAAGGACTGAGCAGGTAACAGCCAGCTGTAGGGACTGGGGGGATGCAGTGTTTATGTCTGAAGAGAATCCCTAGTCGGGTGTTAGTGTGTTTTGTCTTTGTATTAGTTCTGAATGTTTTTACATGTAACATCTTGGCTGTTGAAATAGCCCCGGGTCGTGTATGAAAAAGGGCCTTTGGCTCATTACATTTACCTGGGTAACAAAAGTTTAAATAAAAAAAAAATGACATAAAAGCCCCCATCTCACCATTGATCTGTCTCCTGGGGTCTCAGTGGCAATGACAACTTGTGCGTACCACCAGTGCTTCTGTTGAATATGCAACCGCATCAAGCCTGTAGTTGGCCACCACTGTCTGAGAGCCTGCAAATCTTTTTTCATCCATCACTGCAACTCTACCATGCAATCATCTGGCATATTCATCTGCCCAGCTGATGTAAAAATGGCTACAGATCCACATCTTGTAACTAACATGATCTGTGTGCACTGAGACATGAAAGGAGGAAAGGACATTATTACAGATGTGGCTAAACATAACATTTGAAGGCCTTGGACTTCTCCCTCCCCATCGTCAGGTATCTGCCCATCTCTGAGCCCTGTAGACTGGATGTGATAGTGGCCCAATGCCAAAGGAGTGGGACTCAAATTTGCTAGGGTTTGGGCCTGAATCCTACAAGGCTTTTTGAAAGATCCAGCAAAATTGGTAATGAGTCAGAGGAAGTGTGTCTTCATGCTGGAGAAAGGCTTCCCACAGTCTGAGCTGGCACTCATGTACTCACCCACCCATGATGAAACATCCCAGATCACCCTAATAAGAGACCAGATTTCACACCCCATCTGGTCAGTCCTAGACATTGCTAAATGAACATCCCCCATGTCATTAATGACCATGTTCCCTCACTGAAGGCCATCTTCCTTCTTTTGGGCTTTCAACCTAGCAATTTCCTCAGATATTCTAAACACCCAAAGAAGTTGACCAAATAAGCTGTTTGGAAATGAAAAATCAGAGTTGAGGACTTGCAAGTTTCTGGCAAGGCAGTCCATACCCTCATTAGAACAAGAGGGTTGAGTCACCTTCTTCCATCCGTGTGTTTTGAGATGTCTTTCTACCAACCCACCAGCATTTTCCAGATCCTGAAGGCTTGTGTGTTTTCTGCCACTCCCAGGGCCTTTGACAGCAATGCTATTCCTGCCAGGTACTGACCCACCGCCCCAGGAACATATTCTCCTCTTTTACTATCACTATAAAGTGGCACAGTTGCCTCTCTGTAATGGGCTAGAGCTCCAGCCACACACCTGCTGCTCTGACCCACAGCAAATGCTGTGTCCCTCTTCAGTAATTCCTTTTGTGCTGGGGCAATGGAACTGAAAATGAACCTCCAGATTTTAGGGCCACTAGATTCCAAACAGAATGTGGAATCTGATGCAGGGTTATGTCCACCAGAGGAGCCAGTGTGACTGAAAAATGAGATAAGGCATCAGCAATCCTGTTGTGAAGTCCTATCACATGATTTGCCCTAAACTATATACTCAACAGCAAGCATATTAAGACAAAACCCCTCAAGTCCTCCAATGTGCCCTTTGCCCCTGTTATTTGTATGTACCACCCCTGTCTTGTCTGTCTGGAACACTTGTTTATTGCATAATCATTCACCCCAAATCCCCAGGGCCACCATGACTGGGAAAAATTTGAGCAAAATCATATTCCATGTAATGCCCACTGAGAACAAGCCTCTTGCCACTCGGCCATGCACCAAACCATGGCAAAGTATACACCAAAGTCTCTAACCCCAGAGGCATCCGTGAACCACTCTAGTTCTATGTGTCTCACATCAGTGGGCCACATTGACACCAAATTTTAATAATGTTCTAGCAGAGTATGCCAAAGAACAAGGTCCTTTCTGATGCTCTCTGACACCCTAATCATGTGGTATGCTTTTATGACTCCTGCCCGCCCTTTAACCAGTCCTTGTACAAAAGTCCTCCCCATCAAGATCACCCAGCTGGCAAAGTCTAATGGGCCTAGAAGTTGTTGCAGTTTCTTCAGTGTGACCTTCCTGGCCACTCTCGCTCTAGTCACCAGCCCACAGATAGTGGACACCTTTTCTTCAGACAATCAGAACTCAAACCGAACTGTGTTGATCTTGATGGCCAGGAATGATATCACTTCCTGGGGGCTTCAGTCTTGGCCTCCACCAGTGAGATGCCAACCTCCCTGTGCCTGCTTAAAGAAATTGAGCAAGTGGTCGCATGCCCTACTCTGGACCTACAAACAGAAAGTCATCCAAACTCAGACCACCCCATGTGACACTTTTGCCTTGACTGTAACCCAGTGTAGGAACTTACTAAATGCCCAAGAGATTGCACAGGCCATTGAACACCCCATAGGCATGTATATGTCAATGTACTATTTACTCCTGATGTTCATACCTAAGAGACACTGACCATCCTAGTGCACTGGTAATAAGTGAAAGGCCGACTCAATAGCTGGCTTGGTTGGTTTGCAAAATTCCCAGTCCTCACTCTCCAATCACTTTGACCCTCTTGTCAAATGAGGCATAAGGGATCACCGTATAGCTGGGGTCAACGTGATCATTGACCAATTCACCCTGTGGATATGATAAGTGATTAATCAAACAGATCTCCACCATGGCTTTCTTGGGCATCAACCCTGTAAGTGATCCTTGAAGGTGGTTGATTGGGAAGATGTATATGGACCCCTCACTCTACCCAACTGAATCTCTTTCTCTATTTTTTCCTTTAAGACCCCTGGCACTCCCATGCAGACTTCAAATTGTCTGCCTCAGAGGGACATCATATGGAATCCTGACCTGTCTGTGAGTCTGACAAACAATATTTCTGTTGCGGTATCTGTCTAGTCAGAACCTAACCCATTCCATCCTTATCACCATCACTAGTTTTTCTTTCCAGTTGCAATGAAAGGAACAATTCCCAAGGTCTATCCTGAAGAACACAGCGAGGCAGTATGGTCTTCCCACATGAGGTACTGACCATTAAAGTGGCTATTTTCAATTTACATAATGTCATGACTCTTTGTGGTTGTAGTCATAGAAACATAGAAACATAGACTTTGATGGCAGATAAGGACTGCTTGGCCCACCTAGTCTGCCAATTTCCCTACCTACAGGATAAGCTACAGATCCTAGTTAACCAACAGCCCACTTCTCCATCCAAAACATTAATCATATCAAGCTAAGACTTGCCTCCAGCCCCACGGCAATCCCCTGGAGGGTGTTGAGGCTCCTTGTTCCTCTTTGATTTGACTGGTGCTTTACCCTTCAACTACTTCTTGTTCCCTGGCAGTGGCTGACTCAGCCTGACCTCTTCTTGCCGGAGGCACAAGCATGCTTCCAACCAAGGCTTCCCTTTTTGAGTCACCATCTCTTGTAGCTGGGCCAGAAGGCCTGCATCATCTGTTTCTCCTCCTGAGCTCTCTTCCTCTTTTTTGGCATGTTCCCTGAAGGACCTTTCTACTTCTTTTTTTTAACTTATCTGTGCTGCCTTAACACACTCAATGTTAAACCCTGCAATGTCCTTCCTTTCTGTTTTTTCATTACTTTAGTCTGAGCCTACAGGGAGGGCCTTGTTGTGGCAGTTTAGCTCAGCACTGTGACTCCCTAATGCATGCTTCTCATACACCCCAACCCTTACAGCCTAACCCAGCAACATGTATATGTTCTTGCTGTTCAGCCCTAAGTTTTACAGCTGCAGCCTCACCTAAATGTGTTAATTTATGTAAGGCAAGAAGAGAAACTTTTAATTAATATTATTTGTGGCCACATAAAAAAAAAAAAAACAGCCTGGGATGGAGACCACTGCATTAAACTAGCACAGACATACACATGCTCCAATAACATCTTAGTGGTGCATTAATTAAGAGTACAACCTGTCAGGGTCAGAAAGGACACTGTGCTAATTACATAACTTCAGGTTCAAGAATGTCACAATGCAAATCAAATAACCTAAAAACATCAATAAGTCATGCAAATAAAAAAAGTACAAACCGTATCCCCACCCCTGTTAACACTGCTCAAGAATCATAAATTGCACAGGAAATCTATACAGCACTGAAAAAACATACATCATGCTCAAAAATCCAAAATCAAAAACCTTCAGTGCTGCTCACACAAAGAAAGCATAAACACTTCATGAAAACACACACAAAAAATTCAAAACCTTCAATTCCACGACAGCTGAAATCTGCATACCATGATAATATATTATTTACTGAAACTGATGACTGAGATAGGCACACTGAGCCAAGAGTCATTTTCAGGTGTGATAAACAATGACATTGTCCTGCTGTAATATCTAGGAAAATATCCACTGGCCCCTCTGTGTGCACCTGTCTGCATGCTTGCATCCTTCAGCTGTATGCCCTAGGAGTGATTTCAATTTGCATTCTGCCCTGCACTAATTTTGAATTTGGCTGTTTGTAAGAATGCTGTAGCAGTTAAGGACTGAAAGTGGACCTGCAAAGAAGAAAAGGTATGCACTATTCAGAACTTACATCAGCATTCGTTTTCTGGAGAGTGCCACTTATTTCTGTTTATCTGGTTGTAGTTTGAACAGTATTGGCTAATTTTAGTGTGCACAAGACTGGAGGCTAGACTGACGAGCAGGATCACCTACAGATTTGAACTTTGCCTAAAATATCCACATATCTATCTGAAGTCCAGTAACAAAGACACTGTAGTCTCAAACTCTCTGCTTCTACCTCATCCACACCACTCCACTCCAGGGCTAGAGCACATGGAATCTAATCAACAGGCCAGGCTTCCAGGTCGGGTTCAGAGATCACAAGGGAAGTACAGGAAGCATAGCCCAGGCTCTAGCTCGGCCTCAGAGATCACATGGGAAGTACAGGAAGCACAGCCCAGGCTTTTAGCTTGGCCTCAGAGATCACATGGGAAGTACAGGAAGCACAGCCCAGGTTTTTAGCTCAGCCACAGAGATCACATGGGAAGTACAGGATGCAAAAAATCAGCAATACCCATTTAAAGCAACAAGACTAGCTAAAGCCATGCAACCATTACCCACTCCCTTCAGTGCAACTGCACTCAATTAGTGAAGCAGACCATCTGCTACCTAATCATTGCTGAATATCTAATGTATGCTAATTTCTTAAAACTGCCCATTTATAGATACAGCACCAAATTACAACACTGCTGCACTGCTAAACAACTACATATTGCAAAACATTTTACAAGTTTATCAATGTATCTACCAGTGGTTGAAGTCCCTCACCTTTTGGGCTCAAGACTCCTACACACAATTAGTGAACTAACATAGCATAATCCCCTCTCTATCATGCCTTATTTCTCACATGCTAGTAACCCATTTTAGGATGGGGAGCCATCTTTAGGTTACGTTCATGGGCATGTTCACCTTTCCACACAGGAAGTGATAGCTAGGGGACCAATGTGTGTATGAGAGCCAGGGGCTCCAGGAACCTCAGATCCATTTTCAGTAGGGATGGGCTACCTGTTGGGTAGCTGGAGTGGGCAGGTCGGGTATCAGCATTTTTTTACCAGGTATTATAGTCTGGGTAAGTTACTACCCTACCCGACATAACAGTGTACTTCACGGGTCGGGTACTGTTGACACAGGTAACTGGTCAGGTAATGGGTCATTTAAATTTTAAACTGGTATTACAGGCAGCTTATGGAATCCTGGGACTATTCTGAAGTTGTAATTAGGCATTACAGGCAGCCTTTGGGATCCTGACAGCAGAAAGGAGCACATGACACCAGCCTGACAATTTGATTAGTCAGTGCTGGTGTCTGCTCTGTGTCTACTGTGTGAGCTTGCAGATAGAAACAGAGTTACTTGGGAGAGGAAGGAATTGGCACTTGCTCGACAGGCATGGTGAAAAAAAAAGTTTAAAACTTAAAAAAAAAAAAAAAGCACAAAGGAGCAAAACATAGAAACATAGAATTTGACGGCAGATAAGGACCGCTTGGCCCACCCAGTCTGCCCATTTCTCTACCTACTGGATAAGCTGCAGATCCTAGTTAACCAGCAGCCTACTTCTTCCTACCCCCACCCCCTAGAATTGCCTTATAACTGTCCCATGCATGCTTGAATTCCGCCACTGTTTTTGACTCCACAATCTCCTCCGAGGCTGTCCCACATCCACAACACTCTCTGTGAAAAATACTCCTTAAATTACCTCTGAGCCGCCACCCCCCATCTTCAAATTGTGCCCCTTGTTCTTAACACCTCTTTTTTGAGAGATGCTACCTCTTGGACTTTGTTGATTCCCTTGAGGTACTTGAAAGTTTCTATCATATTTCCCTCTCCTCCTTTCCTTGAGCTATACATATTAAGCGCCTTAAGTCTGTCTTCATATGTCTTCCAGTGCAGACCCTGCACCATTTGAGTGCCTTCCTCTGGACAGCTTCCATCCTGTCTATGTCTTTGCGGAGATTGGGTCTCCAGAACTGCATGCAGTACTCAGATGGGGTCTGACCAGCTGTCTGTACAGCAGGGATAACAACTTCCTGTTTTCTACTGGTGATGCCTCTCTATGCATCCCAGTATCCCCCAACCCTCCTTGCTGCCCTCTCACATTGCTTGCCCACCTTTAGGTCATCTGATATGACTACCCCCAGTCCTTTCCATTTTTGTTGTTGTTAGTATCTCACCCCCCATTGTGTACTCTTCCCCTGGGTTTTTGTTTCCCAGGTGCATTACCTTGCACTTCTTAGCATTGAATCTAAGCTGACATACATTTGACCATTCCTCTGACCTTGTCAAGTCCCTTCTCATCCTTTTCACCCCACCCTGTGCATCAACTCTGTTGCAGATCTTTGTGTCATCTGCAAAGAGACATACTTTTCCTTCCAGTCCCTCTGCAATATTGCTTATAAAGACATTGAAGAGGACCGGTCCTAATACTGAACCCTGCAGTACCCCACTAGTAACCCTCCTTTCTTCAGAGTGGACTCCATTTACTACAACTCTCTGTGTCCTATTCTCCTGCCAATTCTTTACCCAGGCTGTCATCTTGGGACCCACTCCCAGGCTGGCTAACTTGTATATTAATCTTTTGTGTGGGACTGTGTCAAATGCCTTGCTAAAGGCTAGGTAGGCCATGTTCACAGCCCCTCCCTGATCTACTACTTTGGTCACCCAGTCAAAGAAATCTATCAGATTCATCTGACCTGACCTTCCCGCTGTGAATCCATGCTGCCTTGGGTCCTGTGCCCCTCTGGCCTCTAGATACTCGACAATTCTTTCCTTCAGAAGTGATTCCATCATTTTCCCTATCACTGAGGTTAAACTAACAGGTCTGTAGTTTCCTGCTTCTGCCTTGCTCCCACTTTTGTGAAGGGGAATCACATCTGCCCTCCTCCAGTCCTCGGGTACCCCCCTATCCTCCCATGATTTGTAAAAGAGGGTAGTCAGTGGTGTCACTAGTTCTACCCTTAGTTCTTTTAGAATTCTGGGATGAATCCCATCAGGACCCATTGCTTTGTCCACCTTCAGTTTTAAGAGTACTTTCATAACCCTTTCTTCTATAAATGGGCTGGTATCAACTTCTGTATCCAGAGTGTTTCTACTGTTTGTTTTAGGTACCTCTCCCTCTTCATTTGTAAATACTGAGCAAAAATATTTGTTTAGTATCTCTGCCTTTTCACAGTCAACCTCTGCCCACCCTCCCTCCCCTTTATTAAGCCTCACTATCCCTCCCTTGGTCTTCCTTCGCTCCCTGATGTACCTATAAAAGGTTTTATCCCCCTTCTTAACTGAGTTGGCTATCTTTTCCTTGGTTTGGGCCTTTGCTGTTCTGACTGCCTTCCCAGCTTCCTTTTGCTTTAACTGATACAGTTCTCTGTCCTGCTCCTTCTGTGATTCCTTGTACTTCCTGAATGCTTTCTTTTTCTCTTGAACCTTCACTGCCACTTCCTTTGAGAACCATAGTGGTTTCTTACATCATTTTGTTTTGTTTATTTGCTTCACACAAAGGCTTGTTACCTCTGTGATGGCAGTTTTTATTATTCCCCATTGTTCTTCCACCCCTCCTTCTTTCCCATTTGCTAGTGCATTCCTTAGGCACTCACCCATTTTGGCAAAGTCAGCCCTCCTAAAGTCCAGTACTTTTGCCTTTGTATGGCTTGACTCTATTGCTGTGTTTATTGTGAACCATACTGTTCAATGGTCGCTAGTTCCCAGATGGCTACCCACTTCTACATCTGTGATCCTCTCTCCATCTCCATTTGAGAGAACCAGGTCTAAGATTGCTCCCTCTCAAGTGGGCTCCAATACTAGTTGTCTAAGGCATGCCCCCTGTAGGGCATCTAGAATAACCCCACTCTTCGATGTGGCTGCTGCAACAGCACTCCAGTTAACATCTGGCATATTCAGATCACCCATCAGCAATATCTCCCCTTTTTCTGCCATTCCAAGAATACTTTATATCATTTCCTTGTCCATTTCCTCCCCCTGAGAAGGGGGTCTGTATACAACCCCTGTGCGGATTGTGGTGCCATTGCCTGTCTCCAAATTTACCCACAATGCTTCTTCACCTCCCTGTTTACCCTTTTGTTCTGTTGCTTTGATTCCTTCTCTTATGTAAAGAGCTACTCCTCCTCCTCTTTTACCTTCCCTGTCCCTCCTGTAGATAGTGTATCCTGGTATGTTTCGTCCAGTTATGGTTTTTGTGTACCATGTTTTGTGACTGCCACAATATCCAGATGTTCCTCCTCCATCAAGGTCACTAATTCAGGAAGCTTGTTACCAAGACTATGGGCATTGGTACTCATTGCTCTCCATTTTTGATGGCTTTACCTTCTGTTGCAGCATCCCCACTGACCTTTCTACCTTGGTCTTTTTCTCATTTAGTATCCTGTTTTGTAGGGAGGCTGGGATTTTCCTGCTGTTATCAGTGCCTCCCCTTGACTAGTTTAAAGCTTGCCAATGAAGCATTTAAACCGATTGCTCAAAAGACTTGTTCCCTTCCTGGACAGATGCAGACCATCCTGCCAGTATAGGCTGGTGTCCCTCCAGGTGGAACCCCAGTTCCCAATGAAGCCAAACCCCTGTGCTTCACACCATTTTTTCAACCATTCATTAAACTGCATGGTGCAAAGTACCCTCGCCTCACCCATACCATTGACAGGCAGCACCTCTGAGAAGGATACTGTGTGTGCTACTTGTCTTAGGCCCCTCCCCAACTCTACAAAGTCCTCCTGCACTGCTCTAATATCATGATGAGCCAAGTCATTTGTCCCTAGGTGGACAATGATGTCCAGCTCAGACTCCCGTGCAGCTGTTCTCGTGATCCTGAGGGTGCGCTTCCTGTCCCTCCAAGCCATGGCACCAGGCAGGCACCTTACTTCAGTTTTCCCTGCTCCCCCCAGCTCTATACCCCTAATAATTGAGTCCCCCACCAGGAGCTGCTTCCTTTCCCTGTGGTGTCCTCTGCCTCCTTAGTCTCCTCTGCGGGTGCATCCGTAGGGGAGCTATGGAGAATGGTGTATGGATTGTGGAGTGGAACAACTGACTGGGTGTGCCTCTGTTCCACCATCCTCACCCTCTCTGAGCCCACTGTGGTCCAACTGCTGTGCTCTCTTTGCAACCTCTGAGGTAGTGGTGGTGGCTCTGGTGCTCCCAGGATGGGGGAAGGTTCCCTTACTACTGTCCAGTGTTGTCTGAAGATGGGCAACTTCCTCCCTCAGGGCAGAGAGTTGTCTGCAAATAGGGCAGCATCTCAGCCTCCAGAAAGACTCCCTGAAGACTGCTGCCCCACAGCCATTACATTGCACTACTCCCCACATGTTTATCTACTTTTGTGTGTGTGTGTGTGTGTGTGTGTGTGTGTGTGTGGGGACTGAGAGTGAAATAATTGGGGGACCCAGAGCAGTGCTTGGGAGAGAAGGAGAAAAGTGGGGGAATGCACTCATTGCTGGCAGCAGCTGAGAAAGCCCTTTAGGCTATATTATACACTGTCTGTTAGGTGCCCTGTCTGTGACATAGCTACTCTGTGTGTCTCATCTCTGAATTATAGTGAAAGCCATTTAGACAGTATTACACACTGTCTGTAAGGTGCCCCAAGCCCTGTCTGTGGCATACTGCAGCTGCACTGTGTCTCTCTACAGTATAGTGAAAGCCATTCAGGCT
The DNA here is from genome assembly GCA_016271365.2 of Neoceratodus forsteri. Lineage (NCBI taxonomy): Eukaryota > Metazoa > Chordata > Ceratodontiformes > Ceratodontidae > Neoceratodus > Neoceratodus forsteri. The sequence goes on along the minus strand of CM057455.1, from coordinate 1,489,766,549 downwards.
GTATTACACACTGTCTGTTAGATGCCTTGAGCCCTATCTGTGACATAGCAACTCTGTGTCTCTCTACAGTATAGTGAAAGTCATTTAGACTGCATTAAACACTGTCTGTTAGGTGCCCTGAGCACTGTCTGTGACATAGCTATTCTGTGTGTCTCTGCAATATAGTGAAAGCCATTCGGGCTGTATTACTCATTGTCTGTTAGGTGACCTGAGCTCTGTCTGGGACAAAGCTACTCTGTGTCTCTCTGCAGTATAGTGAAAGCCATTTAGACTGTATTACACTGTCTGTTAGCCTGTTAAGTGCCCTGAGCCCTGTCATAGCTACACTGTGTGACATCTCTCTGTGGCATAGTGAAAGCGATGGCTGTGTCTACTATATCTCATATTTCCCAGACTGTCTTCTAAAAGGAGGTACAGTTCTGGTGCACGTAAAACTGAAAATGATGTGGACAATATGAATCCTAGCACTAATGAAGAACATAGTGACAATAATAACAATAACATCACCAGGACTGGCACTAAACATCCTCCTGAACCAAAAAAGCATGTTACCAATGAAATGATAGTAGAGGTTTGGAAATGTAACCCTCTCAAGGGTGGGGCTTACTTGGTTGCCCTGGGTGCTGCCCATATCTCCCACTGCCTCCTGCCACCAGGTCCCAGGTCCTGGAGTGTTCCTTGGTCTCCATCCAGCCCCAGATGTGTTTTGTGATCCTTTGAGGCAGGAGGAGTGAAAGTGGTGTCCGCGCATGCACACTAGCCCCTGCCCATTTTCTTGCCACTGTAGTGGCCGTCTAATTGTCTGTCTGGTGGACTCGACCCCCAGGATAAGTTAATCGGGGGTCGGACACACAGTGGAGGTGCCCCAAAAGTGAACAGGCTGGTAATTTTTTTTTTTTTCTTGGAAATTTAATAACAATACATGCCTTAGGCTGTGAAGGATCAGAATTACTGTATCTGCATTGTTTGTAGCACTGGCAAGACATACAGTGCAATGTGCGTCCTTCATAAAACATCTTGCCACTCTTCCCTTCGGCAAAAGGTTACCAGAGGATTGAGCAGCCCAGCTTGCACTTCAAGCACCCCATTAATATTACAGCATATAATAACTGGTGAGCATTTTTTTTTCTATTGGCCCACCCAGTTATCGCTTACCATAATAACCGGACAGTTATTATGGCAAACATGTGCTCCATTTGACACTGAGTGTGACCCCATTCTCACAGCCTGGCTGCTGCTGTCTCTTTTTTTTTAAAGTATCTTTATTGTATTTTGCATAAACATATAGACAAACATACATAACAAACCCGGAACAGGCTGGTAATTTTGAAAGCACCTATAAGTGCATAGAATGGGAGGTTATGGATATTAATAAGGACTACATGAGTATTAATGAGCCTGGTTGCCACTCCTAGGGACTGCATAGAACAGAGTCAGTGACAGACAAACTAAAGACTCTTTAATTGTAATTCAGCAGTCGCTTTACAGGGGACAAAGGCTGCTACAAGACAATGGGGCAACTGTGCTTAAAGACCGTATTTTGGCTGCAAGGACACTTTTAAAGAGGGACTGCTATATAAACTGTATGGGCCTGTGTATTAAGCAGACACCTTTGCTACTTTGACCCCCAGTGCCAGCCAATCAATGACTTAGGCACCCAAAAGACAGTGAAACGACTGCTGGGAGAGGTGTGAATTCTATTCTAGGTGCCTAAAGCTAATAACCAATCAATAATTGAAGTAGGCTAATGTTTAACAATGTTTATGATGGACAGCTTGACTCAACAATCAGAGGTTAGGATTTTCAGTGTGACACCCCAGGGACTTTTGCAGTTTGGGACAGTCTGGCTTGGGCTCTCATCGAGTCAAGAGGGCTCATTCTCTGTGCTGGAAAAGGTTTGGAAATTGGTCTAAGGCGCTGCAGTAAAAGGCAGGAGGAATTTGAAAAAAGGTTTGCTTCTGTGTTAAAGAAGAACCAGTATTTGCAGTGATCCTGCAGCAGTTGAGGAACCCTGAGCTGTGGAAAAGGAGTTTTGGAACTGTGTGTGTGCCAGGTCCTGAGGGTGGCAACTTGGTCTGAAGCTGAAAGAAATTGTGGAAAAGGCCTGCAGGTATCCAGTGCTCAGGAACCTGTCTGTATTGCTGAACTCTGGTTGTGTAAAGGCGGAGTGCTATTCAAAAGACTGCATGCTGCTAGTCAATAGCCACTGGCAAGGTGGAATTCTAAGGAACCATTTCTGCACCATATATTTGATAATCCCAGTTCAGAAAAAAAGACAGAGACTGCAATCTGCATAGCCACAACTTGGAGCCAGGCAGCGGAACTGCTAACCCTTATTGTGTGGGGTTAATAGGGCTGCAGGGAGCTACTGGCATGTGCCTGAGTGCTAGGGCACTCTGGACCCATTTGGGGAGCTGGACCGTGGGGTCACTCCTGGGCCTGGGCTCACTTGTGGACCAAGAAGCCTTGTCTTGGGGTCCCATTCTCCAGCCTGCTTACAGGCTGAAGGTAACAAGATCTGCAAACAGATTAAAAGGTGATAATCTGCTAGACTCCGCAAGCAAGTCAAAAGGTGAAAAGCTGACAGATACTGCTACTTCATCCAGCCTCTTCTGTTGCCCATGTGCTCTGCTGCCCCATGGCACATTGTTTCCTCTCCCAAGCCCACTGTGCAGAACCTGAGATCCAGTGCCTACAGATCCATGAGTAACTCAGGGTTTGCAATGACCAGGGGTCTAGTTTAAGGTTGTCTGCAAGTGAAAACTGTTTAACTCCTACAAGCTATAACAGTGTTTCAAGGACCCCGGCACCTGCCAACCCATGGCATCGTATAGGCCTGCACCAGTTTGGGTACCCAAATAAACTCTGGCAGCACTGGTACCAGTGGGGAGGTGGGCTGATGTACTGTGGGGAGGTGGGCATGGTTGCTAAAATTGTTTGCATTTAAAGTACAAATACTTTTCAGCTATCCTATTCCCCTTTCCCCTTAATAAAACACTCATGGTTGTTGATGTTAAAAGTGGTCATGAGCATATTATTAGCTACAGTCTTTAATTATATGTGTTTTACAGTATTGCTAAACAGAGTGGTATTCTGTGTGTGGGGTGACTGGATGAGGAGGTGGGTAGGTATAGCATCCCAGGGGGTTGTACTAAAACACCTGGCCCACTATTATTTTACTCTGAGTGGAGGCACTGCGCTATTTGTTTCTTCTGGGAAAGAACCCCTAACCACCATCAGAACAGAACCCAGGCCCCTTAACCTGTATAGAAGTCAGCAGGCAGGGGTAGTAGCCCACTGGCACATGGCACCTGGGCTACAGAAAGAACTGATGGAAGTTACTTGTAAAGGAACTGAACATTTTGCCACACATGCCAGGAGACTTCAAGCTGCTGAAGCAGCATGCAAGAAGGGGAAGGCATACTCCTCAAAAATAACCTCAGATGCTGAGGCAGTGTGTGCTGATAAAAATGGTGGTGATAGTGGGGACTGCGAATGGGATAGCCCAGGCCATGTCCCACCTGATAATGAGAGCACTTCCAGTTCTTAATCTTGTGACAATGCGGTTGGTACTTTTTTGATGACGGGGTTGGAGAGGATGCCACTGTAGGGCATGAGAGGCAAGTGCAGAAAAAAATGCTAAACATAAGAATAAGAAGATGACCATGAATGGGAAAAATTCATGTGAACAAGAAAATGACAGTATAGAGTTTCCTCCAGGTCCCTTGACTGTACAAGAAATAGTGCCAGGCACCATAGTACAAAGCACAAAGGGTAAATCTTTAATGTGGAATTTATTTTATATTGACCCTGCAGACAACTCTCGAGCTGTATGCAGTCTGTGCAAAAAGAGTGTCAGTCATGGTGGCAAACTGGGCCATTTTGAAACATCAGTAATGATACGACATGCAAATGCAAAACACCCACTTGAGTGGGGCAGGGCAAGGGAGAGTGTGGTTGGTATGGGCGGTAGTGGAGTTCATGGTTGTGGTGACCATAGTGACAATGAAAGAGAAGCAGAAACTGACATTGAATTACTTGATGTGTCCTTGTGGTCTTCACAGGCAAACATGATTGTTTTCTTCTGACCCCATCAAGTACTACAAAATCCCACAGTAGCACTCCACTTGAAAAAGGTGTGAAAAGTACAGTCCCCCAAAAAATTAAAAATATCTCATCACTCTCGTCAACTAACATTAACAGAAAGTGTTGCAAGGACATCAGAATTTACCCACAGTCATCCAACATACCAGCTGTTAAATAGACACATTGCAGAACTGTTGGTAGATTGTCAGCTCCCTTTTGCTTTTATTGCCCAGAAAGGTTTCCTCAAGTTCATGAACTGAATTGAACCATGGTACACCATTCCCTGTTGAACATATTTCTCAAAAAAGGCTGTTTCATGTTGTATGACTTGGTGTGTAGTGCAGCCACTAAACAGTTGAAACTCTCTGAGGTGAAGCAGGTTCACATACCCACAGATATATGGACCAGTAACCAAACAATTGACTACATGACTGTTATAGCCCATTGGGCACATTTTCAGTCAGAAAGTAATAATTTCTACTCTGCCATAAGTAGTAGGAAGCAGGCTATATTTTGAGTCTCCACTTTTGAAGAAAACCACACTGCTGTGAATATTTTTCAGGAGCTCCAAAATCAATTCCAGAAATGGCTTACTCCGTATTCCTTGTCTCTAGGGTTTATCATATCAGATAATGGTGCCAACATAGTCAAGGTTGTTAGAGATGGGAACTACCAACACATACCTTATTTTGCACATTGTTTAAATCTTTTCATCCATGGTTTCTTAAATGGAAACAGAAATGTTGACAACCTGTTAGGTCTTGCGTGGCATTTCAGCCACTCTGTGAAAGCTCAAAAAATACTGAAAGGGCTGCAGAGGTCAAACAGATTACGCTTGCATACATTAAAGAAGGAAGTTCTAACCTGCTGAAATTCATAATTTTACATGTTGGAAAGGCTTCTTGAACAGAAAAAAGCTGTAAATGAGTACACCATGCAGAATCAAATAAGTAAAATAGACATCTTGTTCAGTTCCAGCAGTTAGACTATGTTGGAATCTTTGGTCATCTCATTGGAGCCATTTGAGGCTGCCACATGTGGTGTCAGTGCAGACAGTGCAACTCTGAGTCAAATGCTTCCTCAAATCAGATTTCTTCACATTTTTCTTGTCCCCAATGCCAGGACCTCCAGAGACAGTACCTCACAACACACCCCAGGCATGCATTAAGTGGCTATAAATGCACACCCTGTCTTGGGTTATTGCTTATGTAAGACTGATTAAAGATCCTGATCACACAAAGGATGGCTGGCCATGGAGTTGAGTGGTGGGACTGTGCCGGTTGCCATGGAAGGGTGAAGATGCCTTCCGAGGGGGGGGCAGCAGTGGTGGGAACTTGGGAGTACAGGGTGTTAGCCAGCAATGGTGAAGACTTGGGAGTGAAGGTGCTGCAGGGATGTTTTTGGAGATGTGTTCTTGTATTACAGTGCCGTCTCAACAGACTCATTCACTACTGAAATAAAGAGCTGTTCGTCTATGATGAGGGTAGTAAAGCTTTTTTGGGGGGGCAGAAGAAACTTATTCCTATATGGCAAGGCACCACTGTTTCACTTGAATACACGGCTCCATGCAGTTTTAATACACTAGCTCTTTAACTACAGTAATCAGCCAGGCTGATTGGAACAGCTGTTTGCTGGGCGGTGTCCTGCAGATGAAAAGAAAATGCTGCCACATGATTGGTGTGGCATTTTCATTTCAAGTAGAGACCATTTCAGGCAAAACAGCATCACCATCAGCCTGGCTGATGATTCGTGTGATACTGTCAAGCCCCTTGCAGAGCACTCTGCATTGGACAATGTCACACCCCTCAAAAGCAACTAATTTCAAGAAGTTCGCTGCACATGCATGCATGGTGAACTTAACAAAATATGTAGATCACCACATTTTTCTTGGCTGAAGCATCAGACACAGAAAGGCAGCTTTCTGAAGAAGTGTATGCCCTATGGTGGTGGGGTGAGGCACCAAATATTTACATAAAACAGTCTGTTGCTTTTTCTATAGCAGTCAACATATGTGCCAAGACAATTAATTCATGAGAACAAAAGGTACCATTTCAATATCTGGAAAGCATAGATTAAGGGTAGTACGGTAGCCCTGCAACTCCTACATTTTAACAGAAGTTTAGAAAAAACTGTAAGAATGGATTTTTAACTCTTTTCCTACTGAAGTATGGGTGTGTGTGTTGGCAGGTACAGAAAGCAGCTTCTTTCTGCAGTGATGGAAACACATACTCCATACTCTAGTTCCCCCATCATTAACCTCCTCACCTCTTTCAGGCAAAAAAATATATATCTATACAGGCACTTTATGGGGATGCCTTTTGAGCTGGAAACACATGGAGCTCAGTTTAGAAGTACAATTAAACCTCTAACTTAAGGGACACAGGATCAGCCATTTGCCAAAACTCTCCCCCCTTAGCAGATGCCTATTGCCTCCCCACTCCCACTTCACCTGATCTCGATAGATACTGAAATCTAAAGAAGCTGGTTGCCAGTATAGACATCTGCAAATTGCAAGCAGTTAGGGAAAATATTACAAGCTTAGAAATTCCAACACATATAGCAAAAAAAGCTGCCAAAAATCCGCTAACCACTAATGCTGCTTCCCCGATCAGGATCACTGCGCAGACAGGCACCTTAGCAAAACATGAAGCACCCAACCCACATAGCATTTTATCTTGTAGGACAGCTTCAGGTGTGCTCAAGTGAACCCTTGGTGCAGGGAATTTGGGCTGCCAGCCCCAAAGTACAAACAATAGAAGAACTACTGCACTCCAACAAAAACAAGGAGAAATTTCAAATCTCTAGTCAGAAATTTATTGTGGCAAGGTACACTGGAAAGTGTCCTTCTTCCCCAGCACTTCAGCCAAACAGTAGGCCTTCCTCAGGGAGCAGGTCTGAGGTTACAGTAGAACGCCCATATTTAAGTGATGCATTTAAAGAAACAAACACCAATTTGTGAATATCAACCATAGTGAAAAAAATATGCAAATTATTTTAAAAAATCCAATAATTTTGTACTGTTGGTTAACAGTTTCATGAAATGGCTAGCACATCTTATAGTCAAATCCTATTATTTAATTATAGTACATTCCATCACTATTAGTATTTCATAATGTATAACAGTGACTAATGATATGTTATAGCCAAATCAAGTACAACACTTAAATTCCATATTAGTTTCTAAGAAACAACCTGAATTGGAGCTAAGGAACAAGATGAGTTGGGGGGTGGGGTTGAGATATATAGAGGACAAGACAAAAATAGTTGATATAATTTAGGAGGGGAGAGGTAAAGGTAATATCGAAATTTAAATATTTTATGTATTCTTTTATTAATACAGGGAAGACTGAGCCCAATATAGAAGACTAATGTGTTGAGAGAATAAATTAATAGTGGACATACCACCAATAGAGAATAGTGGGGGGCCATACACATCTACAATATTTCCAATAATCAATTAAATATAGATCTTAGAAGATAAGGTCATTGGTATCATGTAGTTTCAATAAATTTTAATAAAAAGTTAATTTTAGAAAAAATTCTAGTCTTTTTTGGAAAAAGATTCAAGTCTTTTTGAAGACTCTGACATCCCTTGGAAAACTCACTTTGTCTGAAAATCCCTCCTTTAGTAAGGCCACATTCTAGATTTCTTATGAGGCTTGTATAGTTACCATGCCTCAGTTTATTAATCCAGATTTAAGGGAGCCAGATGCTATTTCCAAGGTTTTCTTGGGATGCTAGAAAAAGAGAAAGGAAAAAAGTAAACTTTAAGGCCTGGATATTCAAAGCGGTTGCGCATGCTCAACTGTGGAGATGTGCCATAGAGCGATATTCAGTGGGAGCAACTGTGCATTGCAAGTGGCAGTGCGACAATGAGCAATAGAAATGTATGAATGTGCAAGGGCAGGAGGCGGACTCATGAATATGTGGCACAGTGTGATATTCAACCTCCGACCAATGGAGCAAGCGAGGAGCAACTGCCAGTTGCGCGGAGCAGACTTGAGCCTATAAAAACAGGGAGCAAGTCGGAGGAGAGCACTTGCACCAGAGGGGAGCAGAACAATGGGAGATTGGCAGGCCATCAGAGAGAGGAAGCGGGAGACAGGGAGAGAAAGAGAAGGACAAAGAGAAAGAGAGAGAGAGAGAGAGTGAGAGACAGAGAGTGTGAGAGGGAGTGTGACACACAGGGAGGTCCACTGAGGGAGGGGAAGATAGTGGGTGCCCAACAGAGACACCAGACCCAAGGGGAGTGACACAGGCACCCACAGGGGTGGGTGACAGAGCCAGCAGGCAGAACCCAGCCAGGGGCAGGGTACACAGGTGGGGGCCCTGCCGAGCGACAGGCACTGCCCCACAGAGCCGGGGGGCCAGTGGAGCCAGATGCCCAGGGGGTGACAATACAACAGGGGACATGGCCAGTGCGGCATTCCAGAAGGAGGCTGTAATGAGGGGTGTGAGGAGGCAGGAGGCAGAGCATTGTGGCCGTGGAAGGGCTCGTCAGCAGTACGCCTGGAACAGGTGGTACCGGCCCTGCATCAACTTTGAGAGACACATTGACACAAAGATCGTAGGCCAGTATCACCTGAACCAGGCAATTCTGAGGCAGCTCTGTGAGCTGTGCAGTGAGGAGATGCAGGCACCCATTAGACAGAGCCACGCCCTGACAGTGGAGACAAAGGTAACAGCTGTCATGTGCCTGCTCGCCACGGGCACCTTCCAGAGACCAACAGGGGACACCACAGGCATTACCCAGTTGGCCACGGCACAGCTCCTCACACAATTCCTCAGTGCCCTGCTGCCATATGCTGCAGAACACATCCACTTCCCCAGCACACAGGTGGCACGTACAGCAACCATGCAGGAGTTCCACAGGGTAGCATGTATGCCTAGCATGCTAGGGGCCATTGACTGCACCCATGTGGGCATCCGCATGCCACCTGGCATGGAGGAGGTCACCTACATCAACAGAAAGGGCTACTCCAGCATCAACTTCCAGGTGGTGTGCGATACCAGGGGGCGTATAACCAATGTCTGTGCCACACAGCCTGGGGGAGCACATGATGTCTTCATCTGGCACAGCTCAGCACTGTGCCACAGGTTCAAGAGTGGGGACATCCCCACAGGACACCTACTGGGTGAGTATGGTGAGACCATGGGCAGCTGGGTACAGCAGGGCATGGAAGGAGGGGTGACCAAGACAGGGGGACCGCCATGTGCACCTGGGAGGGGCATGTGGCACAGTGACAGGGGTCACCAGGCTAACCCTCCCTCTCATCTCTCTCTCTCTCTTTCTCCCCACACAGGTGACAATGGCTACCCACTCAGGCCCTGGCTGCTCACCCCCTACCAGCACCCATCATCCCCAGCAGAAGAGCAGTACAATGATGCACATGCCAGCACACGGAACATCATTGACCATGTGTTTGGGATGCTGAAGGTGCGGTTCCATTGCCTGAACAGGTCTGGTGGTGCCCTACAATACAGCCCCTCAAAGGCCTGTGGCCTATTCATGGCCTGCTGCATGCTGTACAACATGGCCATTGACCATGCAATAGCTGTCGAGGATGATGAGGGAAACAGTAGTGGGGACAATGCGGGCGATGGGCTGGGAGGTGGTGGGCAGCCCCCCTGGGCAGAGGTATCCCGGCTAATGTGGCTGGCACACCACCATCGAGACACAATAGCACAGGAGCACTACGGTGCACACAGGTAGGTGGATAAACACCCATGCACAGAACCGACACAGTGGCAGGGCACACAGCCATGTGTGGGCATGGCCAAGGTCATGCACACACACAGGCATGGGGCAGTGATGGGGCAGTGCCACATGGCCACACACAACACTATGCCACACAGCACTGCACAGCATCACACACACACACAGCCCCATACACCCACACAGTGGCACCCGCAGGCACGTGATCAGGAGTTAGTGCATGGCATGGATCAGACGCAGGACACTGGTGCACATGCGCAACCAGTGTTGTGAATGCATCATCACACACATGCCACATGGGCCAGCAGCCGGGCAGGTGCGCACACAGGCAACATGTGGCGCACCACACAGCTGCCATGACCGTGCTATGCAGGCACACACAATGCCCATGTGCACACAGGGTGGTGGCTGCAGACAGCAGACAGGGAGGCATGCACATCAGGTCCACTGCACAGACACACAGCCGCACTGCAGCCACCCAGCAGACTCAAGCTGCACAACGACCAAGGGGGGGGTCTGTGACCACCCTCCAGGGGTGGGACTGCGGGACTATGACCGGGTCCTTGCAGGTGTCTGTAGGCTCCCAAACAGGCCTGCACCAGGTGTGCCTGGGATGCCCACAGCAGAGCCTGGTATCGACACAGTTGAGGTTGCCTGACGCCGGGGCCGTGGGGTGGACATTGCACTCCATGGTGTCTGTGGCAGTCGACCATGCCCTGTGGCAGCCAGTGGGGCAAGGCAGACTGGGATCACATTGGCAATGTGGTCCAGGGCTGCGGTCATGTCCTCCCGCGGGCTTTGACTGGCCTCCAGGACCTGCACGGTGCCCCTCTCATGCTGCTCAGCTTCCTGGTGCACCTCTGCATAGAAGGCCCACACCCCAGCCATGAGCAGCACCTGTTGCTCCACGGAGGCCCGCAGCAATCGGGTGTGCTCGGCCAAGGGTTTGGCGCCCTGGGGTGCATGGGCATGGTGCCAACCCACCGGTGTCGTACGATCGAGCTGCACAGCCCCCAGCTCAGGTGGGTGCTGCACAGTGGGGTCCTCATGGGGTTGGGCAATGACAGGCGCTCTGGCAGCAGATTCGGCGCCCAGCCTCCCAACGTCTCCAGCTGTCTGCTGCTGCCCCACCTCTGGCCTCTGTGCACTGGTCAGCACCTGTGCGGGTGCTCTGCCACCCTGCACCACTGTGTCTGTACACAGAGTGGTACCTGGGGCAGTGGCGGGCAGCTGTTCCATTGCCAACAGGCCACCAGCCATGCTGCCAGTGCTGGTGTTTGGTATGGGTGTCTCCCCTCTGACATGACCCCCCCCAGCCAGGACTATGGTCAGATCGTCATTAGTGTCGGTCCCCACCCCGATCTGTGTCTCTGCACAGAGCATGCCATTGCTGGCATCTCACTGGAACACAGCCAGGGCCTCATCCACTACCACGCCCAGGACATCCGCCTGGACGGCGGTGGCGTGCTGCAGTCTATCGGGCCCCCGGATGCCTGTGGAGGTGGATGGGTGGTCCTCTGGGGCTGGGCAGGCTCCCACAACAGCTGCAGATGCTCCTGCCACCGCATGCTGGTGAGCCGGTGCTGTAAAAAGAACACAGATGCATTAGAGTTGCTGAATCGACAGACCCCTGCCCCCACCCACCTGCCATACCTACCATGCAGTGATGGGCTCCTTCCAGTCTGGAAGCCACCTCCCGGCACACCCTCGACCACACTACGCTGCGTGGTGGCCGCCACCAGTGCCTCCTGTGCTGCGAGCTGTGTCACAATGGCCTGGCCCCCACCTGTGGCGAACCTGGCAGCCCGAATGGTGCCACTTTTTCCATTATCTGACATTTGTCGGTGCCTACCTTTTTCTTGCACTCCTGTGCAGACCGCTGGTGGCTGCTCTGCTGGTTCATGGCCTCCGCCACCTCCTCCCAGGCCATGGCCCTGGCCTGGGGTGTGCCTGTGGTGCCACTCAGCAAAACTCCCTGTTGAGGTATGCCACGAACAGAGCATCTGCCTCCACTCTTGTAAAGTTGGGCCTGGTCCTCCGGGCAGGCCCACACTCCTCACGCTCCTTATGCTCGGATATGGTGCTACCTGTGGACATGTACATGTGGCTAAGGGCTGCAGCGGCCCACCCCAGCCATCCAGCACACTGTGCTGAGCATCCCCTCAGCAGGCGCAACTTACTTCTGATGGTTACAATACCGGTTCATGGCCTGTGCTGTTATGCGGCACCTTTATAGCGCATCGCATGCAAATGGGCTGATGCGCAACTGTAATGATATGCAGATGTCCACATTGTGCCATGGATAGGCTGATGAGCTAATCTGCATATGACAGCTGAATATCATGCTCTTGTGCATTGCACAATGGACTTGCTCCAGCACATGTCATTGCGCAATGCCGTGACATGCTCAGTACACCCTCACCAATGCGCATGCACCATGGCATATGCTATCAACTATTGGGCAGCGTGTGCTAGGTGTGCTATAGGGGCCATCGCACCCTATGTGCCATGGACCCTATGGCACTGGGGTGCTATACAGCCAATGGTGCTCAGATACTATAGAGCCTATGGTGCTTGGGCGCTATTGGGCCCATTGGGCATGGTGCCTTCAAGGCCCTATTGTGCAACATGCATCATGGGCCCAATAGCACTCACACACACATTGCACGTGCTGACCCCTGACCCCCAACCTGCCCTATGTCCCCCAGGGACCTCAGCCCTATGTGCTGGTGTGTCCCCACCCATGCCATGCATCCCTGGAGATGTGTGATTGCAGCAGGCAGCGCATCTCCATGCAAGGCGTGCATCCCGAGCACATTGTGCACATGCGCTACTGGGCACCATTTTGGCCTGCATCTTTGCTGTGGAACCATGCCACATTGTGCAGTACCCTGATCCTGTAACTGGAGCCAGGTTAAGCTGGTACACCTGGTGGCCCAGGTGGAGCCCCATGCTGCCAGCCTGTTTGGCCAGCAGCCCCTCCACAGACCTAGGACCGAGGTGTAGCAGGACATTGCGGACAGGCTTGTCCAGGCCACCGGTGTGCAGTGCACCAGGGAACAGTGTTGCCACCGGTATGGAGACCTGTTAAGGAGGGACCTGGAGAGGCTGAGGGCACTGCAGGCGTATGTCTGGAGGGGGGCGATGCCTCGGCCAGGTAAGTGGGCTCCAACTGCGTCTGTGCATGTCCTCTGTTTCATGGGGCTGGCAGGGCTGCATGCCATGCTGGGGGGGCCTGTCATTGTGTGCCTTGTAGCTTGGCATTGCCAGTCACTGGGTGTGCTGCGCCTCTGCCCTGTGGCCTTGCCAGGCTGGGGTGCACTCTGTGCTTGGGGGGTGAGGGCAGTGGGCTCATGCTGTGGCTGTGTTCTGATGTGTGCCTGTCTGTGTTCCCATCCTAGGACCTGAAGACCAGAGGAGAGTCAGGGCGGTGGGGGCACCTGGTGGTCCGCAGCAGGCTGCTGTGGGCCCATCAGCTGCTGGTGGAGGACCGGGTGAGCATAGTGTGCTGGGACCAGCATGCGCAGTGCCACAGTGAGTACGTAGGCACTGTGCATTCCCACATTGTTGTGCAGGGTGGGCAGTGGGGGTGGGGGTACAGCCTTGGTCCTCTGTGCCTTGTACTGTGGCAGCTGTGTTTGGCACATGGTGCAGTACATGTGGTGCTGCGGGGTGGCCACTGCATGTGTGTGGCAGCTGTTGGTGAGCTGTGTGTATGTCCGGCTACCACTTGTGGTGCTAGCAGTTCCACTGCAGCACCATGCCACCTGCCTGCCGCTGTGCTGTCAGGTGGCCCTTGGGCAGCAGATCCCAGCACTGTGCACTGACATGGCTTGCCGGGTTGGTGGCAAACATAGGCCCACCCACTGTGGATGGCCGGGGTGCCACTCCAGGGGCATGTGTTCCCACTGTCTGCTGTGCACAGGGGTGGCTAGGGTGCTTTGGACATGCACTGATCACTTGTCCCTTTCACTGCCATAGGTGTCCAGAGGGGTTCCAGGCTTTCATTGTACTGATGTCTGCTGCAGCAGATAATTCTTTTTTTTTAACTCTGTATTTATGCTCCTCCTGCCCTCTTCCCTTCACTCTCTCAGACTACCTCAACCTGTGTTACCTCCCTCGTCTGGGTCTGCTCCTAGAATATGCGGTCCACTAACCTAGGTGCCCGGATAACCCCCCCGGCTAGGGTGAGGAGGCACTCCCCACTTACCTCCTCTGTACCATGCTTGCTGTGATGTGGACCAGTACAGCGGAGTCTGCCTGACGAACCTGAAGACACAGCGAGGAGTTGTCGCCTAGGAGAGACGAGGGTGATTTTCCCCTGTTCGTTCCCTGATGCTGGCATGCAATGAGGGCAATGAGCACAGAGGCACACTGAGACGTGCCTTCTGCTCCACCTGTCTGCTGACATCTGCCCTATCCCTGTGCTGCTACTCCTTCCTACTGCACCTTCCACCCGGGCTCCCCTAGGTGCTGGTATTGCAGTGGGAGTGTGCAGGTAACCCCCCCGGAGAAGGAGAACAGCCCATTGGGTGCTCAATCCTTCTCCACCCCAGCCGACCCCCAGTGGCCCATGCTCATTCCTGAACCCAGGTTGCTGGACTGGTACAAGGTAAGGCATCCAGCGCCTCAGCCCTCAGCGCCACTGGGCCAGCACAGCAGATAATTCTAATGACATCCCATATGATGGAGATCAAGGCCAGACCAGATGGATCCTGATATGGGACTGGCACAGGGGGAGGTGCCAGGCACCAGCAGTACATTGCCAGCCATGATATTCCCCAGCCCCCTTCCTGCCTCTGTCCTCCCTTCCCCTACCTTTCCCCATCCACCTGTACAGGCCCTGTCACCTGACCCCTTCCGACCTACCCTCCCCCTGTTTACCCTTCTATGTCTGTGTCTGCTTTGCAGCTGACGAGTGGGTCCATGCTGCACTGGTGTGATGGGTGGCCGTGTGGCGTGTCTGTGTCATTGGGTGGTGCACGTATGGTGGTTGCATGCCCCTCGGTCAGTGGCTGTGCCCTGGAATGGCCCTGGACTGGCAGTTTGGGCTGTGTGGCAGGTGTGTGGTGGGTGCCGTGTGTCAGGGTGTGGTTTGCTGTTGTCCGGGTGGCCGCATGCCCTGCAGTGTGTAGTGGACTAGGGTGCCCACCCCGAACGTCAGTGCCACCTGTGCCTTGTGTCAACTACTGGGGGGCTGGATTACACTTTTTTTAAACAATGTTGTCCATCCATGTGTTTTTGCAATTAATAAACAATTAATGAAGTCCTATTTTTTCTTTTCAAGTCAAATCTGGATAGAAAGAGCATAATATTTTCAAAATCATAACACATGCTTAAATTGTTTTTACTGTCTTTATCCAGGAAAGGCACACAGCTACAACTTGTTTCTGAGTGTGTTGTGGGAGAACAGGGAGGTTAAGTGATTTACTCTGGTCACACAATGTACAAGTAGAGCATGGTGGAATTAAAACCCATTCTGCTGGATGAATGAAGTTTGTTCACAGCTTTTTGCTTTAACCTCTAGGTTGTACTGCCAGCTGTTAATCAAAAACTACACATTTCAAGGCTGGCCCCATGATGCCAGGCCAGTAAGTATGTAGCCACATTTGCATCTTGTAAACCTGAGTTTGCACCCAAAATTGTAACAGAAAAGGTTGTAAGAGAGGGAACAGAATAAGACAGAAGTTGGTGCTGTGGCAGCTTCAGAAATCTACAC
Organism: Neoceratodus forsteri; assembly: GCA_016271365.2. Lineage (NCBI taxonomy): Eukaryota > Metazoa > Chordata > Ceratodontiformes > Ceratodontidae > Neoceratodus > Neoceratodus forsteri. The sequence continues at coordinate 1,489,751,028 of CM057455.1, read as the reverse complement.
TGACATGAACACAGCCAGGGTTTAGAAATCCTGATAGACTATGGGGCCCCAATACCTTTTGGTACAACAGAGCCAGCCTTGAAATGTGTAGTTTTTGATGATCAACTGGCAGTATAGCCTAGAGGTTAAAGCAACCCTAAAGATGGATTATTTTTAATAACAGTTTGAAATGTAAGGGCGATAACTCACTAGTTTCAATGCACATACAGTACAAAACAATTATTATAAATGTAGAAAGTGTTGTAGTAACACCTTAAAACACACTTCAGTTCAGTTCACTTTATTTGATCAACCAAGATACACTCAGTATCAAGATTTTTTACAACACATCAAATACCACATATGTTCATTATTTCTTACATTATTAAAAGAATTACAAAAAACACATGATGTACACAGATACGGTGAATATTCTATATAATGCATCATATTTGCAAAAGTTAAAATTGTTAAATGTCATTAAGAAGTAGGTCCGACTTTATTTACTAAGCCCTATCTGTCGCTTGTGTATGAGTTATCATTCTGTAATTTCTTTTTTTGTACTTGATTACAGAACTCAAGAATTTAACAATCAATACCGCTGCATCTAGGCATTGAGGATGTAGTAGAATGAACATTAAATCATAATCAAAATCAGCATAGATCTTCAGATGATCCTTTAAAAATTGATCTCTGACTTTTCTATATAAAGGGCAAATCACTATTATATACCTTATAGTTTCTCCAAAGCCCCTATTACAGGGACAATGCCTCTCTGCACCCCTCAAACCACCACTGTCTCTTCTCATATTAAAATACATGTATTTTGAATTTATTAGACTCAGCCTTGTCCAAGTGATAGTCTTCCTTTGTTCTGGAGACAAAGGAAGAAGTAACTACATTTCTAGTGTATGGTCAATGTTATTCTCTTTGAACCAATTAGCACATTTTTACTTTCTAATGGATGACATGTCAAGGGTTTTTCTCAAGGTGTTCAATTTTTTCTTAATACACATTCTACACTATGGTGATATTAGTAAACCTTTAGTAAAATAATTCCATAAGTGAGCCATCTTAATCCCAGTTAATTGTTTAAGGGCATTAAGCCACAAGGAAGGAAGGCCATCCCCTGTCCATTGTATTTTTTTCTTCTAAACAAATTTTTGGAATTATATTTTTTCCAGGGTTTATAATTCTGATCCAATATGTAATTAGTGTTAGATCCTTAAAAAAATGAATTGGGACTCTCTCCAGTTCCGCTCTCACCATAGCACTTGAGGTGGAATTTGGGACTTTGAGAAGTGGCTTGTAGTAGCATGATAGGGGCTCCTCCATTTCTTCCTTATTTACATGACCCCAAACTTCTGCTCCATATAATAAAAGAGGTTGAATTTTTGCTTCACCATCCATGAGAGCAGGTAGAACTGTATTTCCCCCATATATATAACTAAATTTTAATAAGGCTCTCGATGCCCATTTTGCTTTATTTATCTGGTTAGTAATGTGAGCAGACCAAGAGAATGAAGACGTCAATTTTATAGCCGGATAACAGTTCTCTTTTACTAGGTAAATTTCTTCTGTCCCAATTTGAAATCTATATCTTTTCAGCTTCTGGTTGTTCCCAAAAATCAATATTTTTGGTTTTCTTTTTTATGTTTACTTGAAGTTCCAAGGACATGCACTTCCTATCCAGAATATTAATTTTATCTTGTAGCCCTGCTTTAGTGAGTTAGAACATCACCAAGTCATCTGCATATGCCAATGAATGTACTGGCATATTATTGATTTTAGGGGAGTCAGTGGTTTCAGAATCCTTATATACTAGTAATTCATTGATATACAAATTAAATAATAAGGGTGCTAAAAGACATTCCTGTTTTACCCACAATTTGAACCAAAGGGTTGTGTCAATTTGCGGTCATTATCATATCTGATAACAGTAGTTGTTCCTGAATACAGTTTTTGAATTAATCTAAGCAAATTATGGTCCAAACCTTTCTGATATAAAAGTTCCCAAAGTTTGCCTCTATTAATAGAGTCAAATGCTGACTCAAAGTCTATAAAAACTGTATAAAGCCTATTTTTTCTAAGATGTACATACTTTTCAATGAGATGCAAAAAACAGAACACATTATCTGTAGTCGAGAAGCCTTCCCAAAACCCAGCCTGAAAAATAGAGGTTTGCGAGGTAGATTCTACTCAATCATTAAGTCTATTTAATAACAGCCTAGAAAATATTTTAGAACTTATGTCCAGTAAACTTATGGGATGAAAATTATTTGGATCATAAACTGAGCCTTTTTTATGAATAGGGACAATAATATTACTAGTCCAGGATACAGAAATAAAATTGTAAGCAGAAAATAGGTTAAAGAACATTATTAGAACAGGGACCCAAAAATCCTTATATGCTTTATAGACTGCAGGGGGAATATAATCCGGACCAGGTGCCATGTTATTTTTTAACCTTAATATAGAGGCTTCTACTTCAGCAGCAGAGAAAACAATAGGAGTCCCTAGTTCCAGCAATCTACCTAGAGGAGCACTATCAGGCACTTCTATAGAATAAGTTTTACAAAAAGTTTCTTTGAAATACTTGACCCAGGTTTTATTTGGGACATATACTAACAATGAGGGCTGATATTGATTGGTCCCTTTCACCACCATATTCCAAAATGCCTTAGTATCTTTATTTATGATAATTTGATGCATTTCCTCCCATAGTGTATTCTGGAAAATTAGCCTTTTCATTTGGAGAAATTTGTTATATTGCTTTCTAGCCTTATTTGAGAAGGAATAATTTTTCCTAGTTGGTGAGTTTTTAGCCCATCTAGTTAGTTTCCTGATATTTCTTTTTTCATCTTTGCATTCTTTATAAAACATAGTTTTTGTTTCTACTCGGACATCTTGTTTAGAGTGTGTATAAATAATTTGTCTCAGATCTTGATTGAGTTTATTTAATAGAACTTCAACCTACTCTACATTATCCCAGAGACATTCTTCCTTCTTATTTTCAAATTCTCTCAATAAATTTCCCACCTCTTCACCAGTTATAGATTTAAATTTCAACCACTGTCTCCCTTCCTAACTCAATTGTACCATGGGGGGGTTAGAGGGTAAAACTTGATGCACCTCTTTATTTTCAGTCTTAAGTTGCTGGCTCAGGGATGCATGGTCACTTTCTGATCTCATTGAAATTTTCAGTGAGGCAAAATTCTCAAAACTCTCAGGGCTGATTATCACATAATCAATTGTACTCTGCCCAACCCCAGAGAAGAAAGTGAATTTCCCCTCCCTATCTCCCTCAATTCTCCCATTCAAAACCATCAGAGCATTTTCCTTAATGAACCTAATTAATCTTCAGCCTCGATCATTTACCCCTTTATCCTTACTAGATCTACCATTACAATATTTAAAGCTTAGCTGGTTCTCCAAATCCAGTAAATTATCATGATTTGAAATGTGGGCATTACGATCTCCCACTTTTAAAAGAATGCCTTACGGATATTTCTGAAAAGCAGTATCAATATCTGCATACAATGACTCCCAGATTTTCATTGATCCAGCTGTCATTTGATGGAGAAATATATACACTAACTAGGACCAGCATAACCTGATTAATGAGAACAACAACCAGAATGTAATTTTGTGAATTTTTTATTTCAACAATAGAAGTTTTATTTTAATGTATATTTTGGTCTACCAAATTTTTTATCTTTAATTATCACATTTGAAATCACTTGGTAGCCATTAATATTTACCATATCTAATGCCCAGGTTTCTTGTACAGCAAACATTTCATGTAGGGTTAAGAATTCCAAACATTCTTGGTCTGCTACTTTACTAAGTAATCCAGCAATATTCCAGTACAATAAGTTACACCTTGATCATTTAATTCAAGAGTATCAGATAATTCTATAGTACTGTCAGCTTCATCTGTCAGTCATTGCTCTAGATTACCCTCTGGAATTATCATATCCTGCAGATTAAACAGATCCACTACTAAAATACCTGCTTTGTCAAATATCTCTGTGTCACTTTTTATCAAAGAGAATATTTCAGAAGATGAGCAGCAAAAGTCTATTTGACTGCCCTGTCCATCCAAGAAGACTCTTCTTACATGACTTATGCAACATTCTCCAGGTGTTTTCCTTATATGAGTTCCTATTAAAGAGTTTACACAGGAGCATAGGACATCTGTATTTTCACCAGGGAGTTTTTCAACCCCAAAAAGAGACAGTACATGGGGATTAGCCATGTTAGTACTTGGGATCGAATCTCTTAAGTCCCATTTCAATTTAAATACATTTTCTTTAAACATTTTTGGGCATAAATATGATCCAATCCCATGCCACTGATTGACATGGGAGGCTATTGTTTTCCAGGTAATAGGAGCCCATATGCTTAACCCTAAAAAGGAAAGCCTAGAGGTTTTGGACCAGATGGTTTTGACTAAATTCATATCCGAAACAAGGGCATACACTGGTTTCTGCTCATGATTCTTGTCCCTGCATACCATAATAATATTACCCTCTGCCTGAATCACACCCAGTTCTGATGTAGTTAAATACTCAATTAAATCCCTAAGGGACTCCATAGATTCATCTTCTTTCTGAAACATGCAATCAAACCTTAGGCAGGCTTCATTACCATCAAGAACCCTTTTACTTCCACTAATTTCTTGATTTATTTTGATGTTAAGCTGGTTAACAGGGCAAGTTTTCTGTATTTCAACAGCTTCATCCCTGATTTCTCCTATGTGACTTTTACAAATCTTCCCTGCTACTTCAGAGTTTTTCCCATTAATAGAATAATGACTATTTCCTATTTCTAAGGGTTCCTTAAGTTTACCCATTATTTGTATCTTGGGCATCCCTTTTTCCCCTTTTTCTTTTTTTTTTTCTGTTTCTGAGGAACTTTCCACTTCTCCTTTCCTTTTGGTGGGGTATAAGGAATAAGAATAGAAGAAAAAGAAAGTTTTCCAGACCTTCTCTGTCTAAGTACTTCATCCAGCTTATTCTCCAGTTGTTGCATTTTGGCAAATATAGTATTAATGGACCTCTCTGTGTCATTCCTTAAATCCATTAATACATCCAATAGCACTACATTTGCCATTACTGGGTGTGCCAGAGCTTTGATAGTATATTTCGACATCGTGTCTGGACATTGTGCAGAAAGGTCCTCATCTACAGCTATCTGTTCTACCTCCTTATCTAATTTCACAAACACTGCAGAAGGGGAGCCTGCTAGTATAGACATGTTATGCTTTTCTAAAGATACTCCCAAGACTGGTCCCTGGGGGATGTTATCTAAGTTTTCAAAAATTCTAGAGGAAATTTCCAATGGGCTAAACATTTCTAACCTGGTTTCCTGATCTTTCTTAGGGACAATCACAGTATTATCAATTTTCTCCCCTGTCCATACTTCCTGGGTCCTTTCTAAAATTCCTTGACTGTAATTTTCCACTATGTTTTGTTTAGCCGGAAAAAAATCAGTAATAATTTTTTGTATAATTTGTTTAGGTTCATTTCTGACATCCTTATCATTGGTGAAGCTCCCCTTCTTTTTCTTTTTTCCCTTAGTAGGCCCCTGGGAAGCGCTTAGTTTCTTATTCTCTTTCCCACAGAAGTTGTCAGCTGACTCAATGATCTTGGTTGGACCACCAATTTCAAAGGCTAATTTCTCACCCATTTCATCTACCACTTCTGAGGCCATTCTAATAGAATTCTTCAATGCCTCAGCATATGAAAAGATTTTTGGATCGATGCCATTAAACACGCTCCCATTACTACTTTTCTTTTTTATTTGTTTCCCATCAATTACATTTCCCTTCTTGTCTTTTGTTACAGCAATCATTTCACCACTTCTAGTGTACATCAGATTTATAATAAATATAAACTATTGCAGGGAATGAAAAATAGTTATAACATAAGACACACACACAAAAAAGTAACAATATTACACTATTGCACCCACAAAGCTAGCAGCACAGTTTCAGGTAAAAATAAACTTGGGCACATACATTGAATTCTATTCAGAAAATTCTAAACACTTTTAAATGCCTTTAAACTAGTATATTTTCTAAAATGATTTCCAATATAATAGTATGATAGCAGTCTCTCTATAATAAATTAGCTTTAACGTTAGAAATCACAGGGTTAAAAGCTCCTCTAGCTGAGAACTAGTACCATACAGCTAAGACGTATTCAGTAAAGTGCAAGTCGGTACAAATCAATACAAAATGTCCCAAAGGAGCAGCAGCAATAGCACTGATACTAGTTCTCTGAAAGTGCCATCCATATATTTCTCTTTAGCAGGTGCAGCTTTTAAATCATTCACTAGGACAGAAAAAGTGAGAGTGCAATGAACTGTATAGAAATATAATAAAATTATATATAATTGTGTGTAATTATTTGACTTATCTTTAAAAAAAGAGCTAACTTCTCTATTTCTTCCTCTATCTCTGCCACAAACACTAACAAAAAATACCTTTTTTTAAAAGAATAGAAAAATAATAAAAATAACTCCTCTGCATTTCTGTGTGCTGAACTTACTTTTCAGTCGATGGTGGAAAACACTCAGTCACCACGTCTCAGTTCAGCAGCAGTTCTCCGGTTACCAGCTTTTAATTCTAGATATCACTGTGGTAATATAGTTGAGTGTAGAGAAAAAACACTGCGAGTGCTAACATTAACACCAGCCCACAGCATCAGTAGTCATTAGCAATAAGTGTTTTTTCTAGGGTAAATTGGACCACTTCTCGCTGTATAATCAAGCAAATGAAGCACACAAAGGTCCAAATACTGCAAACTGTACTAGTAAAAACAAGCAGAGTGCGAGTGTAAAACAAATGCAGACGGTACTCTCTATAATCTCTGTACATGTCTAACCATCGGCTTTGACTACTGAAGCAGTCACTCCCCCAGAGATCAGCAACTACAGCCAGGAGGCAGCAGACGAGTTTATAAGTGCCTATAATTGTTGCTCTGTGAATCTATAGTGCATTCAATCATCCAATTAAATAATTAAATTACTAGATTGCAAATAGCTTGGTAGAAAACTATCAACTGACTCTAATACAAGGACTAAACAAGTTAAAATAAGCAGAACATGAAACTAACAAAATCACATAAAATAATTCCCACTTTTTTAAAAAAGAGTTGCCCTTCATCAGGTACAATTCTACAATTCTACAAAACAAAACATACTGAACCTACCCAAAAACGAACTAAAGCAAGTTCTTAAAGAACAATAATAATACTAACAAAAGACACACGCAAAAAAAAAAAATACAATTTTACTGGTTTACGGGTTGCACACTATAATCAAGAGTAAAAGAAACTTTCCTCATATATCTATAATTTTTAGAGTTTAGAGGAATTCAGAAGAGATGTCATAAACTTTTTGGATTCAGCACTGCTCCATTTTTTGGCACTATAAACCATTTCGAGTGGCCTTCTGTCCCACGCTGCAGTTCCACACCAAATCAAGAGGAACACCCTGAACCACCATATGGGCCTTCTTCCTGCAGCAGGACAAAAAATAACATGACAGAGAAGCACAACAGGAGGCAAGCAATAAGATATTCTGATAAACAGACAAGCGTTATTGAGGCTTAGGTGGAATACCTTTACTACAGTAAATCTTGTTTAAAGCATTGTCTTCCTGCTTCCCTGTTCTTCTCCACAGAACAGAGAGCACATAGCAAAGCACCAGTCTCGATCAGACTCTTCCCCCAAAAAACACACTTAATAAAACAGATGATTTTCTATTTAAGGAGGTCCAAGATCCTTGGTGACATCATTTCCAGTTAGAAGCCTAAAACATAGTACTGCCCCCTGCCATTAATTACAGACTGATTTACATATGAATAACTCTGAACTGCAAAGATTCAAAGATAAACACAATGGCTCACTCAAATTAGCTTTTTATGGTCTTTCAGACATCAAGAAACCCTGTTGATGACAGTTCCCCTTTAATATTGGGTCACTGACTAAAATAAGCCAGAACTTATGAACCAATCCTCCTACCTGTCCTGCAAGTAGGTTGAACCCCCCTCCACCCCACTATTCTCCATCGGGTGGTATGTCCACTATTAATTTATTCTCTCAACACATTAGTCTTCTATATTAGGTTCAGTCTTCCCTGTATTAATAAAAGAATACATAAAATATTTAAATTTCTATATTGCCTTTACCTCTTCCTTTCTAAATTATATCAATTATTTTTGTCTTGTTCTCTATATATCTCAACCCCCCCATATTGTTCCTTAGCTCCAATTCAGGTTGTTTCTTAGAAACTAATGTGGAATTTAAGTATTGTGCCTGATTTGGCTATAAATTATCATTAGTCACTGTTATACCTTATGAAATACTAATAGTGATGGATTGCACTATAATTAAATAATAGGATTTGACTATAAGATGTGCTAGCCATTTCATGAAACTGTTAACCAACAGTTCATAATTATTTGATTTTTTTAAATCATTTATATATTTTTTTCACTATGGTTGATATTAATGAATTGGTGTTTGTTTCGTTAATTGCATCACTTAAATATGGGTGTTCTATTGTAATCTCAGACCTGCTCCCTGAGGAAGACCTAGCATTTGGCTGAAGTGCTGGGGAAGAAGGGCACTTTCCAGTGTGCCTTGCCACAATAAATTTCTGACTACATATTTGAAATGTCTCCTTGTTTCTGTTGGAGTGCAGCAGTTCTTCTGTTTTCCACATAGCATTTTAACTGGTTGGGGGGGGGCATGCTGAGGCAAAGTGATGGCTGTGTTTTTCTTTTAACCCTTACCTTGCTGAGTGGATACATTTCTGTCATTACCCACCTTAAGCATCACCTGAGGTTAGCTCAGCTCCAGCATGAACAGTTCATCCTTGCTAGCTTTGGTGCTGTTGCCCACTTTTAAAGTGCTGCTGGGGCCAGAAGGGTCCAGGTATTTGTCCTTGCGGTCCCTGAAGGCCACCTTGCCCGATTGGAACTCCAAGGTGTAGCCGGTGCCCTTCTTGGGCATCTCCACCAGTTTGACATTGTTCCTAAGGAAGCAGTTGTCTGAGGTCTGCATGTTGTAGTGCTGATCCTGGAAGAACAGGGTGATGAGGGAATCCACCCCCCCCAGGGGGATGTCTCGGTCCACTGCAATCTCGCCCTGTTTGGAGCTTAGGTGGGAGTAGCATTTCCTGGTCAGGCTGTAGATGTTGACCTTTGGATGCATGGCAATATGGATGCTCCATTTCTCAGCCACTGAGATGGTCTGTGCAAAGCAAGAGATGTGGTCCTCAGTGCCGCCGGAGTAGTGCTTATGGGTCTCCAACTGCAGAGACCAGCACCTGTCATCATGGGTGATGATGATGATGATGATGATGAAGCAGCAGTCTGGCCCTGGGGTCTCACTATCACTGGCCACTGGTCACATTGCCCTAGCTCTGTAACCACAGTAATCAGCCAGGCTGATTGGAACAGCTGTTTTTTGGACGGCGTACAGGAGATGAAAAGAAAATGCCACCACATGATTGGTGTGGCATTTTCTTTTCAAGTACAGACCACTTCAGGCAAAACAGCATCACTATCAGCCTGGCTGATGATTCATGTGATACTGTTGAGCCCCTTGCAGAGCACTCTGCATTGGACAGACAATGTCACACCCCTCAAAAGCAACTCATTTCAAGAAGTTTGCTGCATGTGCACAGATGGCAAACTTAAAAATGAAGTAAAAAACTGTTATAAAAATACTTCCTTTTTATTTATTTTTTCCTTGTAGTAAAAATGAGCCATTGTATAATAGGAATAATGCACTCCAGGGTGTGTGTCGTGCAGGGATAATGTCACTTCTCAGGTGTTAGACGCGCTTGGCCTATGGCCTCGTGTCCAACCACTTGAGGCATAACCTTATCCAAGCACGAAACACACTCTGTCATGCATTATTCCTTTAATAACTACCGCCCGATAGCCATTCTACCTACCCTTAGGAAACTTCTGGAAAAACTTGCTTACTCTCAGGTTTTAGACTACCTACTAAAATATAACTTGCTATCTCTTGCTATCTTCCACCCAACATGACTTTAGGCCTGCTCATAGCACCTCCACTACCATTGCCCACTTCTCTAGTGATGCAAAATCCAACATAGACAAATGTATGCTGCCCGAGGCCATTTTCATCGACCTCACTAAGGCTTTCGACCTGGTTAATCACCCCATCCTGCTACCTAAACTCCAGTCCCTTGGAGTTTCCACTTCTGCCTTAATGTGGTTCTCTAGCTATCTCTCTAACTGTCATCAGTCTGTCTCATTCAACAAGGCCCTCTCCTCCCCTGCCTCCATTAATGTTGGCATTCCCCAAAGTTCTATCCTTTGCCCACTGCTCTTCTCTGTCTTTATCAATGATATTCCTAACACCCTTTCCCATTGTCATACTCTGCTATATGCTGATGACTTAGTACTCTACTCTGGCTCCAAGCCCCTGACTGACATCAGTTCCTGGCTCAGCTCTGACTTCCACAAAGTAAAAACTTGGCTCACCCAAAATTGCCTTGTACTAAATGTTGACAAAACCCAGGATGTGGTCTTTTCCTAAGTCACTGGTCTCGACATTCGGTATCTTGATGGCTCCCTCATCTCTCTGACCAACCATTTCAAATATCTAGGCATTAAACTTGACCCTGCTTTGGACTTCTCTCAGTATATCTCTAACATCTGCAAGTCAGTCAGCAGCAAGCTTGGACTTGCATACAGGATCCTCTATGCCCTCAATCCTGCGGCCAGAGTCGCTATTGCCCAGGGAGTCTTACTCCCCAGTCTGTGCTATACAATTCCCTTCTTCTATCAGGCCAATGCCAGTTGCTTCCTTAAATGGAATGTCTCTTGCAATAATGTGTGTAGATTTGTCCTGTCTGCCCCTTGACTCACCACCCACTGTTTGCTCTATTCTAATCTAAAGTAGCTCTCCCCTCTTCCCAGTGCTTCTACATTTTATGCTGCTGAATTGATAATATCATAACATCCTCTAAACCTGCCTCACTGGCCTCTATGTTCACTCCCGTTGACTCTGCCTACCCTTTGAGCACCAAAGATCAAGGCCTCCTGGCCGTTCCAAAGTGCTCCTCCAAAATGGATGAGCAAGCATTTGCTCATTTGGCCCCTAGAGCCTAGAACTCCCTACCCTCCCATCTTAGGGTCTGCCAGTCTCACCTTGCATTCAAAACAGAACTATTCAGTTAGCTCAGCTCTTCTGATGAATGCTCCTGCTCCTGACATCTCCTAATCTCTACGCTCTCTCCTTTTTCATGCTAATTCTTTAATGCTGCATGTTTTCTTGTCCCCCTGTTTTACTCCCAATTCTTCACCATCTTTGACTTGGTTACTCTAGATGTCATTGCTAGCACATAGTTGTTGCACTACCCTTACTGACAGCTGTTTCATGTTTACTGTTCACTGTGTCCCGAATCCCCTTATTTACTGTATGACTGCTAATTGTCTCAATTACTTTCGTTATTCCCTGTTCATATTTTGGCTGTACATTTTTGTTTCACCTTTTGCTACCTGCTATGTAACTGGATTGTGCCTGAAAATATGCATTTTTTGTCTAGTGCACTTACCTGGTAAACAAAAGCTAAATAAATAAATAAGGCCATGTTGAAAATTTGGGGTCAAAATATGCAAAACTGACAAAGTTATGCATCAAAGTCGAAAACCCCATTGAAATGCATTGAATCACTCTTACCTTCGGTTCTCATATTGCAGTCGTCAGTTCCAGCAGCAACACGTGCCTTCGATCGGATAGTGGATCTTCGCTCTGGGACCTGTTCAGGTGAATGAGGGTGTGTGCATGGGGTGTGTGGGGGGTGCGGAGTGGTTGCTCTGTGGGAAGTCAGGGTGGGGAGAGGTTTGACGAGGGGCCATTTTCATTTCTCCAGTACTAAAAGTACTGCACTCCACAGATCTGGGCAGGGTGCTGGTGAATGGCTTCCACCAAGATTCAAATAACTAATGCTCGCCAGCACTCCAGAGCAATAAGTTCATTAGAAAACTCCAATAAAGGGCTCCACACAGTTAAACTTTACTGGGGGTCCCTGATGAAGCCTGGCATGGTGAAGCACTGGGGTTGTTGGTAACACAGACTAGTGTTGCATTGTGTTTGTATATTTCTTTGTTCTATGCAAGAAGAATTGTCCCAAATAAACACTTACATTTCTGTAAAGATTAACTGTGTGGAGCCCTTCATTAGAGTTTACTAATGAACTCCTTGCTGTGGGGTGCTGATGAGCTTTAGTTATTTACCATTTTCTTTTCTACAGGTTAAAAAAAAATTGTGGGATGGTTTTCTTTATTCGTGCTAATAATGCGAGGATAGTGACCAGAGGGTGAGGGGTGCCACTAGACACCAAGGATACATATAAAACATGAAGGGATGGCAACCAGAGGGTGGGAGGGCCAATAGACACCAGGGAAACATTCAATAGCTGAAGGGATGGCAATCAGAGGGTGGGGGGTGCCACTAGACACCAGGGAAACATAAAAAACATGCATGAACAGTGGTCAGAAGGTGGGGGAATGACTAGACAGCAGGAAAATGTACAAAACACACAGGAACGGTGATCATAGGGTGGGGGGTGCCACTAGACACCAGGACAATGTATAAAACATGTGGGAATGATGATCGAAGGGTGTGGGGTACCACTCAGCACCAGACAGAAACACACAAAACATGTGGGGACAGAGATTGGAGGGTGGGGGAACCACTAGACACCAGGGAACCATATAAAATATGAGAGGACAGAGATTGCAGGGTGAGGGACACCACTGGACAGCCGGGAAACATACAATAACTGAGGGGATGGCAATGGGAGGGGGGGCACCACTAGACACCAGGAAAATTATACACAATAAGGGAACAGTGACTGGAGGGTGGGGGCACCACTAGACACTAGTGAAGTATACCATACCTGAGGAGATGGTGATCAGAGGGTGAGGTGGTACCACTAGATACCATGGAAATGTACAAAACATGCTGTGACAGTGATTGGAAGGTGAGGGATGCCATTAAACACCAGGGAAACCTACAAAACATGAGGGGATGGTTAAGTGAAGAATCCACTTAGTTGGGTCCTGATTCGCAAGATACATATTTTGTGGGTTTTGATTTTTTTTTTATGAAAACAAGATGGCAGTCATACGAAAAAAGATTTTTCCCTCACGAAAAAGGATTATCCTTTTTCATATGGACCAAATCCTTTTTTTGTTCCAAGCAGCTATCCAAAAGACAGTACTGAGCATGCTCAGAACAGAAATTTGAAAATGTAATAACTTTGGTAAGGCTTAATACCTTTTCACCAAACCAGCAAAAGGCATATATGTGGGCCAAGCCCTTTCTTCCCTGAAAATTTCAGACCAAAATTCCAAACTGTCTGGGTGCTTGGTGATGACAAACAAACAGCAAAAAACAGGGATTTTCAAACTTTTTCCGGAATTTGAATCTTGGAATCCGCACATCTGACCAGAACAAACCTGGGCACATCAAGAGATCTACCCCCTGAGACCACGCATGCAAGATTTTCTGCAAATCCATTGAACAGTTGCAAAAATGTTAAGTGTAAAGTTTGAGGTTTAACATAGAAACCTCTGAGCATCCCTAACTATAATAGCACTACGATGCCACTATAATATAATATTATATTATATATTAACTATAGGGGCATGGTCACGCCCCTATAGTTAAGGTTGAATAGCCTATTTAATGTTAAACCCCAGTTTTTGAACCTTAATAACTTTTTTGTTCTTTGATCAAATAGCCCAAAAGTTGGCATGTACAGTCAAGCTGCCTGAGCCTCAAGATGTAAAAAGATTTGTGTCAGCATCTTGTGTGGTTTTCGAGATATGGAGTGCCAAAAAAAAAGGAAAAAAAAAACACATTTGGTTTCCCAATATTTAACACTGGGAATACTTTGCTCTCACCTACAGTGTAGACGGTGTGGAATTTTTTCATGAAATTTTCAGGATTACAGGGGGTCATGCCAAGGGTGTGCCTTTGGAAGGTTTGATGAAAAAATATAATTCCATTTTAAAGTTATAATGATTTTTGAGTTAACATTCTGGTGCAACTGGTAAAAATAACCTATCGTGAAAGGTAAAAAAACATATAACGAGTGGTTAGTTATATGATGTTCGCCATTTTCTTTTTACTGTTTAAACTTACAAACAGTAAAAATACATACACATTATGTATTTTAAAAAAACCAAACACCTGAACCTAACTAAATAGGACCCATTTAGCTAGATTCTGATGTTTCTTTTTTAAAACTGGCAGAAATACGTTATCTGGGCACTCAAAATCCTGGGTGCCCAGCTTAGCAAGAGAAGCCGTTTACCTGCATTCTCTGTGTGAGAACAGCAGAACTTTCTTGACTTCTGCAGCCACAGCTGGAAGTCATGCTGCAGCTGCAGTGAGAGCAGTGAGCCGCAATTTCCATGGTGTCTAATGGTGCCCCCCACATTGCTGCCCCTTTATGTAGGTAATGTTGCCCTGGTGTCTAGTGGCACCCCCCATCCTCCTATTGCCACCCTCCTAATTGATTTATCTTTCCCTGGTGTCTAGTGACACCATCCACCCTCAGATTGTGGTCCCCATAGTTATTTTACATTTCCCTGGTGTCTAGTGGCACCCCCACCCTTCAATTGCCTTCCCTGTTGTTGATTTATGTTTCCCTAGTGTCTAGTGGCACCCCCACCCTTCAATTGCTGTTCCTGTAGTTATTTGATATTTCCCTGCTATCTAGTGGCACCCCTCACCCTTCTATCATGGTCCCCATTGTGGCAGCATTAGGAACATGCAACCCATGCAAATGCATGGGGCCCCAAGGTGGCGAGGGGGCCTCCTGCCCTGCCATTGAGAGTAACTGAATCAATATTTAAGCAGATGCCCATATTTCAATAGTTAACAACTGGAGAAACACACAGTATGTTATCCACACATAGTGTATCAGAAATGATAGTTTCTGTGAGCCTAGCAACAGTCATTGTATGTTTGCATTTTTTTTTCTTGATACAGTGAGTCAGTCCTAATAACAAACAGTGGTAATAATAAAAGTAATTTTTTGTAGTATAGATGTAAAAGCAACAGTTGTAACATGCAAAGATAACCATAACATACTGTTAATGAGTATTTCCAGGTAACGCAGCAGTATAACAACATGTGATGATGGTAGTTTCCCACCTAAGCAGTATCTCCAAAGTACTGTGTATGTGTCAGCTCTGTCTTTCCTGCTACCACATTCCTACGTGGAAGCAGCAATACTTGCAGTGACCCAATTGTTGAATTATGACACATATAAATCAATATTTTTTTTATCATAGAATATTTTTTATTGTTTCTGTCAAAGCTGTAATCATACAATGCTTTACATATTATATTCCAAACAAGAAAACTCCTACTACATTAAGACACTACGGTGCTATTTGCACATACTGACTTACAGTATATCACAAAAGAAAAGGTATCTTAGGTTCAGAGCTATACAATATAACTGGTATCAGAAACTTTTCATATCTATCAACAATGTCCAGTTCACTCAGTAATTCACCTTACCTTTAACTTATACTCACACCTAGGTCATATAAGTGCCTTATCCTCAGTATCCAGTTTTCCAACTACACTTTCTGACCAATCATATAACTAAAATCAGGCATACCAGAGGAAAGATAGAATAAGTTGGGCCTCAGCATAGCAGCAGCCAACATCTCATCCGAATGCGTACAAAGAAATCGGGTCTTGGTACATGTACTTCAGATTGCATGAGTGAGAGCTGTTCCTCTAGCAGTGGTCAGGATGGGTGGGTTCCCAAGGTGGGGGAACTAGGCACAATACAGAGTTAAGATAGGCCTCCCATTTGGAAAGGTACGTGGACAACTACCCTCTAGTGGCATAAGTGAGCCTTTCAAAAGTAGCCAGTCTGGCTAAGGCTGAGTGCCATAGGGAATTGGGCGGGGGTAAAGGTTGCTGCCAATGTCTCAGGAGAAGCCGCTTATCCTCCAGCAAAACTACCAGAATCCAATTCTGATGCTGTGGTCTTAGGTGCTTTAGCTGCGTCTGATCTCCCAGCAGCAGCATAGGGTGCGAAAGGTCTATGGGCTGTCCCAACACCCCAGAGCAGTCCATTGCTACCGCTGACCAGAAAGGAGCTAAGGCTTGGCCTTGCCATAGAAGATACAGAGTGTCAGCAGGACTGTACTCACATCTCCAGCACCTTTCATGCGGAAGGGTCCCCCATTTGAATAAGACAGCCGGTGTTCTATACCATCTAAGGAGTATCTTGAGTTGAATCAACTGACTCTTAATATCTTTATAAGTGGAATGCACCATGTGTAGACAGTGAGACCAGGCCTCTGGACCAATATGACTCCCTATATCTGTGCTCAATGCCATTCTGCATGTCGCCGTGTGGTCCGGTTGCACCTCACGCCAAGTGTTATAGAACCTACCCGCTAAACCTCGAAAGGAAGGCTTTTGATGTAGTGAGGATAACCAGAGCCATCTCAATTCCCCTTCAGCAGTCCAGTCAATGGCCTGTACTGCGTTGTGAAGTTGCATAAACTTCCAAAAGTCCTGCGACTTTAACGAGAAATGTGCTTGGAGTTGTTCAAAAGACATAAGGGTACTAGTATTTGGTAGACAGAGATCCTGCACAATGAGAATCCCCTTCTCTTCCCATGAGGACCAGGCCAGGGGTTTGTTGTCCACCCTAATAAGCCAGTTGTGCCAGAGGTCTAGATACCTAAAGGGTATCAAGGCTCCTTGGTCCATTGTCTTGGCCACCTTCATAAGATGAAACCAGGCTCTCCTAGTAGCGTCCGTGACCGGGGGGTGAGCTTGTCTGGGGATATAGCGATGTTAGTTAGGAGTAGGCTAAGAGGAGTGAGTTGAAGAAGTTGCCTTTCAAATTGTATCCATAGCGGTGAAGTGAGGGGGATTGGGATAAACCATTTGACCGCTTGAGCAGCTAAAAAAGACCAGTGATAGCCCCGAAGCCAAGGAAGCCCTAAGCCCCCTTGCGACCAGTGTGCTTGTAATTTATGAACTCCCCACCTCGGCTTCCTCCCTTCCCACAGAAAGGATGATATTAGTTTATCTAATGTTTGAAATACTTTATCTGACAAAGTTATGGGAAGGTTATTCAGCAAATATGCTACTCTGGGCAGCAGGAACATGCAAAGTGCTGCAACTGTCCCTGGGGAGCTACAGATTCAGCCGCCGCCAATGTGCTGCTTCAATTGTCAGCTGCGTGAGTAATAGGGTGAAGTTCCTAGATTCTATGTGCCCCCAGACAAAATGAATGTGTATACCCAGGTATTGTAAGTTGTTAGGAGCCCATGGTAATCCTAGACCCCGCAGACAATCTTTAGTGCAGGCCGCATTCAAAGGTTTTCTTTTGGTTAACTTGCAATCCTGATATACTGGTGAATGATTGTAAAGTCTCTAACACCAGGCTAAGGGACTCCTATGGGTGGGAAAGAGTGAGAAGTACGTCATCCACATCCGCAGTTGCAAGATAAGAACGGTCTCCCACCAAAACACCCTGAATCTCTTTATTGGCCTGGAGTACTTGGATAAGAGGATCCAGAGCCAGCAGAAAGAGCAATGGGGATAGGGGGAACCCCTGCCGGGTGCCTCACTGCAGGAGAAAGGGTATGGACGTGTCCTTATAGGTGAGTACTTTGGCCATAAGCTTATTATATAAGACATGGATCCATTGTTTAGGTGCCAAAACCATACAGGTCAAGCACCTCATGTAAATAGGGCCATTCAACTGAATCAAACGCTTTCGAGAAGTCAACTGCTATGGCTGCCATAGGGATGGAAGATCGAAGGGCTAGCCATTTGATGTTGAGCACAAGTCAGATGTTGTCAGCCACTGCCCTACCATTGGTGAATCCAGCTTGGGAAGGGTGTACTATGGAGGGTAAGACCTCCATCATACGATTGGTGGGTATTTTGGCCACAATCTTAATGTCTACAGATAACAGTGAGATAGGGCAATAATTTTTGCAGTTA
Organism: Neoceratodus forsteri; assembly: GCA_016271365.2. Classification (NCBI taxonomy): domain Eukaryota; kingdom Metazoa; phylum Chordata; order Ceratodontiformes; family Ceratodontidae; genus Neoceratodus; species Neoceratodus forsteri. The sequence goes on along the minus strand of CM057455.1, from coordinate 1,489,732,996 downwards.
AGCGGGTCATCAGATTCCTTCAGGATGAGAGTAATTAAAGCCCCTCGCATTGTTAGTGGAAGGGTACCTATCAAGTGCACTTCCTGAAAGGCAGCAAGTAGAGGGATTCTAATTTCGTGGTTAGTATCTGGTATAATTCGGTGGTCATACCATCCGGTCCTGGAGCTTTACCTTTTGCTAGATGAAATAAAGCCTCATGAATTTCTACCTCTGTAACAGGGGCATCCAAGGCATTTTTCATAGTTTCTGGGAGCTGGAGAATATGAGCTCTTGAACAAAAGTCCTTTAGAGGGGCTCTCATTTGGTTCTTATCTTGGGGCATCTGTGACTGATACAGCTGCCGGTAATATTGTGTCATACACTCATTAATTTGCTTAGGGCCTGTAACTATCTCCGCATCGGCAGTCCTAAGGGCATGGATATGGGAAGCGGCTTGCTGCTTCCTCAGTTGATATGCCAATAGTTTCCCACTCTTGTCCCCACCCTCCCAATATGTATGTTTAGTCCTAGTCATATACCACTCAACTTGTTGATGGAATATAGTATTTATATGATGTTTTAAGCTGACAGTCTCCCAGAGTTTGGTTGTGTCAGGACACCCGGCAGTGGTTATCTTGAACTGTGATTCCCGAGCTGAGACTTCTGCTTGGAGCCCAGTAAGCTCCACTTTCCATTACCTGTTCCTCTGAGCCACAAAAGCTATAATGTGCCCCCTTAACATGGCTTTGAAAGTCTCCCAAGCCATGGCTGTGGACGTTTCCCCTGGCTTATTATGAGCAAAGTAGTCTCGGGCGGTGTATTGAACCATTTTCCGAAAGGAGAGATCTTTGATCAATAAGGGATTGCAATGTCACCTGGTGCCAGTGCCTCATTGCCCTGCAGGCCCAAGGGTACAAGAAACAGGAGCGTGGTCCGATACTAAGATGTCCTTGATCTCGGTTGTTACAATGTCCTGGGCTGTGTACAAATTTGCAAGCCAGAAGTCAATGCAGCTGTAAGTGGTGTGCGCTGTCAAAAAGAAAGAGTAGTCCCTCCCCATAGGGTGGTCCCTCCGCCTGACATCAACCATGCCCCTTTCCCTCATCATTTCCAGTAATATGCCCGCTGCCTTGGGATGGGTTTGCAGGGTGGGCTTAGACTTATCCAAGAATATATCCAGGGCCAAATTGATATCCCCCCCCCCCATCATGACTGGGATGTTGTGATAGCCCTCGGTGAGGGATTCCAAGGCACGATTGAGATCAAGGAATAGCTCAGGAGAGTCCGAGTTCGGGCCATAAATATTTGCTAATACAGCATGTCCCCCTAGGTAAGAGAACCTGGCCCCTATCCAACGGCCGTGACCTGCCATGACTGTTTTGTCTACCATCCATAGACATGTCTTTTTGACCAAAATGACTACTCCCTTGGTCTTGTTTTTGCCCGAGCTGGTGATTACTGTCCCTACCCATGCCTTTTTGAGCCACCCGACAGTCTTTGCAGTAAGATGCATCTCTTGGAGCAATGCAATGTCAGCCTGCAAAGAGTGGAGGTGTTTAAGGACAATATTACATTTAGTTGGGTGATTCAGCCCCTTCACATTCCAGGATATGAGCTTAAGCCCCATTCTGGAGTACAGCTCTGCTATGCTGAGGGTTTAAAGAAGAAAAAAAAGAAATTACTCACCTCAGGGGTCCTGAGAATGTAGGGTAAGATGAGTAGTCAGGATACCTGAGGTATGTAAAGGTGTTCAGCAGAAGAAAGACCAGGAAAGTTTGCCAAGTAGAATACAGCACAAATGACCTAGTAGCGAAGAAGAAAACACCAATAGAAGTGAATATAACACACTCTAAACCAGCAGAAACTATATAACTTTTAAAGGTGGCCACTAAACTGTGGGTTGAACAGTGATATGATAATTTCTTATTAACTACAAATATCAGGTACAATATATAAAAAGAGAGAACGAGCACTAAGCTAACGAGACTTGGGGTATGCACAATGGTGGTATTCCCTTGCCAATCGCAAGGGTAAGCACTCAGCTGTGCTAGCCAAAGACTCGAATGGAGGAGAGAGGGGTTGAGCCATTCAACTGGTTGCAGCTCAGACCCCAGCCATGCCTAGTCAGTGCTGAATCATACATGCCACCCACAAAATAAGGTTGGGTGGGGCATCCAAGTCTGAGAGAAGGAGGGATGGGGGCAAGAGTTGTGCAAGACTTTAACATGTCTGCCACCCTGCAGTCCCCTCTACTGGCACATGTCTTAAGAGGGATCCCTTGGATCGGGGAGGTGGCAATTGGGGGGGCCCCCGAGCAGAGGATACTTTCTTGTATCATCGTTAGCAGTGCTGAGGAATCCAGGCATACTTCAATTGCCTGCATGCTTAGCTTCCCAAATGAGGTAGCAGTACTTTATAGCTCCCAGGCTCCCCATGTCTTGTTTAAACTTCAACAGACATATGCCCTGACCCCTCTTTATGGAACACCTAAAATGCAACGTTAGGAGGAGGGAAGGGGAAGGGGGAGAAACTAATCTCCCAGCATCATTAAAGGATAATATCAAAGAAAGTCACTTATGTCATTCAGTCTGGTGGGGAAGCTCTATCACTTGAGAGGGGTTCTATGGTTGTACTCTGCAGATCCTTTGACAGAGCTTCCACAAAAGACAGTGTTCCTGGTTTAATGGGGAGCACAGCATTAGTTGTAAATTCTTCTGTGTCTGGCAGATAGTTAGCCCAGGATCCCATTTCCACTGCTTCCATTATAGTCTCATCTGGTATATCTTCTGAGCCAGGTTGCAGTGTGGGAAGAGATTCATCCTTTGTTAGCTTGGCTGGGGGTGCCATTTCTCACCCTCCTGCAGAGTCCAAGTCACTATTGGACCGGTGCCTTATCTGAGTCGCAGAACTGGTATCCCGAGGAGGCTTTATGGAAGAGGAAGCACCAGAGACCCTTGGATGGTCGGCTACTTTTCCAAAGCTCTCCGTTGCAGCTGGTCGAAGTCGAGAAGTGTTGGGGGATCCATTTCCTGGAGGAATCGTCCGACCTCTATTTTGGTCCCTCTGGATGCTGCTGCTATTCGCTGGGTTCCTACTGTCCTTGTCAGGGCACCAAAGCTTCCTGGGAGATGGAGTTTTTATGGACAAGCGTGGCCAGTTCTTGGAGATCCAGATTTCAACCTCTCTTGGAGATTCTGCTACTATTTCTTTCCCCTCCTTTGACACAGCCAGGTTAGCGAGCTGTCGAAATCCATATTTGAACCCGTGCTGGGCCAGTAACTTTTTAATAGAAGCAAAGGCCTTCCTCCGAGCTGTCACCTCCTCCAAAAAATCCTGGTAGAAAGAAACTTTTACATCCCGCCATATCACCTCCTCCAATTCCCTAGCTGCTTGCAATACTCACTTTTTCATGGAATATCTGAGAAGGTACGCAACTATAAATCGTGACACATAATTCTTTGGTCGGGGGCCCCCAGGAACCCAATGCGCCCTTTCAACATCTAGTGGGCCATGCCACCTATCCCCCAGCATCTTTGAGATTTCCTCAATTAAAAAGCGCTCCATATTCGTCCCTTCCAATCCCTCAGGAATACCCAAAATTCTTATGTTATTCCACCTGCTGCACTTTTCTTGGTCCTCAGCCCTCTGCCACAGAGTAACTAACTTGCTCTCGTGGTCCTGAAGACGTTGCAGGATTTCAGCTTGATCTGATTCCAGACTTTCAGTCTTCTGCTCCACCGAATTGACTTTGTCATTTAAGACATGCACCTCGGCTACTGTACCAGTGAGGGTAGTCGATAAAGAGTCGACCCTTGAGAGCAAAGTTTCCAGCAAGGACGTTATGTGCTGTAAGGAGGAGTGAACATTTGGTGGATGTGCAGGGGGTTCTGAGGCCGTGGTGGGCAAGCCTCATATAGGTTGTAATGGTGAAGTCATCTGGGAGAGGTGTGCAGGTAAGGCTCATCACAGCTTGCTTTTCCTCCATGTCCAGGAGCAGTGTCTGAGTGTTTGTGAAAGTGGGAGAGAGTGAGCCAGGCACTGAACTGTATTGCGCCATTAGCGCTGATCCCCCCCCCGAGTGTAAAGGGTGCGCAGCCTACCTGAAGCCCGATCGAGTTGCGTACGGGACCGTCGTCTCTAGACCCCTCACCGTATCCCAAACGCATAAATTACCTCACCAGACTGACCCTTGTGGCTTCAGAGACATGCTGGGGCTGTTTTGAAAGGAGTTAGTCTTGGATGCCAATTTGTTGCCCACGAAATGGCTAAGCTGGGGCTCGAGCTGAAATATTAGGCAGCCATGTCTTTTTGCATCCAAACCACACCCCCCTATAAAGCAATATTTTGAAAATGTGTACAGACTAAGTGTCATTGTATGAAGAAGATATGCTAGCAGTAATGTGTCATCATACTGTGCTGCCATTATAGAGTTGATCATACTGTATTTGTTTTTTCATTGCAAAGTGTTATGTGAAATCAGTACAGTGTTGTGATTATTGTGCTTACAGATGTGCGGAGTGATATAGTGTCTTACAATCTTGCATGTGTGTGTGGGGGTGATGTGGTGGGGGAATGCAGAGTTAGGGTTTTGAGGAGGGGGCGTGGGGGTGGGGTGGTAACCCTAACATTGAATTTCCACACTTTTGTTGCTGTGGAAACAACCCTAACTTGTGCATTAACAAAGTTTTTACAAATAATTTCCTTTCTTTTGGAAAAAGTGTAATATAAGTAGTAAATGGTATGTGTTTGTGATAGCTTGGGGCCCCAGCAAGCTGCCCATTTGTGCATAATGATATGTGTCTGTGGGAGCGCAGGGCCTCCTGGACCCTGCGCTCCCACTCACACATAAGTATGGAGCCATACAGCAGCCATATAAGGCAAGGAACACTTGTAACACTAATTTGCCAATGTCTCAGGAACCGTAGCAGTTAGGAAGGAAATTCAAGTGTCGCTGTAATCATGACAGTGAGTAGGTCTCGCAGCATAAGTTGACCAAATCCGTATCTTGAATCATTTATGAGATACGGGCACTGAAAAGCACTGTGAGTGCTAACTCTGAGCGTATATTAATGGAGGCAGTATAGCACAGTGGGTTAAGGCTCTGAGCTGTGGATCTGGAAACCTGGATTTGAATTCCACAGCTGCCTAGGTGTATACTGTGTGATCCTGTGCAAGTCACTTAACTTCCTTGTGCTCCCAGGTCACATCAGAAAACAAGCTATAGCTTAGTGTGCTACTCCTGGTTAAACAGTGTTCCCTTTCCCTTTCCAATAATGTCCTACAGATATGAAAATGAGCAATTGGAACACTAATTCCCAAATATCTCAGTAATCGTACAAGGTAGAAATAAAATTAAAATGTCATGGTATTCATGGCTTTCCAACCTACTTCTGCACTTAGTCCATAGGGGACTAAGAATTTTTGCGACAAAAAATCCGTATCTTGAACCATTTTCGAGATACGGGCACTGAAAGGTGTGATGGGCGCCACAATGTTATCGTATTGGAACATTTCTGAACGTCAGAATTCTGTAACTATTCTGTTCAATGTTTTCATATCAAACCACCAAAAGGCACATTTGTGGGACTAGGGCTTGCCACCCTGAAAATTTCAAGCCAATAGCACAATCCATCTTGCCACAATAAAGTGACAAAGAAAAGAACACATAGCAAAATGTGTTCAGGCAGTGTTACCGCGATAACTTTAATGTTATCGTGACACTCCTATCTCTATAATGGGAATGTAATCATACACAAAAAAATGTTGCCACGGCTACTATTGTTCCTGAGATCGAATGTTGGTGCAACAACAAAAAATGTTGCCGTGATCAAAATACAGCAAAAACTTGAAAAACATATTTGCAGACAAGATAGAGATACTAAAGCCAGGGTCATGTTCCTCAGGTCCCAGTTAGGTAAACACAACTCTTGGTGTTTACCAATCTGCATAATTTTTTGAATTACAGCATTATTTCTCTGTCACTAACTGAAAAACAAGATGGCAGCAGCACGAAAACAATTTCGGGAAGCTTGACAACAAAAATTTTATTGCGAAAGTTTTCACAGTGCACATAAAAATTTTTCCATAGGCTATAACGGGACATGAAAAAATTTAACAACTTTTGAACGGAACAATATTTTTTCACCAAATCTTCAAAAGGCATCAGTTCAGCCCAGGCCACATGTAGACTAGCAAATCTGAAACCACTGAAATGCATTCTTCAGCCCATTATGGCTTACTGAAGAATTCGCAACAAGCGTGATTTTTCACTTTTTGAGTGAGCAATGGTTCTGCAACCATGCATCCATCCGGAACAAAACTTTCCAGATCTGGAGATCTCTGGTAGGCAATTGAACATTTCAAATTTTTGACAAATTGGAAAAACAATTGCAAAGTTATTAAAGTACAAACTTTGAGGTTTAACATAGAAGAGGCCGTGCAACACTAACTATAGTGGCACTACTATATACAGTATATATATATATATATATATATATATATATATAGGCATTCCAGTTACCACTCCCAAGCAAATAAGAGTTCGTTAGAGGGGGGCTGGCCATCACCAAAGAGTAGGATGCCCTTGTACTCTCCACTTTTCCCTTGCACTCCCCTCCACTCCTTCACCACACTTATGTTAAACCCACACTGACGGTATCAGGTAAAAGAGGAGGAGGAGTTGCTCTCTATGTAAAGGAAGGGATCAAAGCAACAGAACTAAAGAGTAAACAGGGAGCAGATGAGGCACTTTGGGTCACCCTGGAGACAGGAAATGGCACCACAATCACATGGGGGTTGTATACAGACCCCATCTCAGAGGAGGAATGGACAAGGAAATGATAGAAGGCTTTCTTAGAATGGCAGAAAAGGGGAGATATTGTTGATGGGGACCTGAATATGCCAGATGTTAACTGAAGCACCTTTGCTGCAGGCACATCCAAGAACAGGGTCATTCTTGATGCCCCTACAGGGGCATGTCTCAGACAGCTAGTATTGGAACCGACTCGGGAGGAGCAATCTTAGACCTGGTACTTTCAAGCGGGGATGGAGAAAGAATCTCAGATTTAGAAGTGGGCAGCCATCTGGGAACAAGTGACCACCAAACAGTGTGGTTCACGATAAACACAGCCATACAATCAAGCCATACAAAAGCAAGAGTACTAGACTTTAGGAGGGCTGACTTTGGGAAAATGAGAGTGCCTCAGAAAAACACTAGCAAACAGGCAAGAAGGAGGGGTGGAGGAACAATGGGGAGTGATCAAAACAGCCATCACAGAGGCAACAAGCCTTTGCGTAAAAAAAATCAATAAAACACAATGAAGGAAAAAACCGCTATGGTTCACAAAAGAGGTGGCAGGGAAGGTTAAGGAGAAAAAGGCAGCATTCAGGAAATATAAGGAAACACAGAAGGAGCAGGACAGAGAACTTTATCAGTTAAAGCAGAAAGAGGCTGGGAAGGTAGTCAGAATAGCAAAGGCCCAAACCGAAGAAAGGATAGCCAATTCTGTTAAGAAGGGGGATAAGACCTTTTATAGGTACATTAGGGAGCGAAGAAAGACCAAGGAGGGATACTGAAGCTTAATAAAGGGGAGGAATGTGGGTAGAGGGACAGTGAAAAAGCAGGGTTACTGAACGAATATTTCTGCTCAGTATTCACAAGGAAGAGGAGGAGAGTTACCTAAACCAAACAAGAGAAACATTCCAAGATGGGGGTCGATACCAGTCCATTTACAGAAGAAAGGGTTCTGAAAGAACTAGTAAAATTGAAGGTGGACAAAGCAATGGGGCCCGATGGGATTCACCCAAGAATTCTAAAAGAACTAAGGGTAGAACTAGTGACATTGCTGACTACTCTCTTTAACAAATCATGGGAGGATGGGGTGGTACCCAAGGACTGGAGGAGGGCAGATGTAATTCCTCTTCACAAAAGTGGGAGCAGGACAGAGGCAGGAAACTACAGACCAGTTAGTTTGACCTCAGTGGTAGGAAAATGATGGAATCACTTCTGAAGGAAAGAATTGTTGAGTACCTAGAGGCCATTGGGGCACAAGACCGAGGCAACATGGATTCACGATGGGAAGGTCGTGTCAGATGAATCTAATAGATTTCTTTGACTGGGTGACCAAAGTAGTAGATCAGGGAGGGCTGTGGACATGGCCTACTTAGATTTTAGCAAAGCATTTGATACAGTCCCCACAAAGATTAATACACAAGATAGCCAGCCTTGGAATGGGTCCCAAGGTGGTAGCCTGGATAAAAAATTGGCTAGACTACAGGACGCAAAGGGTAGTAGTAAATGGAGTACACAGTGAAGAAAGGAGGGTTACTAGTGGGGTACCGCAGGGTTCAGTACTGGGACCGGTCCTTTTTAATGTCTTTATAAGTGACATTGCAGAGGAACTGGAAGGAAAAGTATGTCTCTTTGCTGATGACACAAAGATCTGCAACAGGGTTGATACACAGGATGGAGTGGAAAGGATGAGAAGGGACTTGACAAGGTTGGAGAATGGTCAAATGTATGGCAGCTCAGATTTAATGCAAAGAAGGCAAGATAATGCACATGGGAAACAAAACCAGGGGAAGCGTACACAATGGGGGGTGAGATAATGACAACAGTAAAAATAGAAAGGGACCTGGGGGTAATTATATCAGATGACCTAAAGGTGGGCAAGCAATGTGAGAAGGCAGTAAGGAAGGCTGGAGGGATACTGGGATGCATAGGAAGAGGCATCAATAGTAGAAAACAGGAAGTTGTTATCCCTCTGTACAGACAGTTGGTGAGACCCCATCTGGAGTACTGTGTGCAGTTCTGGAGACCCCATCTCCTCAAAGACATAGACAGAGTGGAGGCTGTCCAGAGGAGGGCAACCAAAATGGTGCAGGGTCTGCACCAGAAGACATATGAAGAAAGACTAAAGGAACTTAATATGTATACTCTTGAGGAAAGAAGGGAGAGAGGGGACATGATAGAAACATTCAAGTACCTCAAGGGAATTAACAAAGTCCAAGAGGGTAGCATCTTCCAGAAAAAGAGATGTGCAAGAACAAGGGGGCACAATTTGAAGATAGAGGGGGGACGGCTCAGGGGTAATGTGAGGAAGTATTTTTTCACTGAGAGGGTTGTGGATGCATGGAACAGCCTCCCTGAGGAGGTCGTGGAGTCCAGAACAGTGGGGGACTTCAAGAATGCATGGGACAGGCATAAGGCAGTCCTAGGGGCGGGTAAGAGGAAGTAAGCTGTTGATTAACTGAGATCTGCAGCTTATCTGTTAGGTAGGAAAATGGGCAGACTAGGTGGGCCAAGCAGTCCTTATCTGCCGTCAAATTCTATGTTTCTATGTTAGGTACAGAATAACATATTGTTTATGACACATTCAGTGTTTTATCTGATCAAGGTGGAGTACCTACACAGTATTAGCTTGTACATGAACATAAACAAGGAAAATAATGTCTAACTGTCAGCATGAGTTTTTTAACACACTGATAGTAGAGTGGTGGCCATGGAGCAGATGTACACTCCTTGTGCAGTTCTTTGAAAGAGGCTCACTATTAGAGCAGAAAACAACTAACATTCGGGCTTCTCTATGGCATGACTGAAGATGCCACTAGTGATTTTGATTTGGTTGCATGGAGTGATGCTGCCACTGCTGAGGCCACCCTCTCTCCTCCTTGCCACTGGCAAACTGGGAATAAATATCAGTTACAGATCTGCATTGTTGATTTGAGGAAGACATCTCCTGTTTAATCACCTAACTGCATTGGCCTCTTCCAGGCCATGGGGGCAAACTCCAGTCAACCACATAGGTTTCTCTTTGAACACTCTCCCTGAAGCTCAGTGCTACTTTTTCCTATCCTGAGGCACTCACCTGGGATTGATCACAGTAGACTTGTTGTCCTTGGGACTGGGTCCCCCACTTCATGTCCCCTATCTACTATGGCACCTCGGTCCTGCACAGTAAGAACATTTCTTTTTTTCTGCTGAAGGAGGAGTGAGCTATATAGGCTTTCCTTACCCTTGTTTTGGCCTAACATTGTCTTTCTGGTGAGGGTTCAATCACATCTCTACAGCTCCATTCTACATCATACCTCAGTTTCACTTGGTGCCCACCGCATTGGGGTAGCTAGACAGCTGATCACATTTCAGTACACACAGTATTATCAGTGATGGAGTACAATTTTACAATGTACAGTGTAGCACAGATAGGGATGCTGTTGTCAAAATAATTGTAGTGTAATTAATGAATTTAAATTTAGTTAGTAGTAACTACTTGAACACTTTCTCATTTTAATTTTTTTCTATACTGGTTGTAAATGCAGTCTGCACATCACATCATGGGTTAAGATGTGGTGCTGTCTTATTGTATTTGATTTTGTCTGATCATGTGTTTCTTACTTTATTTTTCACATGTTTTTTTTTCCATTTATATAGAAATCAAACGGACCTTGGACAGACTCTATTCTTAGCAAATGAATATTCATTTAAATAGTTTTTCTTACATTACAGTACAGTGACTGACTTGTCAAATTGGATCTATGATAGTCGGTTGACAATTTTGTTGTAGACCGACATTACAGCAACTCCTCTATGTCAACCGCATTTGCAGTCGGCATAAAGAAAGTCACATCAAACTTTGTTTTCTTTGGGGGGCTTTGCTCCTGAACCCCCCATGTGGGGGCTCTGCCTGCTGCACCCCCAGCTACTTAGATAATCAACTCTGAGTTGGAGTTGCTTCGGGGAGGGGGTGAAATACTCCCAGAAAGCAGTGCCAGGGTCCCGCACCAACACTACAACGACCTAGCATTGCTGTCACTGTAGTGTCAGTTGCCATAAGATCAGAGCGATCGCAGATCCAATTTGTCCAATATTCAGACAGGCAGGGCTGCACCCCAGACTATGAGTAAAACAAATAGGGGCAAGGCATAGTGACAGTCAAATGGGACAAACACCTGAATAGTCTTGAAAACCCACAAGATGAGCAGAGGTCAGACAGGGTGAATTATACTTGAAACTGCAATCAGGCTTGCAGTTGGCCCCACCCCAAAACATAAAAGATTTCCATTGTTCCTCCAGCTCTGAGCTAGGCTCAAATTACTCAATTCAGGAAGAAGTGAGACGAAACCTGTACAGGAGAAGGAAAGGAAGTGGGCGAAGACAAGAGAAAGGACTGTGAGAAAAAAAGGAGATTGGTTTGAACCCTTATGGCCTGGCTGGAAGGGAAGGCCTGCAGCATCTCCAACCCCCCAGCTGGCAACAACACTGTCTGGTAGGCACCCAGGTATCAAGCTTTGCCTGGGGCCCCCGCGGGAAAACTCCGCCACTAGTAGTGGCACCCCCCGCACTTAAATCAACATCTCCGTAGATATTGAATATTTCTCTGGTGTCTAGTGGCACCCCAACTCTTCAATCGCTTTCCCTGTTATTTATTTTTTTTATATTTTCCCTGGTATATAGTGGCACCCCCACCCTCTGATCATCCTCCTGTTCTGAAATAAAGAAAACAGTCCCTCAATGTTTTTTTTTGTTACCTAAAAAAGGAGAAAACAGTCCCACACCGATCTGACCCTCCAACCCCCGCTTCCTACTCAGTACACACCACCCACACTCCCAGAACACCCCCACACACCAACACTCACCTGAACAAGTCATAGGGTGAAGATTCGCTCTCTGATCAAAAACATGTCTTGCTGCTTGAAACGCCAATTGCAATATGAGAAACTAAGGTAAGTGCGGTTCAATGTATTTCAATGGGGTTTTCAACTTTGATGCATAACTGCCATTTTTGCATATTTTGAGACCAAATTTTCAACATGACCTTTTTGGGACCCCAATTTTTGAACAATGGTGGTGGAATTACGAAAACCTGACCAAAAGGCGATTTCACGGCAACTTGGCAAAATCACCTTTTAGACGGCATTTGAAATTTTTCACCACCCTTGTTCATGAGGTGGGGTCATAAGTGGGGATGTAAATTTGTCATGGTAGTCATACACATCATGGATTCCATGATGTTTGGTCTTTATTCAGGACTTCCATGACTTTCACTATTGTCATCAAAAAGTATCAACGATGACAGTGACAGGAATTTTACTAATGATTCCTTGAACAACCAATGAGATATTAAAACCTCATCCATGACAAACTTACATCCTTAGTCACAAGAAGGCCATGTTAAAAATTTGGAGTCAAAATATATAAACATGGCAAAGCTATGGGCATATGTTAAAATTTTACTATGCTAGCTTGTAACTTAAGTAATTTTAAATATTTTGACCCCAAATTTTCAACATAGCTATTTTCTTTTTTATATATATACAGGTGTTTATCTCCTTCTCTGCCCCCAGTTGCCCCCTTCTAACTGATCCATCCAGCCCCATCACCCTGGTCTAGCTGGGACTTATCCAGAGCCTGCCCGGTCACCTGGTGTGGAGCCAGCAAGGGGTCAGTTGTCATCCTGCAGCTGGGGGTATTTTTCCTCCATTTTGTCCCTTCCCTGTTGCTGGGGTGCACACACAGGACATGCGTATGTGGAGGTGTGCACGCATCTGCGGAAGTCCCATAGCACCCTCCCTTCCATGGTGTCCACAGTCCCACACTGCCACCACACCTCCACCTGGAGGCAGTCGTTCATCAGGAGCACCCGTCCTCCCTCCCAGAAGAGGAGAGATGTCCTCCAGATGCTCGATCCTCTCCTCCCTTGCCAATCCCTGGTGGCCCATGCTCATTCCTGAACATGGGTCACCGGTGTGGTGCAAGGTGTCGCATCAAACACCTCAACCCTCAGCGCCACTGGGCCAGCACATAACAATTTTCTTAACCACATCATGAATGTGGCAGCTGTCATTTTTCAAATCCTGGCCAAAATGTATTTTCACACCTGTGGTGAGAAATGACATTTCAATGCCTAGGAATTATGTTCCAGCAAAGATTTGAAAATGTTTACCACTGGGTTCAGGAGGTGGGGTAATAACAAGGGTATGCTGAGAATTTAGTTGCTGTTTTGGCAAAAATAAAAGAGTAGGGGCCCAGAGGGCCCAGTGCAACTACAGCAACATACATGTATGCATCTATGAAGGTATGGGATGGGCTCTACGCTCCCTCAGCCAAAAGAGGATATGATTATACTATCTCAAAAAGTAATGAAATTCTTTGCAAAAAAACTGCATTAATGTACTAGTTAGGGTAACTTAACGTCACAAAAGTAGGGACATATGGCATTAGGGTTTCCAATCCAAATGCCCTACCCTCACCCCCCAAGCAGCAAAAGGAAAAGACATTACATTTTGGGTCTTCAGAGTCTTGGCAAATTAATGGTGAGGTCTTCCTTGGGGGTTGTCAAACCTAATGCTCACCCCCCCCAGCCCCTAGCCTCCAATCCAAAGCACAAGGTACAGTTCCAAGCCACTGCCTCATAATGATACACTCTTCAAAGGACACTCTTCAAAGGTAGAGAAGTATGTCTCGCCACAGGCTGCCAACACAGTTTGTTGTACCTTTCTCCACGCAGGGCCCTGGAGGCCCTCCGTGATGAAAGAAGATCATGTGTGATGTTGTTTGCTCATGAAACTGGGTGGGCATTAAGGTTGGCAACCCCCAAGGAAGACCCCACCACTGATTCGCCAAGACTCCAGAGTCCCCAAACACTAATGTTTTTCTTTTTCCTGCTTGGGGGTGGGAGTGGGGCACTAGGGTTTGAAACCCTAATGCCATATTTTTACCTACGTTTGTAGTGTTAAGTTACATTAACAAGTGCATTAACAATGTTTTTTTTACAAAGAATTTCCTTTCTTTTTGAGATAGTGAAATCATTTCCTCATTCATGCAGTTCTCTTCAGGACCTGATGCCCTGCGCCAAGGGAAGACTCTGTCCATCTACAAGAAATGATGGGTGTCAAGAATTTATGGGCAGTCTGGTGGGGTGGGGAAGCACAGGGCCCAGTTCTCCTTGTGCTTTCATGCGGCTGCAGATACAGATACACAGGGCAAAGAGCACAATTGTCAGACAATACACCAGGGCCTCTGCCACCCAGGAGTGCAGAGGTCCAGGGATTTATGCCAAGAAGACAGTTGCCTTCACTATATAGTACACAGGCCTATGCGGACAACCCTGCACCTTTCATTCTCTGGCTGGGGCATGTTGCATAACAGTACCATTCTGCCACCTTCACCTCCTTCCAGATGGGTCACTGACCTCCCCCCAGACTCAGCTCACCAGCACAGGATCACAAAGCATATCCACTGGGGTCAAAAGTGGAACTACACACAAAGTTTATATTGTTTTTTTTTTATTTTGATCCCAAATTTTCAAGATACTCGTTTTATGATTTGCCTTATAAACAGAACATGTACCATTTATAGTATATTGGCCAAACTGTTATTTCACACCAGAAGAGTGAAAACACATCTCATCCAGGATTTTAAAAATGACATATCATATTTATGAGGTGGTGTGGCAAAATGGCTATGTTGAAAGTTTGGAGTCAAAATAGTAAAAATTGGTGAATTTGTGAGTGAATGTTGAAATATTGAAATATTCACTCATAACCTGGGCATTTTACCATATGTGTATAACAAATTGTCAGTATAGCCTTCTTGTTGCCCAACCTCATGAACCCGGTAGTGAAAATGTTCAAATCCCTGCCAAAACATCATTCCATAGCATCGAAATGTCATTCTGCAGCACAGGTGTGAAAACACGTTTTGGTCAGGATTTGAAAAATGACAGCTGTCACATTCATAAGGTGGTGTAAAAAATGGCTATGCTGAAAGTTTGGGGTCAAAATATTTAAAATGACCTTTGTTACAAGTGAGCGTAGTAAAATTTTCAGTGTATTCCCAAAGCTTAGCCATTTTTATATATTTTTACCCAGAATTTTCAACATATCCTTCTTGTGACTCCACCTCATGAACAAGGGCAGTGATTGAACATTTTCAAATCCTGCCTGAAAGGTGATATCGCCAAGTGACCACAAAAACACCTTTTGGGCTTGATTTGCATAATTCCACCACCAATGGTCATGAGGTGGGGTCCCAAAAAGGCCATGTTGAAAATTTGGGATCAAAATACGTAAACATGACAGGGTTATACATCAAAGTTCTAAACCACACAGGAGGACTCCCCTGATAATAGGGCACTGTAGCCAGAAGCAGCTATGCCCTTCTCTCCTGAGCCAAAGCGATTCCTCTGTCCACCGCCCATGCTCTGCTGCCCAGCTTCTCCTACAAGGAGGACTCCCCTGATAACAGGGCACCATAGCCAGAAGTGGCTGCGCCCTTCTCCCCTGGGCCGCGGCAATTCCTCTGGCTGCTGCCCACGATCTGCTGCCCGACTCCTCATGCAAGGTATGCCTGCTCTCAACACTGCTTGAGCTCCAGTGCAGCTCTTCCTTCTATTGGCTACTTCCTGGACTGCACAGGGATTTGACTGGTCCACCCATGAGTCCGGGAGCTGCCATTGGTTGCCGCACCAAGCCAGGCTTGTACAGTTGCTCGGTCCCTGTGACTTTCAAAAAGCCAAAGCACGAGTCCACTCTTTTATTCTCTAGTTGCTTGTAGCTAATATTTTGATATTTGCTTGCTTTGACCTGTTTCAGCTTCACCTGCCTTGCATACTGTAGCTAGATATTTTGATATTTGCTTGATTTGACCTGTTTCCACGTCACCTGCCTTCCAGCTAGCTGTATGCTTTTCCTAGCAGTGCTGTTAAAGATTTCTGCTCTAAGCCTTCTAGCACACTGGCAGTTTTGTATTTTGGCTTTATTTTTAAATTATATGAAGTGCTCCACAGCTCTTTTTGGGCAGATGAAGCATAGCAGTGTGATACGCAGCTTTCTTGAAGTAGCTAAATGTTTTGATTTGTCAAACTTGCTCACTGATGACTGTATTCTCTCCATATTTTTTCCTTGACTCTCTCTCTCTCTGTCCCCCCCCTCTCTCTCCCCCTCCCTCACCCTAAGTCGATTCCTAACTCTCCTAAGAACCCTCCCCCTAGTTAATCTTCCACTTATCTCAGCTGGAACCCCTGCTGCCTACCTGTCTATCCTCCCTGTCTGTCCCCGCCCCTGATTACAGACTCTTTAAGTGCTGCAATTTTCTACCCTTTGTCCCTTGCATTGATATGCAGGCCACTATGATCTGCCTTGACTGGTTTACTTCTCACCTCCCTGCTCTCCTTCTTTAGCATTTGGCCCCCTTGCCCCCAGCTCTCTGTCTTTATTACCTGCATTGATTTTCATCTTCTGCTTTTCCACAGGAGGACTCCCCTGATAACAGGGTGCCATAGCCAGAAGTGGCTACCCTTCTCCCCAGGCTGCGGCGATTCCTCTGGCCACTGTCCATGCTCTGCTGCCTGGCTTCTCCTACAAGGTATGCCTGCTCTCAGCACTGCTTGAGCTCCAGTGTGGCTCTTCCTTCTATTGGCTGCTTTCTGGACTGCACAGGGATTTGATTGGTCCACCAGTAAGTCCCAGAGCTGCCATTGGTTGCCGCACCAAGCCAGGCTTGTATAGTTGCTCGGTCCCTGCGGTTTTCAAAAAGCCAAAGCACGGGTCTGCTCTTTTACGCTCTAGTTGCTGGAAGTGAATATTTTTGTCCCGCCCACCCTTCCTGGCCCTGACATCTATTAAATGAGCCATAGCTCATCCCTGGTTATACCCTCACCACACTACTGGCTGCTGCATGAGCCTAGCTCATGACTCCACCGAACTCTACTCTCTCACAATTGGCCTCTGTAAGAACCTAATTAACTGCTCATCTTAATGCCCTAGATCCCCTCACATTACTAATTGATTGGGGATTACCCCTGAGCTTGCAGCTGATCCACTTGCTCAAGCATACAAGCTCAAGCTTAGCCTGGGGTCTCACCTGAGCTAAGCAACCCCTCAGCTATATTCCCAACCCACTCCTCTCTCTCACCCTTCTGCTGCTTGTGCTCTTCCCTGCTCCTGCATCTGTGACTATCTTCTACCTACGTACCTATTTCTTACCTCCACTCAGTTGCGTCTTGTGCCTTAGCATGGGGTCTACAATGTAGCCTACAACTCTTTGGTTGGGTTGCATTATATGTTTGGTGCATATCACCCTCTCTCCCTCTCTTGTACTTAATTCCCCTGACCCTTTTTTCAGCCTGCGGTCACATAACACATGTCCGTTACTCCCTTCACACATTCCCCTACCAGATACACCACCTGTCTTTAGGACCTATGTGCCTAGATCCCCGACTGCTTCATGGTGCACTTTCTATGGACGGCACCCATGTTCTGTCCAATTCCCTTCCCTTATACGTACCTCATCCACTATGATTTTCATCTATGCATCCTTGTGCCCCCACAACATATACTTCCCACCACCTACCCCTTCCAACCGCAGCCCCTGTAAAAGGGCAAGATTATGCTTGATTAAGCTCTTATTAAATGCACTCACAAAACTCCTCCTTTTGCTCCTAATTTGTGCAGGCAATATTGAGCCCCCCTCCTGATTACTGCTCCCTCCGCCCTGTCAAGTATAAAGGGGCTAAGCCTGATCCACATTAATGCCTGTAGCTTGCTAAAGAAATTTGACACTATTCAGGCATGGTTCAACCTCACCTCCCCTGACATTGTTGTGGTGACAGAATCCTGATTGAGACCATCTGCACTGGACTATGAAATAAATATCCCCTCTTATAACGTATTTAGGACTGACAGGTTAGTGGTGGGTGTAGCCATTTATGTATGGGACAATCTCACTGCCACTATCATCGACTCTGCTTCTGTACCCCTGGAATTTGAATGCACTACCCTAAAACTGCTCCTTCCCTTGTCAACCCCTATTCATCTCATAGGCTGTTATAGGCCTCCCTCTACTGGGAACAAGGTGTTATATCACTTATCCAATTTGCTAACCTCCTTATCTTCTGAAGTTATCATTATGTGTGACCTTAATATGGACTGGTTACCTACTTCCTCCCAACCCCTAAAATATTTAAGTGATAACTTTAGCTTATCACAGCTTATTATGGAAGCTACATGCCCTAACATAAAAAAACCTTGAAAACAGCACTCTGCTTGATGTCATTTTGGTCAACAAACCCCATCTTTACTCCCACTTTGGTGTATTTTTCAATGACATTCAGTGATTATTGTATCATTGCCTGTGTTCGGACCTCCCCTAAGTTTGCATCCTTCTCTAGCTACGCCTTTAAGAGATTGATACAGAATTTTGACCCTAATGCCTTCCTCTTTGACTTATAACGTACCAATTGGCAGGACATCTACCTGGCCTCCTCGGTAGCGGACTCATACAAAGTCTTTCAAAACATCGTCCTCAGTTCCATCAATAAACATGTGCCCCTCTCCAAAATTTGTACTACAAAGAAAACTTGTCCTTGATTCTCTACCAGCTTGAAAGCAAAACTGCTTCGTAGGGACTCGCTCTGGAAGAGGACTAGGAAGTCCAAACAGCCTACTGACTGGGCATCCTTCAGAGCAGCTAGAAACTGGTGCACCAGATTGACCAGGGATGCGAAATCTAGCTACTTCCACTCTGAACATGAATCCTCAGCTAATAGCTCATCTAGATTTTGGAAAACATTAAAGGATATCCAAGGCCATAGCTCTTCTAGTTAATTCCCACCTAAAATCTCGACTGTCACTTCTACCACCACTGACAAGCAAGAAATCCTTAAACTCTTCAGCAACCACTTCTCCACAACGGGTTTAGCCTTCGATGCTTCCCCGGCAAACAACCTCCACTCTAAATTTTGCACCTTTAACACTATTTTCCCAGTCACTGCCTCGACTGCCCAAGGCAAAGCTTTCTCCTTCGCCCCTGTCACAGTGAAGGAAGTAGAAGACCTCCTGCTCCAACTGGACAGCAGTAAGAGCACTGGTGCAGACCTGATTGAGCTATACTTTCTTAAACTTGGCTATTATGTCCTGTCACGCCCAATAATCCATTTCTTTAACCTGTCCCTTGCCCAGGGCACACTCTCTACCATATGGAAAACTGCCCACGTTATACCACTTTTTAAATCAGGCAGCACTAGTGACCTAAACAATTACCACCCAATTTCCCTACTCCCTACCCCCTCTAAGTTCCTTGAAAAGGTGGTCAACTCCCAGCTAAGACAGTACATTGAGGATGCTGACCTACTAAACCCTGCCCAATCTGGTTTCTGGCCTAGCCACAGCACCATCACAGCTCTTCCTAAGATCACAAATGATTGGCTGAATGCCCTGGATGTCAAGAACTTTGAATGCACACTGTTCCTTGACCTTAGCAAAGCATTTGATATGGTGGACCACACTCTGCTTTTGGCTACCTTAAGGAATATTGGCATTAACAATCCATCCCTTGAATGGTTCTCCAATTACCTCACTGACCATTACCAGCAGGTCAAGGCAGGGGGCGACCTCTCCCCTTTGAAATCTCTTCCAAGAGGGGTACCCCAAGAGTCCATTCTTGGCCCACTCTTGTTTGCCATCTGTATAAATGACCTAAATGCTGGAGTCAGATCAGCAAATATCCATTTATTTGCTGATGACACTGTGCTGTATTTGGCTAGAGTGACCTTGGAACAAGCGTGTAGTGACCTCCAAACAGAATTTAATCACTTACAGGTTAATGTCCTGTACTCTAAGCTCCTGTTAAATGCCAAGAAAACAAAGGCCATGATCTTCACCCCTTCAGCGAAGTCCTCCAATCTCTGCCCTGTGAGGACAGCACCTAAACTTCTTACCTTGCTCGGTGGACCTCTGGACTACGTGGAGTCCTTTAAATACCTGGGGGTGTGGATTGACTTTAAACTCTTGTTCAAAGTCCATATCAAAGAAATCTCTAAGAAACTCAAGTAGAGGCTTGGGATCTTCTTTAGAATCAGGTATTTGCTAACCCAAGAGGGGAAAAAATGTTGGTACACACAATGCTTATGCCCCTTCTTGACTAGGCAGACTTCTTGTATGGGCACAACTCAAACGTGGCTCACTCCAAACTCAGTACCCTGTACCACTGGGCGCTTAGGTTTTTTTACTGGTGTCCCCTATTTAACACACCACTGTACCCTCTACAAGAGCATGGGATGGTGCTCATTTAGCTTCACAAGGCACAAGAATACTGTGCTCTGGACCTATAGAGCCATTACTAATAAGCTACCTCAATATATCAAGGACAGTTTACCTACCTGCAACCCAGGTACATATCTGCTAAGAAGTCTCTCCTACATTTTCATTTCCATCCCCATTAATGTAGCACTTATTTCCCCCCATGCTTAACTCCTTTAACACTCCTCTCTCCCTTCCCTCTACACCCCCCTTATGCCTTCTAGCACTTTTTTGTTATCTGACTAATGTTGCCAGCTGCTCCAGATTTTGTTATCCCGTCCTAGCTTCATAATCCTATGTACCTTCCTCTTCCTATGGCTCTTAATACCACAGCAAATGTATGAATGTACCCATCTGCTTGGAAATGACTGTAACCTGCTTTGTTCTCTTCTATTTCAATTTGCATTGTGCCTTCAAATTGTATTGTTTTCATATAGTCATGTCTCCTATTGTCAGTCAAACCGACGTAGAACCTTTGTAAAAGAGTCTTGGCTCAAAGGTATTTGTAATCCTAGATCAAATAAATAAAATAAAAATAAATTCCCAAAGCTAGGATGCGCTTTGGCAGAGCAACAATAAGCCATGCCCTCCCTGTCCTCTAGAACAAAGCACAAAAAAACGCTGCAGCTCGCTTCCCCAGTGATGTTGTCCTCTTTCAAAAACCTGATTTTTTCGGTCCTTCCAGGAGATGTGCAACTGCCCATAAGTAACTGATCTAGCTCCTCAACTTGTTTGTCTAACTATCCTGCCCAGTGCTTCCCTGCCTTATTGTATGAAGCTGTTCTCACCTCTCCCCGCCCTTCCCCCCGTTGACCATGTCTACATTTTTAAACCTCATTTTACTCCTCCTATTCATAGTGCATTTTCTGGGTATATTCTGTGCTTACCTACATAAGTGCTATGTTACATTAGTTTTGATAACCTGTTAGTATAGTAGCCGATCATTGCTGTATGTGTATCTACCATGTACCAAAATTGCATATATTTGTATTCTGTCTGCCAGTGTTCTTGCATCTGAATTATATGCCCTCCATTATATGTACATTCTTTTACTTTAGGTGAGTCTTATATGTCACTTGTGCATACTGTCTGCCAATGTATTTGTGACAGTGTCAAATTGCTGATGTATATCTACTCCAGGTCCACCTTGTAAATAAGTTTTACTCAGTGGTGTGCTGCCTTGTAAAATAAAGATATTGATTTATTGATTGATTGATGGATTGATTGAAAATGCATCGAACTGTGCTTACCTTAGTTTTTCAAGTTGCAGTTGGCAGTTCCAGCAGCACGACGTGTCTTCATTCGGAGAGTGGATCTTCACCCTGTGACCTGTTCAGGTGAGTGAGAGTGTGTGGGTATGTACTGGGGGTGTGGGGTGGTGGGTGCTGAGTGGGAGCTGGAGGGGTCAGATTGGTGAGGAACCTTTTTCTTCTTTGCAAGTATAAGAAAAAAAAACACAGAGGGACAGTTTTCTTTATTTCAGACAGGGATGGTGAACAGAGGGTGTGGGGGTGCCACTAGCCACCAGGGAAAGATAAAGTCATTACAGGGACGGTGATTGAAGAGTGCAGGTACCACTAGACATCAGGGAAAGATAAATTCATTACAGGGATGATGATCAGAGGGTGAAGGGTGCCACTAGACAGCAGTGAAAGACAAAAACATTGCAGGGACAGTGATCGGAGTGTGAGGGTGCCACTAGACATCAGAGAATGATAAATTCTTTATGGGAAGGGTGATCGGAGGGTGGGGGGGTGCCACTAAACACCAGGAAAAGATAAATTAATTACAAAGACAGCGATCAGAGGGTGGGAAGTGCCACTAGACACCAGAAAAAGATAAATTCATTACAGGGACAGCAATCAGATGGTGAGGGGGGGTGCCACTAGACACCTGGGAAAGATACATTTATTACAGGGACAGTGATCAGAGGGTGGGGTGCCACTAGACACCAGGGAAAGATAATATTAACGTGAGGATGGCAATCGGAGAGTGGGGGTTGCCACTAAACTCCAGGGAAATGTAGCATACTGAAAGGGATGGCAATGGGGGGGCACCACTAGACACCAGGGAAACGTAGCATACTGAAAGGGATGGCAATCGGGGGACACCACTAGACACCAGGGAAATGGCAGCTCACTACTCTCACTGTAGCCCACAGCACAAGTTTCAGCTTTTACTACAGAAGTAAAGAAAGCCCCACTGTTCTCATACACAGAAGACAGGTGAACAGCTCCTCTCACTAAGCTGGGCCCCCGGGATTTTGGGTGCCCAGAAAAGGTATTTCTGGCAACTTTAAAAAAAAAAAAAAAAACACAAACTTGCTAAATGGGTCCAGTTTAGCTAGGTTCAGGTGTTTTTTTAAAAAATACATAATTTGTATGTACTTTTACTGTTCGTACATTTAAGCAGTAAAAAGAAAATGGCGAACACCTCAACTGTTTTTTTCCCCCCAAGACAAGTAAATCATACAAATAACCACTCATGATATGTTGTATTACCTTTCACTATAGTACTCCATGGAGGAGAGGAGGGAAAGAGGGGATATGATTGAGAGATTTAAGTACCTCACGTGGGGGGCCTGGCCAAGGTGAGGAGAGGAATGGACATCTAAATCTAGAGCTCAGGGACCATCCACAAC
The DNA here is from genome assembly GCA_016271365.2 of Neoceratodus forsteri. NCBI lineage: Eukaryota > Metazoa > Chordata > Ceratodontiformes > Ceratodontidae > Neoceratodus > Neoceratodus forsteri. The sequence goes on along the minus strand of CM057455.1, from coordinate 1,489,710,300 downwards.
ATATCGGTGCCATCCTAAGATATAAATCACCAGAAACTATCAAACTATCAAGAAGAACTAACACTCTCTATGGCTACTATCAAAAAGTCTAAAAAGAAATAAGTGCATTTGAATTTCCAACCCACTAACACCAGCAAAGAGTCAGGTCTGGATCCCCCGCAGAACCGAGTGGCCTTTCTAGGAACTCAGGTCAAGATGAAGCGTGCTGTGACTCCTTCTGAGCCACAGAAAATTACACTGGGCACAATCAAATGCCTAATACAAGCCCTAAAGTTTGAATTAACGCACCAAATGCAAGCAAGATTTGAAAACATAGGGGCTCAGCTTACCCATTTGCAGCAGACCATAAACATGCTGGGAGACACAGTGGACAGTTATTCAGGCAGGCTAGACAAACTGCATCACCGGGTCAGTGCACAGGAAGACTCACACTCCAGACTTGATTCATCCCTGCAGGTTTCTCTCAGAGAACTAGAAGCCCTCGGGGCCACACTAGACAAATCACGAAAACCGTGAGAGACAGTGCAATGTCTGCATGGTGGGTCTTCCTGAGGGAACTGAAGGGTCAAATTGTGGGGCCTTTATGGGCCCATGGCTCTCAAAGACATTAAAAATGCCTGAGACTGTAACTCTAGAGATCCAGATGGCCCACCGATCCCCGGGCCCTGAGGAGTGGGTTGCTTATTATTGGATCACTCAGGAGTTGGGGGGAGGACTCCTTCAAGAAGCATGACAGCACTCCAGGAGATAGCACATGAGAGGATTATCAAATTCTTAAGGTACTAGGATTGGCAGGCAATACTAGATGCAGCGAGGAAGATGGAAACTATCATGGTGAGGGGAAAGAGAGCCAGCATATTCCCGGACTACTCCAGGAAACTTCAAGTGGAGTGATAGGCCCTTGTGGGGGTTAAAAAAGAGATGCATTATATCAACTGCCCTTTGCAATGGTATACCCAGAGAGATTAATCATCCACCCACAGAACCAGAAGACCAGGTCATTTACAGACCCAGAAGCGGTGATGGCGTATGTTGCACTACTGAAGGAGCAAGGTGCCCAGGATCCAAGACCCCACTCCAGCAACACTTGAACTATTCACAAAGGTACTGTAAATATTTTAATAATCAGCTCTGAGGTGACACCGGGGGACCAGGGGATGGGGAATCTCATCATTTGCTCAGCCTACAACGGAAATTTTCCAGCCTATCATGGCTGGGCCGGGTAGGTCCCATCCCTGATAAGGACTCTGGTGGATTGCCCGAATAACTCCCCCCTCAGGCTATGGGAGGGTAGCAACTGCAGTAGGCCACACATTCCACATGAGCAGTGACTGCATACTTGAATCTGGAAGTTGGGGTGCCTAAAATACAGCTAATGTATCCTGCTGTTCAAGGGACACCTGAAAGCAACAGTTTATATACCTAAAATGAACAATATTAAACTGAACTTTCGCTCTACCCAATTGTGGTGCTGCAACAAGTCCTAAATGGAACTTTACTTGTTTCTTTGTATTGGTTTACCTTCAACATTAATAAGTGTGACCCCCTCCTGCATGTAGAGTGAACAAACTGTATTTGTCTTGCACACAATTGCAGGAATACTTTTAAAGTTTTAAAAATTATAGCACTGATTTAACAAAAGCGTGTAGAATTTTTTTATTTATGAGGGTGCTGTTTGTGGGGAGGAGTGCATAAACTCCTCTGCCTAATTATCTTTATTTTGGACACTAAGAGACACTGTATCACGAACAGTACCAACTCGGAGGAATGTTTACAATTTTTTCATTTATAACAGCTACTTGAAAACAGTTGCGGTGAAGCACTTATCGACTATATAGAAGGGTGCAATGATCCTTGAGTGGCTTTATCTGTTACGTTTTGCAGATGTTTTGAATTTTAGTGAACGAGTACTCTTGAAATATGATTATGTATTTGGGGGGTGGGGGGCTCTGTTATATTGGGGCCTGGATTCCAAGCAACTGGATATATTTGGCTTAGGAACTCACTCTATAAATGAAACGGGAAGACTGAGCAATTAAAGAAGTAAACTGCATCATGCATTTTGGGTGAAGCATGGGCAATCAAGGAGGACCTCGCTCAGGATGCTCAAACGTTTGCCAAACTGTTTGGCAGAGGGGTGCACGTCCTGACTGGGAAGCCTGGAAAGGCAAGCTGTTTACTAGTCTTGGTGGGGCCACGGCACACCATTATGGGAACCCTAGGAGAGTGGAGCCCTGGAGGGAGAAGCCTTCCCCTTCCTTCACTATTTAGCAATTTTGGCACCATTGAAACATGGAAAATATAAAAAACATGCGTATTTGGCTTAAGATGGATGGGACCCATGGCTCATCCACAATAAGTAGAGGCACACGAGGGAAAACTTAGAAAGTATGTCAATTAAGTGTGGAGGGGACAACAGATTTGCATGTGGGTAAGTTTTGCTTTATTGTTAATGTGCAATTGGTTGGGATTAATGTTGTGGGGGGAGATGAAGGGGGAAAGACATGGGAGCAAGGGCAGTTCAAAGGGGAATGTTTTTAAAGTTACTGTAAGTTAGTGTTAATGTTCTTAGTAGTACGTTTTGTAAAGTTAAGCAGGTTAGCTAAAAATCTAAATCAGCAGATAGCACATGGTTATGGAAGATGTGAGACTCAACAGGTCATGGGCTCAGGATACATCATACACCAAGGTGTTTTAAAATGAATTCCTTAAAGTGCATAAAGTGGAATGTCAGGGGCTTGAAAACTGTGGTAAAAAGGAAAAGAGTTTGGAGCTACTTAAAAAACAAAAAGGGGATTACAATTTTCTACAGGAAATACAATACATTTAACAAGCGAGGAGGCAGATTAGTTGGCGAGCACCCTGGGGAGGGCACCCTCTTGGTTTTCCCATTCACATCAAGGGCTAGAGGGGTGGCAATATGGTTGAAACCTCGCCTGGGGGCTGAAATTCATAGCACAGTCTCAGACCCCCAGGGTAGATACTTAATCAGTGATGTTACCATAGAGAGGAGCAGATATACATTGGCCTTGATTTATGGCCCAAACATTGATGCTCCAGAATTTGTTTCATCACTTGACCATGGTGTTAGCACCCTACCCAGATAACATTATTATGGGGGGAGATTTCAACACGTACTGCGACCAGGAAATGGATCACTCGGGAGTTGGGGGGAGGCCTCCTTCAAGGAGCATGACAGCACTCCAGGAGATAGCATGTGAGAGGATGCTGAGGGAAGTATGGCAACATACCCATCCACACCACAAGGAATACTCCTACTATTCACCAATGCATAGGTTATACACCAGATTAGATTACTTTTTAGTCTCTCCAAATATGCTTAGGGGCACCATATCAGCGAATATGGCCCGATCTGTATTTCAGATCATGCACCACTAGAATTATCTCTGTCTACAGGCCAGACATCCACTCTGAGCAGACAATGGAGGATGGATCCTACCTTGCTAACCTCCCAAGCTAAAAAGACATACATATCTGCGAGTATTCAGGAATTCCTGATACATAATAAGGTGGGAGACACATCAGTATCCAACATGTGGGAGACATTAAAGGTGTTCTTTAGACTGGCTATGATAGCATTCGCCTCACACCAATGCAGGGAAGCTATGAGAAAGGAAGAGACTCTGGGTAAACAAATTTCAGCTCCAGAGAAGGGGATGACAGCTGGCACAGAAAGAAATAAAGAAGGGGTGCTGAAACAATTGAAGGGGAGACTAAACCAGCTATCGGCTCACCGAATAGAAAGGGATATTTTAAAAGCAGGAGCGGGAAACTACTTTGAAGGAGACAGGGCGGGCAAATGGGTAGTCTAGAAGGTAAAAAAGCAGATGGCAGAAAGAGTGATTTTGACTATGGAAGATACCCATGGGTGAAAACTTCAGACCTCTTAACAATAAATGATAATTTTAAATTCTTTTATGAATCCCTATACAGTTCAGAAGGTCCTGGGGATGCAGATCCAGACAGTTTTCTCGAGGGTATCCTGCTGCCAGCACTGGATCCAGAGAAGAGAGAGGAGCTTGAAAGTCCCATTACCCCCTTGGAGCTAAAACAGGTTGTGTGGACCTCAAATGTGGGTAGGGTCCCTGGGCCAGATGGTATACCCATGGAATTCTACAAAATGTTGTGGAGTGACATCCGCCACATCCTCATGTTAATGGTGCAGAACACATTGGAAAGGGGTGTACTCCCTCAATCCTTGCAACTTGCCACCATTACTGTTCTCCTAAAACCAGGCAAAGATCCCACTAAGTGTGGATCTTATTGTTCGATCTCCCTTCTAAATGCGGACTATAAGATCATAGCTAAAGTGATAGCCACCAGACTGGAGGGTATACTGCCAGTATTGGTACATCAAGATCAGTATGGATTTGTTAAGGGCAGACAAGGGAAGCATAATATCCACAGGACATTAAACATTATGCATGGGTGTTTGGGAACAGGAAGGGATAGAAATAGAGGCCTTCTAGCACTTGATGTGGAGAAGGCCTTTGATAGGGTGGTGTGGGCCTTCATGTTTGCCACCCTGAGACGTTTTAACCTAGGACACAGACTACATTCCTGGATAAAGATGCTTTATGCATCTCCCAAGGCACAAATTCTCACAAACGAGAATCTGTCTGCCCCATTTATTCTGACCAGGGGGACAAGACAGGGGTGCCCCCCCATTACCCTTGCTGTATGTCCTGACAATGGAAGTTCTGGCTTTGGCCACACGTAATCACCCAAAAATTCAGAGCTATGCCAAGGGAGGGCAGACTCAGGTAAAATCACTATTTGTAGATGATAGCCTGTTGTTCCTGAAAGAACCGGAGATATCAGTCCCAGCCGTCACAGTCTTGTCTGATGAGTATGGTCCCCTATCCAGCCACAGAATCAACTGGTCAAAATATGAATGACTGCCCTTGGGGGGAGCTGAACCCTTCCTGACCATTCAAACCTTTGCTCTTCCACCGATAACATCCCTCAAATACTTGGGAATATACCTCCTTAGAAAGCTTTCTTACCTCTGTGAGAGAAATTATAAACCACTACTAAAGCTAATTCAGAGGGAATGTGACAGTTGGAAAAGTTTACCCCTCACCTTAATAAGTCGAGTAAACATGGTTAAAATGTATGTGCTGCCATGTGCTTCACAGCGGGAAGGTCATGTCAGACGAATCTAATAGATTTCTTTGACTGGGTGACCAAAGTAGTAGACAAGGGAGGGGCTGTGGACATGGCCTACCTAGACTTTAGCAAGGCATTTGACACAGTCCCACACAAAAGATTAATAAACAAATTAGCCAGCCTGTGAGTGGGTCCCAGGATGGTAACCTGAGAAAAAAATTGGCTTGACAACAGGACACAGAGGGTAATAATAAACACTCTGAAGAAAGAGGGGTTACTAATGGGGTACCGCAGGGCTCAGTACTGATCTGGGGCTGGAAGGAAAAATATGCCTCTTTGCAGATGACACAAAGCTCTACAATAGGGTTGATATGCAAGGGGGGTGGAAAGGATGAGAAGGGACTTGGCAAGGTTGGAGGAATGGTCAAAAGTATGGCAGCTTAGATTTAATGCAAAGAAGTGCAAAGTAATGCATCTTGGAAACAAAAACACAGGGGAAGAGTACACAATGGTGGGGGGTATTAACAACAACAAAAATGGAAAAGGACCTGGGGGTAGTCATATCAGATGACCTAAATGTAAGCACGCAATGTAAGAAGGCAGTAAGGAAGGCTGGGGGGATATTGGGATGTATAGGGAGAGGCATCAATAGTAGAAAACAGGAAGTTGTTATTCCTCTGTACAGACAGTTGGTGAGACCCATCAGGAGTACTGCATGCCATTCTGGAGACCCTATATCTATAAAGACATAGACAGGATAGAGGCAGTCCAGAGGAGGGCAACCAAAATAGTGCAGGGTCTGCAACAGAAGCCGTACGAAGAGAGAGACTAAAGGATCTTAATATGTATACCCTTGAGGAAAGGAGGAAGGGGGGGACATGATAGAAACTTTCAAGTACCTCAAGGTAATCAACAAAGTCCAAGAGGGTAGCATCTTTCAGAAAAAGAGATGTGCAAGAACAAGAGGGCACAATTTGAGATAGAGGGGAGATGGCTCAGAGGTAATGTGAGGAAGTATTTCTTCACAGAGAGGGTTGTAGATGCATGGAACAGCCTTCCTGAGGAGGTCATAGAGCCAAAAACAGTGGGGGAATTCAAGAATACATGGGACAGACATAAGGCAATTCTAGTGGGGGGTAGGAGGAAGTAGGCTGTTGGTTAACTAGGATCTGCAGCTTAACCATTGGGTAGGGAAATGGGCAGACTAGGTGGGCCAAGCGGTCCTTACCTGCCATCAGATTCTATGTTTCTATGTATCTATGTAGCTATGTTTTTTCTAACTTTTGCAAGGTTTTTTTTCCCACTTTCATTTGAACGTTAACTCAAAAATCATTATATAGAGGATAATGTATGGGCATCAAAGAAAAAACACACTATGCTAGCATTGAGTGTTTCCCTTGGCAACCCAGCTAAACCTCAAGAGCGCAGCTCGAGAGGTTTACCAAGGTTGCCATGGGAACCACGAGAGGTTAGCACATGATTATTCATTGATGCCCATATATTGTCTTTTATAGTGTATGGGCATGGTACGGAGAATCGTTGCTATCAAATGTGGCACATGTAAACAATCAGACCTGCTTCAATTATTAAAACAAGTACAGCCCCTACCTTACCCAGATGATGCTGAGATGCTGATTCAATTAGAAAGATAAGTATTTATTTCAAACACATCCAGCAACTTACTATGAGGTTACGATTAAAAGAAACTTGTTTTTGATTTAAAAAAATATTGTGGTAAAAACCACACTGAGTTTAAAAATGCAACAGTATCAGTAACTAAGATAAGTCCAGAAACATGTGACCTTTGATGACCAATAGGGATGGCCGTAAGTCAGCTGTCATGTCTGTAGTGCTTTAAAAAGCTGGGAAGTTCCTGCTCGGTTATTTGTACTGCTGATCTGCGAGGAGAGCACTACAGACATGACAGTTGACTTATAGCAATCCCTGTTGGTCATCAAAGGTCACATGTTTCTGGACCTTATTTTAGTTACCGAGACTGTTGCATTTTAAACTCGGTGTGGTCTTTACAGCAATATTTTTTTTAAATCAAAAACAAGTTTCTTTTAATGATAGCCCCAATGTAAGTTGCTGTATGTGTTTGAAATAAATACTTGTCTTTCAAATTGAATCAGTGTCTTAGCATCATCTGGGTAAGGTAGGGGCTGCACTTGTTTTAATAATTTAAGCTGGTCTGATTGTTTATATGTGCCACATTTGATTACAACGATGTCCATACCATATCCATACACTATAAAAGACAATTTATGGGCATCAATGAACAACCACATGCTAACTTATCATGGTAACCTTGGTAAACCTCTCGAGCTGTGCTCTCAAGGTTTACCTGGGTTGCTAAGGGAACCACTCGACGCTAGCATAGTGTGGTTATTCATTGATGCCCATATATTATCCTCTATGTTGTGTGGCCTTATGCAGCCACAGCCAGTGGGCAACATTTGTTCTTTTGGACTACATAACAGGGAAGGACAGTACCCTCTGTTTTCTGCAGGATTGCATTGAAGACCTCTAAAACAGGATCCAATGTAACAACATCTGATTTGTCTGCTTCTGGGAAGGTTGTGAGGGCTGAGATACTATCAAATGTTGACAGACTGTACTCCCAGACCTATTAGGGCACAAGTGACCCAGCCCGCTGGAAATCAATTGAGCCCACCACTCTGGTGCCAAAACCTGTGGTGGAGGGACCATCCTCATCCCATCCTGGTCCGATTCCTCTGGTTCTCTGTCAGGGAGGATATCATGCAGGTAGCCAGGGAGAAGCATGAACTGCTCTGGCAAGGATACAAAATTCAGGTGTCTGCTGATGTCTCCCAGGCACTGTCAGAGACGAGGAGGACCTACACAACAGCCCAAAGAAATGTTGCCCACTGGCTGTGGCTGCTTAAGGCCACACAACATAGAGGATAATATATGGGCACCTAGAACTCATACCTCCTTTGGCAGATGAGCCTTCTCAAGTGCCCTACCAACTATTTGGAACCAGTTGCAATCCACTCTGAAACTATCCAGTGTAGTCTCAGTAAATTTCTTCAAAAAACTGATGGCTTCAAAAATAAAGGACACCTGTAACTGTTTCTAAACTCCCTCCCTAGCTTTCTCCTTACTTCCTTAGTTTGGTCGCACTACACCACCTTCCTTAAACAACTGGTACTAAATATTTTTTGGTTTTTTGTTTTTCACCCAGGACCGTTTACCCATGTACCATGTAGGACCTGGTCCGCCATTTATATATTGTTATATTATTGCCTGCGTTGTATATTTGTTGTAACCATGCACCCAGGACCTCCTTGTGAATGAGCTTGCTCAATGGAGCTTTCCTGCAATAAACTTGAACTTGAACTGAACCAAAGAGTGTGTGTGGATCTGGGCCTTATGTTACCCTGTGACCTTACGGATCACCAGTAATGGGGTATCTCAATCGTTCACATCAGTCAGTTCTATCAGTGAGGAAGGTGAAGGGGGGGTGGGGGCAGCATCAGTACTTAACATTGAGAGCTGCACACTCAAGCAGACTTAATAGTCTGTAAGGCCTGTATCTGCTGGCATCATCGTATGTTCATATGTTCGATACCCCAGAAGCAGCGGAAGCCTTTCTGAGCAAGCAAGTCCCTCAATTTGACTGGAATAAATACCACCCAAATGCTCGAACAAGAGGTCGTCAAAACTCTGAACATGAAATGGAAATCTCAACTACTCCTGGAGACCGCTCTTCAATCCATAGCCTTAAGAGCCCTCCACTACCCCCCACTCCCAATTGATGAGGACTCATGGCTTCCTTCTAAAAAGCAGTGCAGGAGAAGCAGGAAGAAATCTGGCAGTAGGAAAAGGAAGGATCACCCCCTTTGCGTCCATTCCCACAGCTGCGACTGAAGTAAGGACTCCAGTTCTTCATTGGTATTGAGTGCTGCAAATCTGGAGGGTAACCGCTTTGCACCATTTGCCCAGCTACAGTTGGACAATAGCCTAGCTTCAGCCAGCCTGCCTAATTCTGCCTCTGACACTAACCCTGCGTCAACACCTCCTATCAAGTCTTGGGCTGAGACAGCCTCCCTGGTTAAGCTCCCATCCAGCGGAACTACCACCACAGAGAATCCAGTTACTACTCACCTGGTGGGTTAGGCCACTAGGGACATCCTGTTAATTCACTCTTCATGGTGTTCCGTCTGCATGCTGATGCTGACTCCAGTTATTCCCACTGAACTGCAGGAGCCACCTTTTTATATGCTGATGACTTTACCCACCCTTCATCTACGCAACTGGGGGAGCCTTCCTGAACTGACTGCTCCGGGCCCAATCAGGAGATCCTGGCAGTTATATGGGTCTCACCCTTTAAAGTGGTATCGGGTGAACTAGGCACATAATACAAGGGATGCATAAAATGAACTATTACCACTTTAATTGAACCTGGGCTCCCATTTGTTGTACTAGTTTGTTCTCCTTTTCACTATCCTGCTGTTCTATGTTGAGGGGCCCTCATGCCAGTTTGTATTAACCAAAAGTGCTTATGCATGCATAGTGTCCCAAAATTAGTTCATGCCTATGGGCTGGGACAGAACAGACAAAACGGACTCTGGATCCTCTGTCAAATGACTTACTGTGTATTTAGGTCCTTTACTTTAATAGTGGATTTGACCTAGGAGAGAGTTGGTGTATATAGTAACTCCATTAGGCTTAGGAGTTTTTGTATTTGCTAAAAGTTGGGTCACTTGGTATCAGACTATGTTATACTGTATTTGCTCTTTATCCTGCTCCCACCTTTGCCCCCTCTTTGGGTGAACTGCTAAGGCTTAAGGGAGCAGCCGGTACTAATGTGATCCATGGCTGGTGCTCTGTCATAATGAGCCTCCTTGCATACACTTCTGCTCAGTGCCCTATATGTTTGATTGAGCCTTTTTCAAACAGCGTTTCAGCGGGGGGTGGCAGCAGGTCTCCCTCTCACTGCTTTTCTTGCTGGTTGGGGGTATCGCGAGGATAATGTAAGTCTCTCCTTGACTTATCCTCCCTGAACCATATTTTCTATGTGCACAATGGTATTTTAATGCTGGTATACAACCCCCAATACTTTCCGCAAGATACCCACATGGGCCTGCTACTTTCCATATATGGTATGGTGGGGCAGGAGCTTACCTTTGACACTGCGGCAGTACAGACTCAGTGCTCAGTACTTCGGCTCAGCCTATGCTGATGACCATGTACTTATTTAAGGAACGGTATCGCCCCCATTCCCTCCACTTTGGTGGTTCTATTGAAATATGTTAGTTTGCTCTATTACACCAGGTATGTTTCTATGTAAGTGAAGTGTTTTTGTCAGATGTATACTGTTGGCAGTCAGGACTAATTTACCCTGACTTGTCTTTACATTTTTCTAGGTTTTGCAGGAGTGGGTCAGTTTTAAATCTTAATGATATTGTTACGCTCAACTCAGGTTGTGTATGCCTTGGAACAGATTGTTCTGGCACTTTTTGCAACCGACTGGCTTAATAGAAAATTCGGGAAGGGTGGGACAGTTTATTATATGTTGGTTTTGTACTGTTTCTGCTACACGATATACGAATGGTATATGGCACATATGGTATTTCAGATATTGTAATGCTGCTCTCTTAGGATGGAGGGATGGGGCTGTCTCCACATACCCCGCACAATATATTCAACAATTGTTTTTATAATGGATTTAACTTGTGTTAGTTGTAATATTTAGGGCTTAAACTCACCTGTCAAGAGAAAAATGGACTGGTCTCACCTTAAGCGGTTTAAGAACCACATAGCATTTTTGCAAGAAACCAAGCTTAGTGCGCTGGAGGCTGACAAACTCCGTAGAGTGTAGGTGGGATCTGCTGTTCAAAGTGAGGCCCCTCTAAGAAAAGAGGGGTGTCTATATTGGTCCACAAATCCCTAAGGCAGAGTTTCTCCCTTACTAAAGCAGATAAAGAGGGTAGATGGGTGTGTGGGGTGGCAGACACCCGTTAGGGTTCCTTATTACTTGTCAATATATACATCTCTAACCACGATGATCTGGCCTTTTTTCACTCACTAAGCCAAGTTCTATTAGACCTGAATGCATCATATATGCCTATTTTGCTTGGGGGGGATTTCAGTTTGACCTTACATGCTGCACTGGACAGGAGTGCAGGAAGAACGGAACCTCACACCAGAGCAGTCAAGGCTTTAGAGGAATTAATGTATTATCATCAGTTAATGGATGCATGGAGGGAGCAGCACCCTACCGTATGGGACTACACCTGCTTCTTAGCCATTCATAGCTCATCGAGCAGGATAGAGCTTTAGTTAATATCCTCTTCTCTTGTCTCACAGGTTACTGCTGCTTTTATCCATCCAATTATTGTATCGTATGATGCTCCTTTGGGGCTCAGGCTTCTGTGGGGACCACCACAAGAATATTCCTGGTCATGGAGGCTTGAAACCCTCCTTCTGGAAGATCCTGATTTTGTACCCTGGCTTCACCAAGAAGCACAGATCTACTGGGAAACTAATGATAATGGGCAGGTAGCCGATTCTACACTGTGGGAAGTCTTTTCGGCCTTTCTAAAGGCCAGCATTATTGCATATGCTACTCACTGGCAGAAATCTAGGGAAGCTGAACAGATCCTCTTAGAGAAGGAACTAATAGTATTGGAGCAGCAATACAAGGCCTCATCTCCCAATCCACCCACAGCATTACTTGCTCAGCTTATTAGTATTCAATCCAAATTGAACTCCCTTGTGCAATGGAAAGTGGAGTTTGCCCTTAGGAGGCTTCATCACTCATTTTGGGAATGTGGTGAGAAAGCCGGGAAGCTCCTTGTTTATAGATTAAAATGTAGGCAGGTTGTGGGGGGGAGGCATGGCTTATCCCTGAACCAAGATGGCAGCATAGTGGCTTAGCTCTGCACAACCTGGGACATTATCCTACATAATCCTACATCAGGGTGCCTTAAATTATATTAATATTGGCACTGGCTGACTCGGAGACTATTTCTGCATCTTCTAATCTGAACATTGCTTATCCGGACCTTACCTGCTCTCTGCCATTTTGGAACTACTGGGGGCCCCACATCAGGCATTGCAAGATGGCTTCCTCCTTCCCTGCAGCCTGTGACCCTGCAAGAATTTAAAATATGTTTGCTCAGTTAATGGGACAGATGGCTCAGCTAACCATCGATACCAATCATAATACTCAGGCTCTACAATCTATTGAGGTGAAACTTTTTCAATTGGAACAACAGATCAGCTTTCATGAGGTCACAACTCAGCAACTTACTAACGCCATATGGGAGCAAAGCAGGGCCTTACATGAAATGCAGAACAAAGTCAATGATCTTGAAAATTGGAGCTGTAGGAATAATCTTTGTTTTTTGGGCTTTCCAGAAGGGGTTGAACAAAGAGACACTGTGCATTTCTTACAACAATCTCTCCCCTAACTGCTGGATTTACCCCATGATACCTCCCTGCAAATCGAACAAGCACATTGTTTCCCCGTGCTCCCCCCCCCAGGCCTGGGGAGTGGCCATGGCCTCTCTTAGCCTGATTTCTGGATTTTAGGCAAAAAGAGCTTATCACCGCTGCAGCCCAGAATAAAGGTCAGCTACTATGGAAGGGGCAGCGAGTTCAGATTTATCAGGACTATTCCAAGGACTTGTCGGAGAGAAGGATGGCATATACAGAGTGTTGCAGGCTGCTACACAATCTAAATTTGCTCTTCTCACTTAGATACCCTGCACTATGCACATGGTCTACAATGGTGCTCCCCTGCTGTTTGCTCACCCTGATAATTTAATGGAATTCCTTCATCGATTGTTTCTGAAGGAGTTTTGGGGCCAAGGGGAGCCCACATGGTGCCAGGAGCAGCTCCCCTAAAGACAGCATGGAGGTCGTGCTGCCCACACCACCCACACATCAGCCCTTTCCACCAGACTGCCTGGTCTTTGTTGGCTCATTACCTCCTCACTCTCGGAAATGGAAGACCTCTCTTAAGCACACAAGGAGCAACCACCCATCTGATAGAGCGAGGCTCAGCATCCCTGGCAGTGGAAACAACTCTGCCACGGAGGATTTATCCAACTTACAGGCCTTTCACTCCCCAAACAAGTTTGCAGCCTTGCTCCAGCTACCTCCTGACCCTCCAGATGCCATGACTGCACTGGAAATTACTCGGCACGAAGAGGCACCTGAGAATGGGAAATCCTGGGTGGAGGTCACAGAGACGGGCCTCTCATTGCCTCCTGATGCTAGTTGTGGGCTTTGATCCATCTGAACGTGAATGGTCGTACTGGTGAACTGCAGCAGAATGACACTCTTGCTTCTTCCTCCATGGGCCAAGGCTGACTTCAGATAAGTGTCTCAGTTTTGATCTAGATGGGAGTTTATGGCTGACCGAGTGGGGGTGGCGGGGATAGAATTGCTTAGGGCAAATATCGTGATGCTGTGGCTTGATATTACTGGAGCTGTTCCCTTCTTCCTTCCCCCCTCCCCCCACAACCACACCATGCTTGACTCAGGATCTTAGCATTCTTGGCATGCAGGCATCAACTTTTGCCTCACTGGGAGAGCTGCTGCTGGGGCGGAGGATGCTCAGGATGCTATTCACCTGATATGGCCCTGTGCCAAATCTCTCCAGCTAAGCAGTTTATAGACAGGATTGGACTGATTGTATTTTATACTGTGGGTGCTGGGGGGGGGGGGGCTATATGCTGGTGCCTCTGTTTGCTTCTTTGTTTCTGCAGGCCCCTTTGGTGTCCGATAAAGGATAGGGCGTGTTAAGCAGTTTGGATGGGCACTGTAGGGGTAGTATGAAGGAAGGACACATTGTCTGAGGCTGAGGGCAGTATGCTTCTGTGCTTAACACAATGGGCACTCCCCCCAGATGGATGCCTCCTTCTTAATCCTCCCTTCCCCTACCAAAGAGTCTCTGAGACATGCTTATCCTACATTTACTGGCATTAATTGCTTTCGGGGGCTGCTGGGCTGTATTTCTACATGTGCGAAGCATACAGTTTTGTATTTCTAACTAGGCCCTGTTACTTCCACTTTTCAGTTAAGCACCTGCGACCCCATGTAGTTGCCGCATGTAAAACCTGGCTCCATAACCCTTTGTGCACAGTGCACACTTCGGCTCTGTGGGGACACCCCTTCACTGCCTAGTGTTTGGACGGAGCCTACATCTGTGGCTGCCACAATAGGCATTCTCTGATATGGCTAAATCACCAACTGCTGATGCCTTACCCCCACGAGTGTCTGGGAAGGCCTTGGCGACCTGCTCGCTGGCCATACACCCACCTCACTCATCTGATACCAGGACTTTGGTCTTTGAAAATATTTTATTGGTAGTACTTTTTCTGTTCTAGGCCCTTGGCCCACTTGTTTTAGTATTTCGTAATATAGACCAAGCAACAGTGTTTAATACTGATGCATACATATGTAACTTTTCTATACTGTGTTGGATTGTATGGTACTGTTATGGTGACCCGCATGGAGTGCTGGACTGGGCTGCAGCTCTGATCTCACCTATACCTCAGCCCTTCTGCTTACTAATCTGCTCCTTACAAGATAATGGGTGATGTACACTGCCACACCTGGAATGTTCGGGGCCTCAACACCCCAGTAAAATGTAAGCAGGTGAGTTCACACTTAAAGAAGCTGCGGTCCAGTCTAGCATTCCTGCAAGAAACAAATTTAAACAAGTCGGATCATGCCAAGTTAGCTAGGAACTGGGTGGGGCAGGTCTTTTCCTCTTCAGCCCCCACCAAGAAATGAGGAGTTGCAATTCTCCTACACAAAAATCTCAAATGGACCATTGTGCAAAAAAAACATGCTACTCAAGGGAGATGGATTTTTGTCCATATGGACACATCAGATGGCCCACTTTTATTGGGGAATATATATGGTCCTAACAAGGATGCCCCTGCTTTTTACCATGAGGTGTCTAAAGCACTGAATTCTATGTTCAATTTTCCCATACCCACTGTTATGGAGGGAGGGACTTTAATCTTCCTCTGATGCCTCAAATTGACCATTGCTCTAATTGCCCCAAGAATTACCCCTAGGCCCACCTCTCCCTGCAGCAGATAATGGTGGATGCTGGGCTGACTGACATTTGGTGTGTCTTTCATCCCCACTAGAGAGACTACATGTTTCATTCCCCAGTACATGGAACATTCACCCAGATTGGCAATTGACTGGTATCTACCAGCATTGCACAGAACTCTCTTGGTTCCACGATACTTCCCACAGTCATTTCTGATCATTCCTCAGTTCACCTCCATATTCTATTGAGATCCCCTACCCTATCCCTTTCTACATGGAGATTGGATCCTTTGCTACTCTGGGATCTGGACTTTAAGCCATGGCTTATTACAGAGGTCTCCCAGTTTCTAGTGGAAAATCCACACTCGGATACCAGCTGTGGCAATACATGGGAGGCATTAAAGCCACCCTCCGAGGGGGTATTATGGGTTTTGAAGCGAAGAGGCATAGAAAATGAGAGCAGTTATTAACCTCATTGGAAAACTGGTTGCAACAAGCAGAGCAGGAAGCTAAACTTACTTCACATTTTAGTACACATTCCCCTCTGGGCCGCAATACTATTAGACTCAAAATGGATATCAATGATCTCTTGTCCAGGAAAGCAGAGGTGGCCATTCTTCACCTCAGACATAAATTCTGGGAGGGGGTAAGAAAGGGGGGAAACAATTAGCTTATAGGTTGAGAAAACAGCAGGCTGAACGACATATAGCTGGGCTGAGAGACCTTAATGGGAAGACACAAACAAAGCCACAGGAAATCAGCAAAATAATGAAGCACTATTATGCCGAGCTATACACTTCTTCCAGAAATATGGACAGTAACAGAACAGAGAATTTTCTGTCTTCCTTTACCCTCCCACGGCTCACTAGGCAGCAAGTGGAATGACTAGAAGACCCCATGACAACCTCAGAGGTAGAGGTGGCCCTCAAAGCTATGAAATCTGGGAAAGCCCTTGGAGGGGATGAGTACCCTTTGGAAATCTGGCAGGTTATTTCCTCTACGATATCCCCCCTGTTATGATCCATGTAAAATGAAGCCCTGCTCCAAGGCTCCTTCCCTTCTACCTGTCGGGAAGCCCAACAGTTTTCCCCAAAAAGGGGAAGGATCCCACATTATCCTCCAGCTATAGCCCAATATCCCTGATAAATGCAGACAGTAAGCTATTTGCCCAAATCTAATCTACTAGATTGAGCCTACTCTTTCTATCCCTTATACACCCCTTCCAAGTGGGTTTTGTTCCTGGGTGGTACAGCAGGGACCATATCTGCTCTCTGATTAACCTACTATACCTAGCCAAACCCCTGCCCACTCCAGTGGCTGCGGTGGCCATAGACTTTGAGAAAGCCAACGACTCCCTGGAGTGGGATTACAGGTTGCAGGTTTTTCATCATTCAGGGTTTGGGGAGCACTTTGTGGGTTGGATCAGGGCCTTGTATAGCCGCCCAGTAGCAAAAATCCTAACAAATGCAGTTTTTGTCAGACCCATTCCCTTTATGCAGAGGTACCAGACAGGGTTGCCCTCTCTCCCACTTTTTGTTTGTTATTGCAGTTGAAACCCCTGGCCGCTGCCATCAGGCAACACCCCCATATAGAGGGCATTCCCATGGGCAATCAGAGGTTTGCTACACTCATGTATGCGGATGACCTACTGGTTCTCTTAGAAAATCTGTGTACCTCACTCCCCTTTCTACTTACATTACTGTCTGAGCTCATGGTACACTCAGGGCTGAAGGGGAACCAATCAAAAATTGAAGTGTTACCCCTAAATGCGATCTGTACCCTGTCCCTAGTATCCCCTTGTGGACTACATTGTCACCCAAAGAAATGGTGTATCTTGGGATTCACATAACCGCTGATATTACAAAAATGTGGGATTTAAATCTGAAACCTTTGATTGCAGAGCTCAGGACAGAGCTAGAAAGGTGTCAAGCCCTACATCTTAATTTTATTTATTTAGTTTTTGTTTACCGGGTAAGTGCACTAGCCAAACAGTATGACTATTTACAGGCACGACATGGGAGAGTACAGGACATAATGAACAAGTACAAGAACATTTCAATAAGGTACACTTTTCATGGTAGTGTGCATTGTACAGTGATGCAGAAACAGTTACCCTAGCTGGGAAAATCTCACCAATTAAAATTATTTTGGCACCTAAACTGCTATATGTCATCTCTCATATAGCTCTGGATCTCCCCCCAAATGGTACATGGTCATTGATGCTATATTTGAAAAATTCTTATGGGACCAGCAGAAACCTAGGTACAGTAGAAACAAACTTCGCTCTCATTGGAAGGTGGTTGGTTGGTGCCTCCATTGGTTAGAAGGGTAAAAGTGGGTCTTTTTGACAGCACAAACCCTGAAATGGTTCTCTCCTCTTACTCAGGATTCCCCTCAGTGGCTTTACATGGAAAGGTCAGTCTCTAGGGTCCACAGTCTGCCCCCTCTGCTTTTATAACCATCTCCCATGGGAGGTGACTAACCACCCAACTATAGCCCATCTGTTAAGTGTTGGACTAAGGTTCACAGAAAACTGCACATAAGCCCGCATCCCCTATGCAAGACCCCCATCTGGGAAAATACAGACATCCAGATAGACTCTAAACCTATCCTCTGGCCCCAATGGGAGGGGAAAGGCATTGTCACACTAGGTGATATACTGTCTGCAGATGAAAGCTGTCTAAAGTCTTTTCAGGAACTGACCCAGGCGAACAAGATACCAAGGTCAGATTTGTGGCGGTACATGCAACTACAAAGCTCTATCTTGGCTTATCTGAAAAATGCCTTCCCCACCATCCTCAGAGACACTAACACGCAGGTTGTCTCTCCCTAAAGATCAAGCCAGTAAGATCTATTCGGCATTGCGGGACACTTTAACCTCACAATCAGCAGACTCCAGAACTAAGTGGGAGAAAGCCCTGCAAATCTCCATATCAGATCAGCAATGTACAACCTGCTGGAGACAGACACTCTTGGCTTACCCTTATATGAGAAGTAAGCTTATCCAAAATAAAATCCTACACCACTGGTACAGGACCCCAGATTTCTTATATAAAAGCAAACTCTTGGATAACAACTTATTCTGGAGGTGTTCATCCCAGATGCGGGATCTGAAGCATATTTTATGGGACTGCCCTTTAAAAGCCCCCTTTTGACAAACTGTATGTGATTTAGCTTGCCATGTCCTAGTCTCCACAGTTGTGAGCGACCTAAAATTCTGGATCCTGGGCATTCCCCTCCAGAACCCCCAATTTAACCCCATCAAAAGAGATGGCTTTCCCTCCTCAGTATTCAAGCAAAAAAGCTTATATTGAGTCGATAGAGAACAATGGAGATCCCCTCAACAACAGAGCTCCTGAATACTTTTTCAAAAATGTGCTCTTTAGACCATTTGTCTCACATTATCTCAAACAACCTCACAAAGTATCACTCATGTTGGAACCCTTTTCTTGCATACTTAAAACCCAGAACAGGAATTAGGTGACACACACACATCTGTCATATGGTACACCTTTTATGCCCCTTCCCTGGCTGGACCTGGTCTGGTGTCTAACTACACAGGTTAGCCATACTGCTCTCTTTAACTCCTTATGTATACTGTACAGCATCTGTTAATTTGCTGTCTGTTGCCTGGTTCTTTGGGGTCTCTTATTGTTTCCTTGTATGCAGGCATAGAAAGCTCACCTTAGAAAGACAGTGAAGCCAGGCTCCGCATATTGCTCCTCTTATAGGTGGCACACATCATATTCCTGGTAGGCGCTTTTACAGTTGTTTCTACTATTTTGCCTACAACTTTATAATGTGCTTTTGCCTTTGCCTTGCTCTATTGCCTGTTTGTATTACATCTACCCTACAGTAAGTATACAACATATACTTGTATTGTTCTATGTCTATGAAACTTTAATAAAGCTAATAACCAAAAAAACAAATGTAGGCAAGCATCTAAAGCCATTAGTGGGCTTCCAGATCCCAGCGGCTGGTTACCTAATTCCCCATCATATATTAACAACACCTTGTAACAGTTTTATGATGCTCTTCATGCCTCCCCTAACCCTCCTAAATTGGGGGATATCTGGTCCTTTTTAGAAGCATTGCCTGTACCCTAGAATAGCCCAGAATAAACTCTTTTGCTAGATGCCCCTATCACACAGGAAGAGATCCAGCTGGCGATTTGATCACTGAACCCACATAAGACTCCTAGGTTGGATGGGTTTCCCATAGATATGTATCAAGTCCTAGGCCCAGACATCACTCCTTATCTTCAATAATTGTTTCATGTGTCTTACTGCCACGGCATTATGCCACCCTTGATGAGAGAAGTGGTAATCACAGCCCTACCCAAAAAGGACAAGGATCCCCTACTACCAGCTAGTTAATACCCTATCTCTGTTATAAATGCAGATGCCAAACTTTTGGTGAAAATATTGGCCACATATAATAGACATTCAGGGGCTATTGAGAACATCATAAGAGAGAACTGGAATATCCTGAGAGCTGACGCTTTGCTGAGAGAGGTTACTGCTCTCCCCAAGAGGATGTTATATAAAAGAGGGGCAAACCTATGTGATAGGTTAATGCAGAGCTTGCTAAAAGAACCTAGACAGATACCATCTAAAGAAAGCTGGCTATCTTCTAGATCACATGGTACTTTCTATTTTGAAGTGCAACACATTTACAGCTGTAAATGCAACTAAGCTATTTGAATCTAGAGAACCATGTCCTACTTTGGGATAACCCCATGTTAAAAGTAGGGGGATGCTGGAACAGACAGAATTTCTGGGAAGCACAGGGCATAAGGCTCATTCAGAATTTATATATTCCTGGTACAAAAACCATTGATTTATTCACTTCCTTGTTAACATGGTTCAAATCACATAAAATTGATTTCTGGAGGTACCTCTAGATTAGAGATGCACTTCAACAGCTGCACTGGCACCACAGGGCCCCCTCTGAAATAGTATCTCCTGCCCCTCTTATTGGTTGGCACCAACAGCAAAGAAGGGAGAGCCAGACATATATATTGAGCTCTAATGGAGGCCCAACTGGAATGTATGGCAAAAGCCAGAGCACAGTGTGACACAGAAATCAGGATCATTATAACTGACACACAGTGGGCTCACTGCTTGTTTCAAGGGCATAAAGCTTGTAGGGATGGCAGGATTCATTCTTAATAAAACTATCCTAAGATGGTATCGGACTCCTCAGGTCCTTAACCAATTAGGTCTTTTAAACCATGATAAATGCTGGAGATGTGGGCTGCCGACTGCACAGCTATATCATATTCTTTGGGACTGCCCTCATCTGCACCCTTTCTGGCAAAAAGTTACGGTGATCTGTACTGAACTGGTCAGCTCCAGCATACAGATAAATGCCCCCCCTTTTATTGCTGGGTTGCTGCACAGATAATACCCCAAAACATTCCCCAGAAGCCCAATGGATCACAGCAGTAGGGGTAGTGGCTAAATGGCTAATAGTTGGAGAACTATAGTGGTCCCCACTATTGCAGACTGGCTTCAGGCAGTTGACCGGCTAGTTACATTTGAAAGGTTCTCTAACTTTGCAGCCAAAACTGAGGACCATTATTATAGGTGTTGGAACCCTCTTCTCGGATCTAAGTACTGTCTCAACTCCTCCTCCCAGGTCACTCCAGATACAGCTGTGCAGAGCACTCCCTGGACCTAGGCAGCGGATTATGACCTCCAAACTATTTACTTTTTTTTACTGACTACATGTTGTACCAACCGTAATGATGTACATGTAGTAGTTGTTAGTTAGATAGAAAGGTTATTTGTTTGGTTTTTTCCTTTAATGCATTTGGTGTATTTCTTCTTTTATTTCACAGGGTTAACTTCATTCTAATCTGTTTGTATGATAGTTGTTTTCATGGATTACATGTAAAGGCCAAACTACTGGTGAGCTGAATATGTTTTCATGAATGGACCTCACCGTACACACGTATTTTTTTTTTCCTGGTATGTTTCGAAATCCTTCTGTGTGCTGGACTTTGTTATATTTGTTCATACCCATGGCATCTTTGTTCTCTAGCGTTACATGATAGATGATGTAGCTCTACCTGGATTCTTTATATAGTTCAGTACATGCTACTCTTCATGTGCTGGTATTATTTTTTCAGAGTTTATATATACTATCCTTGTGAATGAACTGTTACTAAGTTCATGTTCTGAAAGTTTGTTAAATGTTTAATATTCTCAACGAAAAGATTAACTACAGAAAAAAATAGCAACCCCAATTTGTCCAAAAACACACTATATGGATCTTGTAATCCACACATCCAATCAGAATAAAACTTGGCAAGTCAAAAGACTTTGCACCCCAGACTACACCTGCAAACATTCATGCAAATCTATCACATGGGGCAGAACTATTAACTGGCAAAGTTAAGGGTTTAACATTAAACAGCCTACTAAATGTAAACTATAGTGGCACTATCTCACCAATATAATAGATAGATAAGATAGATAAATAGATAAACAGATAGATAAATATATAAAATATTTACAGTACATGGGATATGAGATGAGCTAGATGATGACAAAAAAAAAAGAAACAGCAACCCCACGCCAATTTATTCATGTTTAAAATATATATGGGATATGAGATGAGCTAGATGATGAAAAAATATATATATTTTTTTCACTTTTTTCACTATCTAGATCTCAGAATTCACACATCCAATCAGACCAAAACTTGGCATGTAATGAGACCTTGCCCCTGAGACAGACCATGCAAAATGTCATGCAAAGCTATTAAACAGGGTAAAGATATTAAAATGTAAAGTTAGGGGTTTAAAATTTAAACAGCCTACCAACTCTATGTATAGTGGCATTACCGTGCTACTATAATATATATATATATATATATATATATATATATATATATATATATTATATCTTCTTTGTAAAAAACTGCACTAATGCATCAATTAGGGTTTAACATAACACCACAAAAGTTGAGAAGATATAAAAGCCACAGAAATACAAGAACACACCAAGGAAATGAAGGGGTTGGAAGTTCTTTGGGATTGCTTAGAAATGGGGTTCGGGGCATTTATACATGCATGGGTGGTGTACAGGCCACCAATGCTGGGGAAAAAACAGACAGTTTGGGGGAGACCATAGGCAAAATGACAAACAAAGGGGGAGTAGTTATTGTGGGTGACTTTAATCTACCAGATGTGGACTGGAACATCCTGGCTGCAGCTACAAGTAGGAGCAGGGTCATCCTAGACTCCCTGCATGGGGCATTACTCAGGCAGATGGTTACAGATCCTACTAGAGGCAGGGAAATGCTGGACCTGGTACTTACAAATAGGGACAACATAACAAACATCACAATGGGTAGCCCTTTGGTTTCAAGCGATCATCATACAATGTGATTTGGCATACAGATTGGGAAAGAAAAAAAATGCACTAGGATGATGGTCCTGGTTGTACAGTAGCAGCCACTGACACTGCCAGCCATTTCCTAAAATTTCTGTGATATTTCCAGAAATATCTCCTGCTTTCTGCATTTCCACAGTAGGGGCAGCAGAGAGAAACTCTTCAGAAATTTCGCAAAATATCTGGAAATAGCTGGCAATGTCTGTGGCTACTACTGAGAGAGCAGATTTTAGAGAAATTGGAAACTGCCTTAAGAAATACCATGAAGGCAGGGATAGCCGGGAGAGTGCAGGCACAATGGAATAGAATAAAGAAGGGAATAACTGAGGTAACAGCAAGCTGTTTAAAGGTAATGAGCAAGGGTACAAGAAAAAAGAGGCCACTGTGCTTCTCAAAGGAGGTGGCTAAAGCAGTAAAGGAGAAAACAAAACAGCCTTTAAAAAGTACAAGGAGACCCAAAAGGAGGTGGACAGGGAGGTATATCTAGAGAAAAAAAGAGGTGCAGGAAGAATGGTAAGGACAGCAAAGGCTCATACTGAGGAAAGGATCATTGAGGCAGTCAAGAATGGAGTTAAGACTTTCTTCAGGTACATAATGAGAAGAAGTAGACAAGGGGTGGTATAGTGAAGATTAGGAGACAAGGAGGGAGACTGTGCAGAGGAAAACCAAGAAAAAGCTGACATTTTAAACAAATATTTCTGCTTGGTATTCACAGTGTGTGTGTGTGTGAACATGCATTAACAGGCACCAGAGGGAGAGGGTTGACACAAATCCATTTATGGAAGATAGAGCTTGCCGATGTCGCCGTGGGTTGGAGGCCCTAAAGGAAAACAAGGTGATGGGGCTGGATGGGATTCATCCAAGAATACTTAAAGAACAGAGCACAGTGCTAACCATCCCTTTGACAACACTATTCAGCACATTATTGGGGATTGGGGGTGGTACCAGAGGAATACAGGAAGGCCAATGTGGTCCCTGTGCACAAGAGTGACAGCAGGGAGAAGGCCAGCAATGACAGACCAGTCAGTCTTGCATCAGTATTGGGGAAGGTGACAGAGTCCCCTCTGAAGGAGAGACTGATGGAGTAGCTGGAGACATATGAGCTGCAGGACCACTGGCAGCACAACTTCACAGGGGGAGGTCATGTGAAACAAATCTCATTGATTTCTTTGACTGGGTAACTAGAGAAGTGGATCAGGGAGGGCAGTGTATGTGGCCATCTGGACTTCAGTAAGGCTTTTGACACTGTACCACAAAGGAAGCTGATAAAGAAACTTAGCAGCCTGTGGGTGGGGGAAGAGGATGGTGAGGTAGGTATCAAATTGGTCAAAAGATAGGAGACAGAGGGTGGTGGTAAATGGCAGCCACTTGGAGGATGGGAGAGTGACCAGTAGAGTAACACAAGGACTGGTTTTGAGCCCTGTCATCTTCAACGTCTTCAAAAGTGACATTGCTGAGGAACTGGAGGAAAAGGGGTGTCTCTTTGCAGATAACACAAAAATCTGCAACAGGCTGGATACCCAGGAGGGGTGGAGAGAATGTAATGGGATTTGGAGAAACTAGAGGAGTGGTCTAAGAAGTAGCAGCTGTGTTTCAATGCCAAAAAGTACAAAGTCATGCACCTGGACTGGGGTAACCCAGGGACTATGTATATGACAGAGGGGTATTTACAGTTATCAAACAAGAGAGAGACCTTGGGGTGATCATATCTGATGATCTCAAGCTGGCAGGGCAGTGCAGCAGGGCAGCAGGCAAGGTGAGCCTGATGCTGTGATGCATAGAGAGGGGGACCTCTAGCAGGAGAAGGGAGGGGGTGTTGACTCTGTATTACTCACTGGTGAAACTACACCTGGAGTACTGTGTTCAGTTCTGGAGGTCACACCTCCACATGGGTGTTGACAGGGCAG
This sequence comes from Neoceratodus forsteri, assembly GCA_016271365.2. Lineage (NCBI taxonomy): Eukaryota > Metazoa > Chordata > Ceratodontiformes > Ceratodontidae > Neoceratodus > Neoceratodus forsteri. Next base: position 1,489,685,822 of record CM057455.1, on the reverse strand, counting down.
AGGTGGACCAGAGTAGGGCTACAAAAAATGGTGTGGAGCTTGCAAGAGAAGCCACATGAGGAGAGACTGTAGGTGCTTGGCATGCAATCCCTGGAAGAGGGGAGAACAAAAGGGGACATGATTTAGACTTAAAAGTAGCTCACAGGGTGGACAAAGTGTAGGGAGGTCTCTTTCAAAGGAGGAGGAACACCAGTACACAGTGACATGCTATGAAACTTGGGGGGGGGGTAAGAGGGATGTGAGGAAATACTTCATAGAAAGGGTGGTAGACACCTGGAACAGTCTGCCAGGAGAGGTTGTAAGAGTAAAGACAGTGAGAAACTTCAAACGTGTGGGATAGGAACATAGGTATTATAAGCAGAGGTCAGGTAGGAGGGAGGGACACATGTAACTAAGTAGGGTCCAGGGTGTAGTGTAGGCAGGCAAACAGGGCAGACTAGATGGGCCAACCAGTCTTTTCTACCAACATTTTCTATGTTTCTATGGAAAATGTGGCATTAGGGTTTCCAACCCTAACACTCCACTCCCTCATGCAGCAAAAGGACAAAACCACACAAGCAACCACAGTTAGCCATCATCAGGTAAGACAAAACACATACCACTGTTTCCAGATGATACAAATGCAGTAGCACTGATATACTACCCTTTTGGATTTGTATCTGTGTGGAATGAACTCCACAACTAGAGATGAAGCAAATTTTAAATCCGCTGGCGAAGTGGACGTGAAGTGGCCATTTCACGTTGACAGAGCACAATGCAAAGTTGCCACCATAAATTGCTCACTTCACCTTCTCACTATGACTTTGCATTGTTATTCCGCCTTAACGCGAAGTAAGGCGAAGTGACAACAATATAAGTAGATCCCCACACATCACATGGCTTACCGTACTGTAAGTCACATACTCTAGCCAGGCAGGAAGGAAGTGAGTTAGAAAAGTAGTTACTTTCACTTTCTCCTTTGCAGTTGCAGAAGAGAGGAGAGCAGTTTGTTTCCTAGTTGCATCTTTGTGATCTTGAGCACAAAAAAACAGCTCTTTTAAAAGCTACATCCTTATTTTTTTTTGTACTGTATTTGTCATTGTTTTTCTGCTACTGAATTTTTTTTTATGTTTTGTTTCGTGTTTTGTGTGTGTGTGTGTGTGTGAGTGTGTGCATGTCTGAGTGTGTGAGACTGTGAGTGAGGGTGAAGGTCGTGGTATTGAGGCATCAGTGATACGCGGGGACTTGTGTGCAATGAACCTGGGATGAGGAGAGTCTGTGGCCCATGGGCATGGGCAGAGAAGAGGAGTGTACAGACGTGGGGGCGATCGGGTATTACTGGACCGCTCTCGACTCTTGGGTGTTGCTTCCCGCCCTGTAGAAGCAGCAGCAGCAGCACCAGTGCCACCGGTGACTGTGCATCCACCTAGTCTGCCACTACCACTACCACCACCACCAGTAGCAGCTTCAGGGGCTTCAGCAGCACACCCTCCACCACCTCCACAGCTGCAGGTGGAGCCCCAGGTAAATGTAAGTGGTTCCAGCAGTATATCTGGTCCCCCCACAGCTCCCCAGTGTGGCAGTTCTTTAACTGTGTAGGGGAAGACAGCACCATTTTGGTTTGCTGTCTGTGTGGTGTGCTGGTGCACCGTGGCCCTTGGGGGACACATTTGGGGACCGGTGGCTAGCGCACGCACATGGCAAATCACAAGGTGGAGTAGCAGGCTACCACCGAAGGAGCCAATGCATCCACCTGCTGGCCCTTCTGTGGCAGTGGCAGAGGGTGCTGGGGGTGAAGTTGTGCCTTGCTGCTGCAGCAGGAGGAGGGCAACTGCAGCAGCTGCTCCACCACCATCACCACCGCCACCACAGCCACCAGCACCACCCTCTCCACCACCACCACCACTAGGCTTTCCAGCTGCAGTGGAACCCACCACAGTGCCTGCAACACAGGCCAGCATTTCACTGGTGTGGGCAGCCCTCAAGGAAAGCAATGAGAGGGTGGGTGCTGTGCAGCAGCAGGTTGATCAAATCCAGCAACAGCAGCTGCAAATAGTGACAATGCTGCACCTGCTGCTCGAACACCATGGAATTCCCCATTAAGAGATTTTTTTCTGGACCCCCCACTACTGTGCTGTACTGGTTTTGTGTGTTTGTTGTTGTTGTTGTTTAATAGACATTTACCCTTCTGTTGTTGCAGTGCCTCAGTAATGTTGACTTTCTGTTGTGGAGTGCTTGTGGACAAGCTGTTGTGAGCAGTGCAAGTATGATGTGTAAAATTACATGTGTGCAGTCAGTGTTGTTTCCTGTGTGTGTATGTGTGTGTGACATCAGACACTGTGCAGCATGTTGCAAACATATATTGCTGTTGCTGACTTGTTGCAGTGTTTATGCTATAAAGAATAGTGAGCAGAATAATGTATATTTTATTGTCACCATCATCATCAGTGGACTAAGATATACGATACTTTTTTAGAGGTGTCTGGCCAGAGTGCACCTTAGTCACATTATATACTGCACACATAAATTTTAGGAGAGCATGTGTTTTTTGTGCTATGATCTCTGCAAAGTCATGTGTGCAGTGTGAGTGACTGAGGTGCACAGTGACCCAATACCTCTGAAAAAATATAATATCACTTAGTCCGCTGGTGCTACTGGTACCAATAAAATATACATCAGGTATTCTTTGTTATCTTTGTTCTTGATACCGCAGCAAGTCTTACCATACATATGTTTGCATGAAGCTGGACAATGTATGCACACATAGGAAAGAACACTGACGGCACACATGCAGTTTAGCACAATATACTCACATTGCTCTGTCTTCATGCTGTTTGCGAATCACTTAAAATCCGATTCATGAGTCCCGACAAAAACTAAACATTACTGAGGCTCTATAACTATTTTGTTTGTGAAATGGACATAAAAGAGATTCACCAACTTACAGCATTGCACCCAGTATATGGGTGCCTTACTTCCAGGGAATATTTCTTGCTCCACATGTCCTTACATAGTGCAATACATTTCTGTGAAAACCGCCCATAATTTTAATACAGTGTGTTACGTCATGGAAGAATTCCCATTCTGAAAAGCAGCCCAAATTCTGCCCTCCTTTCTCAGCAACATTAGGACGTGATGCCAGGGAGTGCACGGGTGCGTGCTCCATTATAGTGAATGTCCGATTGTCCAGCATCTTTCCAAATGTTTCTTTATGTTATAATGGTCAATTTGTGGTGAAACGTGTGGGCACGTTTCCAGTAACAAGTCTTGTTAGTGAAGCGTGCATTCTACAATCTGACCGTTATAACATAATAAAAATCGTGATACGCATTCACTATGGAGCATGCCTGATGCTCTGGCATCACATCCTAACGTTGCTGAGAAAGAGAACCAAGCTGTGCGGCTTTCTGAATGAGAAATTCCTCCATGATGTGATACATCTTAATGAAAGTACGGGTGGTTTCACAAATATTGCTATATGCAAACATGTGAGCAAAATTCCCCTGGAAGTAAGGCACCCACATATTAGGTGCAACACCATAACTATGTAACATGGTGAATCTCTGTAAAGCAGCACTGCAACAACCACTGACTACCCTTTTTAGTAAATCATGGGAGGATGGTGTGGTACCTGAGGACTGGAGGAGGGCGGATGTGATTCCCCTTCACAAAAGTGGGAGCAAGACAGAGGCAGGAAACTACAGACCTGTCAGTTTGACCTTGGTGGTAGGGAAAATGATAGAAACACTGCTGAAGGAAAGAATTGTTGAGTACCTAGAGGCCAGTGGAGCACAGGAACCAAGGCAGCATGGATTCACAGCAGGAAGGTCATGTCAGACAAACCTAACTGATTTCTTTGACTGGGTGACCAAAGTAGTAGACCAGGGAGGGGCTGTGGACATGGTCTACCTAGACTTTAGCAAGGCATTTGACACAGTCCTGCACAAAAGATTAATAAACAAATTAGCCAGCCTGGGAGTGGGTCCCAGGGTGGTAGCCTGGGTAAAACACTGGCTGGACAACAGGACACAGTGGGTAATAGTAAATGGAGTCCACAGTGAAGAAAGGAGGGTTACTAGTGGGGTACCGCAGGGTTCAGTACTGGAGCCGGTCCTTTTTAATGTCTTTATGAGTGACATTACAGAGGGACTAGAAGGGAAAGTATGTCTTTTTGCAGATGACACAAAGATCTGCAACAGGGTTGATACACAAGGTGGGGTGGAAAGGATGAAAAGGGACTTGGCAAGGCTGGAGGAATGCTCAAATGTATGGCAGCTTAGATTCAACGCAAAGAAGTGCAAAATAATGCACCTGGGAAACAAAAACCCAGGGGAAGAGTACACACTGGGGGGTGAGATACTGACAATAACAAAAATGGAAAGGGACCTGGGGGTAGTCATATCAGACAACCTAAAGGTGGGCCACCAATGTGAGAAGGTGCTAAGGAGGGCTGGGGGGATACTGGGATGCATAGGGAGAGGCATCACCAGTAGAAAACAGGAAGTTGTTGGCCCTCTGTACAGACAGTTTGTAAGACCACATCTGGAGTCCTGTGTACAGTTCTGGAGACCCCATTTCCACAAAGACATAGACAGGGTGGAGGCTGTCCAGAGGAGGGCAACCAAAATGGTGCAGGGTCTGCACCAGAAGACATATAAAGAAAGACTAAAGGAGCTTAAGATGTATAGTCTAGAGGAAAGGGGGGGTTATGATAGAAACTTTCAAATACCTTGAGGGAATCAACAAAGTCCAAGAGGGTAGCATCTTTCAGAAAAAGAGATGTACAAGAACAAGGGGGCACAATTTGAAGATAGAGGGGGAACAGCTCAGAGGTAATGTGAGGAAGTATTTCTTCACAGAGAGGGTTGTAGATGCATGGAACAGCCTTCCTGAGGAGGTTGTAGAGTCAAAAACTGGGGGAATTCAAGAATGCATGGGACAGTCATAAGACAGTTCTAGTGGGGGGTAGGAGGAAGTAGGCTGTTGGTTAACTAGGATCTGCAGCTTATCCTTTAGGTAGGGAAATGGGCAGACTAGGTGGGCCATGTGGTCCTTATCTGCCATCAAATTCTATGTTTCTGTGTTTCTATGTAACAATCTGTTGAGAACTCTGACCTATATTTTTTAATGCTATGTTACAACTTTACTTAATTCTGACTCATATGATACTATAATTTCCAGTATTTGAGTCTGCTGTGCTACTTTTTTTCCTGTGTGAAATAATGAAAGAAGCATTCCTTTTAATATGGTGCTGACCAGGTCTTTGTCAGCATTTTCTGCTGCTTTTCTCCATCACATCAGTTAGTTGTTATATATCACTTCTGTTGTAAATTAACAGTTATGCAGCAGGCAGTGTTTTATGACCCCACAGAACAATATTTATTGAAAAGCAGCTGCAAATAAATACAAACCTGGTCATAAACAATATTGAAAGGTGTGCTCATTTTTTTATGCATGACAAAAAGTAGTCAACTAAGTAAAGCACACAGAAATTGTGAAAAGAAGTGTATCATTCAAGTCATGACTCAGAGGTAACTAGTGGCTGGCAATGTAAAATAACATAAAAAAGTACAGTTCAAATTTGTCACCACAGTCTTGCAATGCTGCTTTAATTGATAATGTCAGTATGACTTCATGAGCTCACAATCTCACAACACACAAAATGCATCTGCCTTGTGTCCAGAAAATTGACAAGTGGTAACAAAGTGAAACGGGAGGGTTTCAGCACATACAAAGTCCCCCAGAATTAATGGCGCACTCAGTCATGCGTGCAGTGGTGGCATAGAGTCCCCAGATTTTTTCTGCATGGCCAAAATGCTTCTGCCTTGTGTCCAGAAAATTGATAAGTGGTAACAAAATGAAATGGGATAGTTTCAGCACATACAAAGTCCCCCAGAATTAATGGCGCACTCAGTCATGCGCGCAGTGGTGGCACAGAGTCCCCAGATTTTTTCTGCATGGCCAAAATGCTTCTGCCTTGTGTCCAGAAAATTGACAAGTGGTAACAAAGTGAAATGGGAGTGTTTCAGCACATACAAAGTCCCCCAGAATAAAATGATGACCGTGAGTGAACTGTTGCTGGTCTAATGTGTGCTGCGATTCCAGTAAATGCAATGTGATAATTTCAACTGGATGGAAGGGTGCCCTTTGTCTGTACACTAATAGTAGCCTTGGTGAGTTGATATATGTAGATATATATCTGTGTATTTTGTAGGTGAGGGGGGTTGACATGGACATGTACTCATGGTATTGTTCTGTATCACAGGTCACAGATACTGTTGGTGTGCACATTCCAGTGCTCGATGAGAACTTTTTGTGCAGAACTTTGAAATGGATAACTCTCAAGCAAATGAAGGTAAGTATTTTTTTTGGGGGGGGTGGGGGGAACCATATTTGCAGGTTTGTCTGTAATGGTTTCTTATTTGGTTACTTCTTCACAGATTTCATCTGCATCCTTCATGAGTCTGGTGGTTAATGATGGTCATGGTCATTGAATGAAACGACTTCTGCATGTTACATGTGTGCCTCAGCCCGGGGAAGGGGAGGCTGATGTTGAAGAACTTCTTTGGATAAGGCCACTTTGACACAACAACAAAGCATCTGGAAGTTTCCTAAAAATAGAAATGAATGACTTCTTACAACTTGACTGTAATTTGTCCCTGGTTCTCAATCTCAGGTCAAGTTACATTTCAAAACCACATCTTGTCAAGTAACACAACCTGTGTGCAACTTTTTCAACACTGTTATGGTCATGGCTGCAGAGCTGCAAGTTCAGAATACAGTGCATGAATGATACCTTACAGAAATAGTTTTGGTGATGTACACGTCACCTAGTTTATGAATCGTATTCAGTCGCATTTACTGCGGTCCTTCCAAAACAATGAAATGGATGAAATAAAATCTTCATACTTACCAGAATGGATTTTAAATGGATATTCCATAGGTTCCTCTGAATTGTACAGCTGCAGTAACATTTCTACCGAGTTTCAGCAAAGGAGAGTTTTTTTGTTAACATGTAAAAAAAAACTAAATAAGTGCACCGTGTGTGTTTGATCATTGCGACTATGAAAAGCTACAGAAAACAAAACATACAACTAAAGGAAGTTAAATAGAAAAACAAACATGAGTACACATACTCACTTTATAGTTTAAATATTAAGAAGCTTTGTGCATGTGGCTGATGGATGTGGTCTCCAGTTCGATTCCTTCTGCCTTGGCATGGTAAATGCAAATGTAATGGGAAAATATTGTCTGAATTACACTGGTGGTGGGTGCTGGTGGTGATAGCTGCGGCACATGATGACATTCTCTGTTATATCTTCCTGCATCTGGTGGTGGTGGCAGTGGTAACATCAGTCCCGGTGGTGGTGGTCTGGGGGGCGGACTCATGCTCAGTGGTGGCAGTGGCTAACATCAGTCCCGGTAGTGGTGGTCCAGGGGGCAGACAGACTCATGCTCAGTGGCAGCAGTGGCTAACATCAGTCCCAGTGGTGGTGGTCCGGGGGTGGACAGACTCATGCTCAGTGGTAGCAGTGGCTAACATCAGTCCCAGTGGTGGTGGTCTGGGGGCAGACAGACTCATGTTCAGTGGCGGCAGTGGCTAACATCAGTCCCGGTGGTGGTGGTCCAGGGGATAGACAGACTCATGCACAGTGGTGGCAGTGGCTGACATTGGTCCCAGTGGTGGTGGTCCAGGTGGCGGACAGACTCATGCTCAGTGGTGGCAGTGGCTAACATCGGTCCTGGTGGTGTTGGTCCAGGAGGCAGACAGACTCATGCTCAGTGGTGGCAGTGGCCAATATCAGTCCCAGTAGTGGTGGTCCAGGGTGCAGACTGACTCATGCTCAGTGGCAGCAGTGGCTAACATCAGTCCCGGTGGTGGTGGTGTTCCAGGGGGTGGACAGACTCATGCTCAGTGGTGGCAGTGGCTAACATCAGTCCCGGTTGTGGTGGTGGTCTGGAGGGGGCACACCGCCTTTTAACAACTTCAGTTAAAAGCTGCCAACATTAACCACATTATCATCCTCATAAAGAAAGCTGCCCTCACAGTCATCTGTTTGAAGTCTGACCACTGAGAAATTCTTTCTCCATTGTGTCATCATCTACATCAGTGGTGGGCCGTTTCATGCTGCCACTGCAAGTGCCACCAGGATGGTCCATTTTCACATCACCAAAACCACCAAGACTAGGCCGGGGTATGAATATCGAGGCTGCAGTCTGTGCTGGTATGTGCCTCTCATTCATTTTAATGAATGTTAGCAAACTAACATTTGCAGGAGACAGGTTTGTCTGATGATCCCTGAATGTTGCACCTGCTGAGCTGAATACCCTCTCAACACTTACACTGGAGGGTGGGCATGTGAGATACTTCCGTGCCACTGCAGTCAGCTCTGGCTATTCACTGACCTTTCCACTCCGGTACAAAAGAGAATCTTCACTTATTGTCAGATGCCTGTTTTCAGACAAATATGACTCAACCATTCTCTGTGCCACACTACGTCCATTTGTTGATGTATCAGCCTGTTCCCCAGAATCATTGATTTCACGGATCCCTACTTGGGACAAAGCCTCCCAAAGCAGGTTGATGCCAGCCACTTTGGATGACAGACCACATGGAACTGCAGTCCCCTTCCCCTTGCAGTATATGCTTGATGGTCCTTCAGGTACACCTTCAGCCGGATTATGCTGCTGAGGTTTGCTGACCTTGGCACATGACTTTGTGCCCCATGAACCAAGAGCACCAGTTGACCACTGATATTTTTTACCTGTTCCAGCCCTCCCTCCAGTACTGATGCAATTCCATGTTTGTATTGTGGGTCCAGCATTGTTGCTATGGCAAAGTTGTCACTACGCTGAATGCTCACAATATGACGATTCTGGTCGAATACTGTCAGCATGTGTTGCAGCAACATACTGCTAGCACTGTCTCCGGCAACATCAGGGCTATGCTGTACATTCAACAATGTCTGCCTCAGCACCAGCAGCAGTGGAATTGATTGGCTAATGGAGGCAGTCTCACCACTCATGTTCAAAAGGCCGCAAAATTGTTATTACAGAGTCCATGAGGCACCACTGTTCAGTCGTCATAGACATGGAGGCCCCGGAACTGTTACGGCTAGCGTGCATCACAAGATATTCTGAGATGGTTTTGTATTGTTCATACAACCGCTCTGCCATGTATCAAGTGGAGTTCCATCAGGTGACAACTTCCAGCTTCAAGCAGTGCTGAGGCAGGCTATTTTGCATCTGCAACTGCCGCAGTTGGTCACGGGCCTTTCCAGATCATGAAAAGTGAAAGCAGATACGGTGTGCAACAGTCAGCATTTACTTTTCATCAGGGTGCTGCAGATACTCCTGCACCACAAGATTTAAACAATGGGCCATGCATGAAACATGAAAAAAAAACCACTATTCGTGATGCATTTCACCACATTTGACCCATTGTCACTTGCTATGAACCCAACTCTCAGGGACAGGGTGTTCAATCACTTGTCAGTTTCAGTCAGTACCACGTCCAACATGTTTTCACCAGTGTGTTAACAGGTCACATTGTGCATTGCAATCATTGCATGCTGTTGAATTCCTGTAAGATTGCTACCACAACAATCCACCTTACTACACTGATTATTCACACTACCAACATCACAGACAACCCCCGGCACCTGCACCCAGTGTGCAGTTATACACAAATATGAACTCCCTGCTGTTTTGCCACTTGTCCACATATCCATACTTAAATGGTTGAATGGAGAGGAGGAATGTTGAAGAGCATGTTTTACCGAGTCGGACACAATATGGAATAACTCGGGGACAGCATGGATAGAAAAGTATGTCCTTGATGGGACTTTCCATTTTGAACAGGCACATGCTGCAAACCACTGGAACCCAGAATTCACCACAAAGGAGAAGGGCAAAAGATCAATTGCCAGCATTTCAGCTACAGCAGCATTAAGTTCACGTGACACTGTATGATTGGGGGTACTTCAGCTTAGGCGCAAAAACACTCTGTAACGTGGGCTGACTTAAACGTTTTACATGGGGTGTGATGACATTGAGAAATGGTTCTGCTCTGTGATGATTCTGAATAGTATTGGCAGGGGGTGGAGTGTGGATGTTTGATGAAGACAGTTGCGTGGATGATGATGAAAAACCCAGAAATGCAGTTGTTTTGCCAGATTTGCAAACCGGGGTTGATGTACCACTTGCACTAGACATACTGCATTCACCTCCACCACCACCAAAACTGAAGCTCTCACCAGCACTGGACAACATTTCAAAGTCATTATGTTCCTCCACCTCATCATGCCTGTAGTAATCCTCTGCTCTTATTACCTCACTACTGCACACATTTAATTTCCTACTGGACTTAACAGTCATGGGAGGGGATAACATGCTCATTATGGTTGCTGACGAGCATGAACGCCCCACTGTGATATTAGCTGTCATCTTGTGCTGGGTCCACAGTGCCATGTGCCTATTTTTAAGATGCGTATGCTGTCCTCCTATGCCCAGATGGCTCCACTTTTTACCTCGACTCACACGCACATGGCAAAACTGGCAGATTGCAACTGACTCATCATTTGCATCTTGAACAAAAAAATCCCAAACAAGGGATTGCGATGCTCTACTTTTAACATGTCCATGATGCTGCTTATTTAACTCCATTCTTTTAAGCACTGAAGTGGAGGGGGGGGGCGATGTGATGTTTCGGGCACTGCACACCTGGACTGCAACTGACCACCATGACTACCTATCATTATTACTGCGTCATCATCATCAACTGAAACTGGTAAATCACAAGTTTTTACATGGAGGGATTACTGCAAACAGACTCAGATACAGCCACGTTGAATTTCTTTTTCTCCGGTTCCCAACTGGGGTCAATTACATCATCATCATATTCATCAACATCACACACATCCACATCTTCTGCTTGGATGCTGGCATGTGGACTGCATGTTGCAACAACAGCAACATCATCATCATCATCACATTCATCATCATCATCAACACCACCATCACCTGATATTTTTTCACCACACTGTGAATCACTGCATGGAAAATGCATGGCATGAACCACCACGGTGGATGAAATATCACATTGTATGCTATTATTGACATGGTTATCAGAATCCTCAGGTTCGGTTACTGGGAAGTATGACATCATCTACACTGCCACTCACTTGCATTGCTTCACATTCCACTATATTTTTGGATATGGTACACTAGCCAGAATTTGAACTTGAGACAGCAATACTCATACTACCACCACCACTAACACCACTAACATTAACACCACACTAACTAACACTAACACCAACAGCTGGGAAAACATCTTCTCCTCCAACTATGAGTGAAGCTACTGATTGGGCTGTAAAAAACATTGCAGGAGAAATACCTTTCCTCATATCAGCAATGCACTTCTGCGTCTGCATACTACCACGCCCACAGACTATATTACTGGCAGCAGTGCCATGGCGAGAACCAGCTTTGCTTGCACGTCTCTTTGCAGGCATTTTGGGGGATTAACAACAATATTATAAACAAGTTTAGATTTTGGTACGTTCACTCTCTGATTGGGGGGACGCTGGATGTGAAGCCAAAAAAACAACTGTGGCTTCAGCAATGGATAGAGACGGTCACACAAGGAAAACACCTTCGGTAGCCAGTGGTGCTGAGGTCACAAACAATCCAATCTGGTAAAAAATTCCTTTTGCCGGTGTGGGTGGGGGAGAGCACTGACTGCAGATTTTTTACAGTAGTACAAGCAGCAAAACAAAGAACAGATACCACGATCGCAGTACAAAATCAGGCACCTGCAGTGGATAGCAGGTCCACACTGCTGTGCCTGAAATTACACTAGTCTGTGGCACACTAAAAGGTGTATTATTTGATGTCACACAACACTGCACACACACACACACACATACACACACACACACACGCATGCAGAACAGTTTGTCTACAATGGTGAACGAGTAATGTGTAGCAAATTGAAAAGTTCAGTAATATGCCACATATTGTAATGTAAACAACCTGAAACAATTACTGACAATACTACTGTGTGTGCATTAACACAGTCAGTTATATAACAAAAATACAACCAAAAAACAAAGAAATCACTATTTCTCCAACTTAAATCTACCTACACCACAGATATGCCCCTCTCCCAAAGCACGCTTTCACTGTCTTTTACTACACACACTCCATGTTGTACATTAACATTCAAAATCCACACACAAACAAAAACACTCGATGATATGAGCACAGGAGGGTTTCCTACAACTGAAGAACTAAAGTTTGAGCGAAAAAAACCCCACAAAAATGCTTTTTTAACAGCTTTTAGAAGGTTTTGATCACAGACAGCTCTCAGAGCACACTGTCTCCTACAGCTTCCTACATACACACTACCCTGAACTGAGGCTGTGCAGATCAATATAGAGCCCATGCAACCTGAAATTCCATGAATCACTGCACAATTCACCTTCAGAGCTTAGAAACAAGGTGAAGTGAGGCGAAGTGCATTGCTTTCAATGCACTTTGCTTTCAGATTTGGTGGAGTAGTGGTCTGGAAAGACAGAGTAATGCAAAGTCATTGTTCTCAGTGGACTTCACGTTACTCATTATAATGCTAAGTACTCCACTTTGCGTTGTGGAGCACTCCGCAAATCCACCTTTGCTCCTCGAATCACTTCGTGGAGCAGATTGATACCACTTCACCCGCCCCTAACTGCAACACATACACACTTACTTCTGGCTGCAGATAGAAATCCACGATACTAAAATCACAACACTGCTTCTGTGTGCAGAAGTGCAGGCCCTGAAGCCACAGATACAAATCCACAATTCCCACATTACAAGACTTCTTTTGTCTGCAGAAGTGCAGACCCCTGTGGAGCCTACACTTCTGCAGCTAGAGGCACTCTCTTACACACTGTAAGACATACACACAGTTCAGTCTGCAGAAGTGCAGGCTCCTGAGGGGTATGCAGTTCTGCAGCCACAGACCAACATCTGGTTGCAGAAGCACTATTGCGACAAAATTCAAGATATTAAAATTGCAGTAATTTTCCTGTCTGCAAAAGCGTGGGCCCCGGGAGGCATATACCTCTTCACTCACAGGTGTAAGACATACTGTACACACACTGCCCAGTACTTCTGTAGCCACAGGTACTCATCCAGAATGAATAACATACAGTACACACAGATCTGTCTGCAGATGCACAAGCCTCTGAGGGGCCAATGCTTCTGAAGCTGCAGGTGCAAGACATACACACTGACCTCTGGCTGCAGAAAAGCAGGCCCCACAAAATCCATGATACCCAAATTACAGCAGTACTGCTGCCTACAGAAGTGCAGGCCCCCAAGGGACATGCACTTCTGCAGTCAAAGGTCTAAGACATAAACACCAACTTCTGTGTGCCGAAGTGTAGGTTCCCTACGTGTCCTGCACTTCTGCAGCTGCATATAGAAATCCATGATACCAAAACTGCAACAGTACTTCTCTCTGCAGAAGCACAGTCCCCTGTACACACAACATTAATGGATATTTAGTTACATTTTCCCCTGCAGCTAAAATGAAACAACTTGCTAGACCTACTGGAGGACTGGTAATTTATACAAAAATTGGGAGTGTCATTACAGTTGTGGAAGTGGTTAAAATAACACAACATTTTATAATATTAGTGATAACATGGGATGAACATCCATTTATTCTGGTAAATGCCTATATTCCTACAAAAAAATGGCCCAAAACATAGAGACAGTGTGGGGAAATATATCTTTTGATATTGATCTTGCTTTTAAAAAAAATCCCCACTGCATTATCTTAGTTGCAGGTGACTTTAATGCCTGAATTACAAAGTATGACAACCTTGTCTTATTAGAAACTCAAATAGATTTTGAAGATTGTAGAATAAGACAGAGTATGGATACACAGGAAAATGAACATGGTAAAGAACTCAGAAAGTTAATTGAAGAAAATACACTATTGAAACTGAATGTTAGAACACTAGAGGATTATGAAGGAAAAAATACCTTCTGTTCATCTAATGATCAAAGTACCATAGATTATATTCTTGTTAGTCCTGCTTGTTATGTTTGATTACTTTAAAATTCAAATGAGGACAGAAAGTGATCATGCTTCATTAGGTTAGCATATAAAAACAGATCATAATGAAATTGATGCAGAGGAAACTGTGAATCCAGTAGCATTTTTAAGCTGAGAAGGAAAACAGCAACTTCAGTATGGTCAAATAAAAAGTAGGGATATAATAAATATACTTTATAATTGGCAGAGTAATATTATTCAGAATGAGGGAGCCATAACTGATAATCCACGAATGTTAGAACAGAAACTAGACCAACTGAACTGAATAAAAAAAAAAAAAAAATTATGCCAGTAATAGTGATAACTTACAGATGAAAAATAAATCTTGGTTTGATTCAGAATGTAAGAAAGCAAAAAAAAAAAGAACTAAAAAACTGATAAGATGGACTAAAAAAACATTCTTTAAGGAATCATTTTATTGAGTTAAAAAAGGCCAAAAAACAATATAACAAATTATTACAGTCAAAAATGTGTTATACCAACAAAAATGTAGGGGAGAAATACATCAAATTATTCTGGAAAAAGATAACAAATCTTTCTGGAAAATGGTGGCTAAAGGGGTTAATCATTATCAACCATCTCTTTCTGTATATGTTCCAAAAGAAATATGGGTTAAACACTTTAAGACTATTTTAACAAAAATACTATATATAGAAGTAGAATCAAATAGATTAAACAGCATAATGAGGAATCAACAGATCCCTATTATATTTTCCACAGAAGAGGTTGAATTGGCAATAACAACATTTAAAAACAACAAAACTCCTGGCTCTGACCTCATACCGTCCGAGATCTATAAAGATTTCTGAATCCTCACTCTGACAGCCTTCTAATGTATGTTCATTACTTAAATATATATACCCATCCCCTGGAATAAAAACATTAGTGTTCCTGTATATAAAACGGGTCAGTTTAAGACCCAAGTAATTATTGACCCATAAGCCTCTTAGACATATGTTCCAAAATGTTTGCACTGTTATTATTGAACTAATTAACTCAGTGGTCTGATTTAACTTCTCAGGTTTCTCCATCACAATTAGGCTTTAGGGAGGGGTTCTTAGCTATTGATAATATTTTTTTGTTTTGCTCACTTTACTGAAAAGTATGTTCATCTAAGGAAGGCAAAATTGCTTTATAGGTAGACTTTTCCTCAGCATTTGACTATAAATCAAGAAAAAATATGGGAAATATTATATTCCAGAGACATGGATCACTCTCTTCTCCTTCTTATTGGGATGTTGTACTCTAAGGCATCTGCTATTAGATACAACAATAAAGGCACTATAACTCAATTTTTTAGTACCAACAGAGGATTCAAGTAGGGATGCCTTTTGGCCCCTGCATTATTTAGTATCTATATATATATACTGTATATGATCTATTAAAATATGATGAGCAGGATTTACCTGACTCCTCCAAAATTAATAAAAGGCATGTACATTCGATGGCCTATGCAGATGACCTTGTTTTATTTGTCCTGTCAAAAGCTGGACTGCAAAAAAAAAAAAGTTGAGGTATTTTATCTGAAATGCAACCTTCTTGAACTTCAAATAAATATTAAAAAAAAACAAGATCATGTTATCTGGTAAGATTCTGAAGAAATATAAGAAACTTAAATTTTACAAGGGAACTGATACAACTGAGATAGTTAAAGAATACTGTTACTTAGGAATAAAATCCACCATGTCTACTAGCTGGTCTCAGCATATTAAGGAACAAGGCATGGTAAATTGTTATGCACTATTGTATCATTGTCACAGCTTCCTTCATAGGGACCTGACTTAACATCTGCATTGTGAAGTAGAGATGAAAGAAAGCTGTTGATTGCATGGTTGTATATTTCATCTTTGTGAAAAAATTAATAAAGTATATTATTTTATTTTATTTTATTTTTATTTTTTTCTGTCTCTCTCTGCTCCTACCTGGTCTGCTCCCATTCCTGACAACCCTTGGGGACTCCGGTCACCATCCAACTGCTTCTGTGCTGCAATCAGAGTCCGTGCCTTTTCCCCTGTGGCTTAGCCCCCCACAGAGTGGGGTGGAGGGGAGCTCCCTAACTCACCCACCATGTTCAGATCCAGATAGGCACCTTCCCCCAGAGCCGGTGTGCCGTTATTTGATGGCCATCAAGCCACTCAACCAGGAGGACTCCTATTTCCACATTTTCTCCCTGGAGCAGAGGCATGCCATGGCAACGTGGAGGGGAGCATGCACACATCCGCATGTGCTCTCTCCTGGCATCTGCCCCGACTCCTCCCTGAACTTACAGCACAGGGTCTTGCCCTCCAGTCTCTGCCAGGGAGCAATTAGGCATTGACTGTCATGGATCCCTCTTCCCAGAGAAGGAGAGCAGTTCTACGGATGCTCGCTCCTTCTCCTCCCCTGCCGACCCCTGGCGACCCGTGCTCATTCCTGAACATGGGTCGCAGGCTTGGCGTGAGGTAAGGTGACCAGCACCTCAGCCCTCAGTGCTACCGGGCTGGCCAATAAAGTATATTAAATTTAAAAAAAAAGGAACAAGGCATGAAGGCAAAATTGGCCGCCAAAGCCCTTCTGAAGTTCAGCCATCAATATGGTGGGGAATATTGTTATCCCAGCTCTCAAAGCAGGGGAAGCGAAGTTCAGTTCTTTGCTCTTATATGGCACAGAGGTCTGGGGTACAACAAACAATGAGAATTTAGAGAAACCATTATCATATTTTATAAAGCACTGTTGAAAGTTCCAAATTCAACTTCTAATGCAATGGCAAGATCAGAATTGGAAAGAATCCCTATTAAAACTTTTAAGGAATTAAATTTAATATCCTATTAATTAAAAGTAATCAATAACAACAATAATGATACCCTAAAAATGTCTAGTAGAAAAGGCAAAATAGTCTAAGGAAGGGCTGAGATCTTTATGGCTTGACTTCTTAATGAACTATTGGGATAAAATACAAATGGGACATCTCTGATAAGACTACAGGAGAAATATAATTTCCGCACAATAGAGAGATTTTATAAAAAACTGATTACTCTTGCAAAAACTGCAGATTTTGAGATAATTAAAAATCAAAAACGTGCCCATGATTCAGAGAAAATTAAATGGTTCATTCTCTGGAGGATTATCTGTTTCTACCTGGTATACCTGAATATAGAAAACTTCTTACATGGGCAAGATTTGAGCATATAAACTCAAAACATGCACATTATAATTTAATAACAAATCCCAGTAAAAATAATCCAAATAATTTTTGCCTTTGTAGTAGGGGATTTCAGGAAGCTCTGAAACACATAATTATGGTCTGTCCAATCTATGAAAAGCCTCGAAATCAATATTTATTGAAATTCTTAAGAACATATGCAGACTTATATTATGATTTGGTTTTCATATTACTTCATCCAAAATTTGTATAACATGTGGAAACTATATCTAAATTTCTGGCATCAGTTGTCAGAATAAAAAAAGGTTTAGAATAGTTAATGATCAGATTTCAAATTATTAATGAACCCTGGTCCATTTTGTGGTCATGATGACCTCTCCCATATGAAAATTACTGTATAGCTGTATACTGTATGCTACAATTCTTCACAAGGTTTTAATGGGGTTTTTTTTTGTATTGAATCTGTATGATGCTTTTTTTACCTTATTATAATAACCATGATGTTTGTCCCATTATGGTTGATCAAATAAACTGAAACTGAACTGATTGAACATTAATGCAGCCACATGTAGCCATGAATGCTGTAAGACATATGCACACAGTTGTGGCTACAGATACAAATCCACCAAGGTATCACATCAGTGCTACTACATTTATGTCATCTGGAAACAATTCTATGTTGTTCCTCTTACCTTATGATTTCTCTCTGTAGTTACTTGTGTGGTCTTGTCCTTTTCCTGCTGGGGGGGGGGTTAGGGTTGGAAACGCTAACACCACAATTTCCTACTTTTGTGGAATTAAGTTGAACCCTAACTGATGCATTAAAGCAGTCTCTTTTGCAAAGAATCTCATTTCTTTTTGAGATGCTGGAATCATATCCTCATTCACACTGGTCTCTTTGGGACCTGCATAAACAGATGCAGATGCACAGGGCCCTCTGGCCCCTGTGCATAGGGAAGAGTCCATTTGCCTGCAGAAGTGCAGGGCACTGTGGGTCCTGCACTTCAGTGCAGCAACAGATGTCAATAATTTGTGGAGCTATCTGGCAGGTTGTGAAACTGCAGGGCTTCCATGTTGCTACAAATACAGACATGCAGGGCAAATAATTAATCTGTCAGTTGAAGTGCTGTGCCCTCTGCAACCACAAGTGCAGAGGTACAGGTCCCTATAACAAGAGAAGAGTTCTCTTCACTATATGGTACTGTACTTGGGCCTGTGTAGATAACCCTGCACCTTCCCTTTAGAGGCTGGGTGTGGTACCACATGGCAGCACCATCCCCCAGCCTTGGCCCATCCAGCTGGCTCACTGAGATCACCCCCAAACTCAGCTGGACTGAAATCTGGCACTGCAGACAGTGTTTCTTTATAAAAAAAATTTATTTTGACCCCAAATTTTCAACAAAATAGTTTCATGTTGCCTCCTAATCAGCATATATAATGGCATTTGTAGAATACTGTCTGAAATGTCAGTTTGTGCCACAAATGTGAAAATAAGTTTCAGCCAGGTTGTGTGGCTATGTTGAAAGTTTGGAGAAAAAATATTGAACATTACCAAAGTTATGAGTGAACATAGAAAAAATATAACATACTTTCATAACTTTTTTTTTTTTTAATATTTTGCCTTAAGATTTTGAACTTAGTCATCTTATGAGTGTATATCATGAACCTGGTAGGTGAAAATATTCAAATCCCTCCTGAAAAATGATTTCATGGAGTGCCTGCAAAATCACCTTTTGGCATGAATTTAAAAATATTTTACCTGCCATGTTCATGACATGCCTTGTTCATTTTCAAATTTACAAGTGAAAATGTCTGGAAGGGACTGGCAGCCCTAAAGATAGATAAGGCCCTGGACCAGATGAGCTGCATCCGAGATTACTCAGGGAGCTGGCAGTGGTACTGCCCGAATGCTTAAAAGGTCTATTCAACAGCTCACTAAGGATGAGGGTAGTTCCAAAGGACTGGATGGTGATGGACATAGTTCCACTCCATGGTGGTGGGGGGGGTGGGGGGACAAGGAACAAGCTGGGAACTATAGACCTGTTAATCTTGCCTCTATGGTAGGGAAGCTGATAGAGACCCTGGTCAAAGAAAATCTAGTGGACTACTTGGAGAAAGGTGGTCTCCGGGACAGTAAGTAGCATGGATTCATGGCAGGGAGGTCCTGTCAGACATGGGAATTGGATAGTGACCACACTGTGGATTTGCTGTATTTTGACTTCAGCAAGACTTTCGACTTGGTACCTTACAGATGTTTGCTGAAGAAAATTGAGGATCTGGGTGTGGCTAAGGTCATAGTAAACTGGATAGTTAGCTGACCAAAGGGGAGACAGCAGACAGTTGTGGTCAGCAGGGTCAAATCAGAAGAGAGGGACATCACAAGTGGGGTACCACATGGCTCTGTCTTGGGTCCAGTCCTCTATAATATATTCATCAGTGACATTAATGAGGGACTCCAGGGCAGATTGTGTCTCTTTGCAGATGACAGTAAGCTCTGTGAGAGGATGGATAGTGATGAGGGAATCATGGAAATACAGAGTGACATGCTAGAGGAGTGGTATAAGGTTTGGAAACTGAAATTCAATGCTAAAAAGTGCAAGGTAATGCACCCAGGGAACAAGAACCCCAGGACAGAGTACTGGATGTGTGGGACAAGACTTAGCACTACAGCTGAGGAACAGGACCTTGACATTATCATCAGTGACTCCCTCAAACAGTTGACTCAGTGCAACATGGTATATAGCAAAGCAAGAAAAATGCTGAGATGTATCGGAAGGGGTATTGATAGCAGAAGGGAAGAAGTAATACTTCCACTATATAGATCCTTGGTGAGGCCACGCCTAGAGTACTGTTCTCAGTTTTGCAGCCCTCACATCAGGAAGGATAAGGATAAGCTGGAGACGGTGCAGCACAGGGTACAAAAATTATTCAGGGCACAACAGGGCACGTCCTATGAGGAGCACCTCAAAGCACTGAACATGTTCTCATGGGAGACAAAAAGGGAGAGGGGAGATATGATAGAGACCTTTCATTTCCTAAAGTGAATTATGGAATGGTTTGCTATTCAAGCTGCTTTACCCATAACCCTGTTGCCATAGTGTTGGAATTGGTTAAATTGCTAGTGTACAGATAGTGCACACAGCCTTGGGGGTTTATTGAGAGTATGCTTTTGCTCTTTATGCTCGTATGTGTACTTACATATTGTAACTTATGAATATTTTATATTTATTTATTAAGTATTGGTTAGTGATGTTTATAGCTTTTCTTCTCATGCGTTTTCCTTGTAACCAGGATTAACTAAAGGTATCACTTGTAAATGAGCAGAAGCTCAATGAGAATGGCCATATTCAAATTGCTGAATAAAAATGTTTTAGTACTACTTTACTACTACTACTTATTAACAAGGTGAACTGTGGGGAACAATATAGCTTGAATACTAATTCACAGTCATGTGGAAATGAGTGGAACCTTGCAGGAGGGAGGTTCAGGAGGGACATGAAGAAGTATTATTTTACAAAAAGGGTGGTAGAGCCAGGGAACAGTTTACTAGCTGAAGTGGTGGGTGCTAAAATTGTTGGTGGTTTCAAGCATAGTTGGGACACATCTTTTGAGAAAGTTATGTGAGGACTTAATGAATGCACCTTTCTCATGATGGTTGATTGGAGCTGAGCTGAGAAGTTGTGGAATAGCTGATCAATGGTAAATTTTTATGCCTGGCTGTATTATAAATCTGGTATGCTGAATAACCTAAAGGTGTTCTTCCTTTATCTGAAACCTTCTCATTGTGAAATTCTGCTGCACTTGCAGCTTTTCTTATTTCATTTTTACAGAATTATTTTGCTACTGCATGCTTGAGGGTTGGAGTACCGAAAGTGTCCGGGAAGCCTGGATTCCCCTGGATCACCTAGATAAATGCTGAATCACTGATTCATCTGACACACCTGAGCAGCCCAAACCTGAGTCTGGAAGATCTGGAGTTGGAGCCGGGGTGCTTGTTGGATCGGTGAGAGGAGAGGCATAGAGTGAGAGAGACCCTGAGCTACAGAATCCACAGAGCCAAGAAAGAGTTAGAACGTGGTGGAGAGAAAAGAAGCCTTTAGGAGATTCGCGGAAGAGTGGAGAGCATAATGAACACAGGAGGAGGGGAAAAATACAATGTCCCCCTAGAAAAATAACTTTTTAATTGTAGGTGATAAATATAAAAAAAATGATCAATAGCAAAGTGAAAAAGTAGGAGGCTGAGAAGTGGGAAATGTATTGAGGTTTTCTCCTTGAAGCAAGGCTCAGTTATTACAAGTAAAGTCTTGCTTGGCTGAGGGTGCATATTGTTTTTTTACAGTCACTCTGCAAGAAGTTGCAGCTAAAAAAAATAAAAATAAATAAAATAAAAATTCTTGAATCTCTGGCTCACTGTCCAAGTGGAAAAATGTTAGTTTATTTATAACCTGCGTAATATTTATAATTCTATCATTTTAATTTTTGGCAAATAATAGGAGGATATTCCCTTTATAATTTCTGAATTTCCCAGTCAGCTGCCTATATTCTTGAGCTATGTCATGATATTGTGACATAGGTCATATCACGTGCTATTCAGGTGCTTAACTGACTTGGTAATCTGACAAAACTGGAATCAAAACTCTGATTTGTAGGACAAAGAGCTGCAGTCTGTAGTCTGCAGTGCAGTGAAGCATAACGCTACAAGCATTGTCTCTTTAAATTATGTGATTCATATTGTCTCCCTTCTGGCAAGTTAAAATGAGTGAGCAGAGCTGAGTAGAATACTCTGATGCTGAAACACATAGCACGTCAGTTGCCAGCCTGTTTTTAGAAGTTTGGATGATCAAAACTGGAATATGTTCTTTTTTAAGTTAGTAATCTTTCTTTTTATTTTGGTGTCATTCAAGTATTACCTAAGTGGGAATCAAATGTAAAAGTATGTAACCTGCTTATTAAATTAATTTGTTTTTGCTACATCTGTTATTTTTCTTTTTTTTATTTATTTTTTCTACTTTGCTTCATTGTCTGATTCTCTTTGTTGAATTAGCTCCTATCAATGCACCTGGTGCCTGATATTCAAAAGCTTGCACTGGTACAAGCCAGGTTTTGTGCTTGGGGTGGTCTATTTTTAAACACCCAAAAAGTGCACGCAAAATCCATTTGCACCCAAGCACTAAGGTACCATTGCATCCATGCAAAGGAGGGAGGTCCTCCCTGCATGCAGGCAGAATGATATATTCAAAGGTTTGCACCAGCAGTAATTCCCACTTGAATGGGTAAAAATTGCCACCATTGCAAACCCCCACTAAAGAGGGCACAAGGTTCTGGCAGCGGCCAATGGTACAGCAGCTGCCTGCCCTGGCCCAGCCAGCCAAACACGTCCCTGGTGCCCGGTGGTACCCCCCCCTCCCTCTAATCACCATCCCCATGCTCAAGTCAGTAATCCCTGGTGCCCAGTGGTCCCCCTACCTCTGATCACAGTCACCATCCCTGTACTCAAGTCAGCAATTCCTGGTTCCCAGTGGTCCCCCTACCTCTGATTGCAGTCACCATCCCTGTGCTCAAATTAGTAATCCCTGGTTCCCAGTGGTCCCCCTACCTCTGATCATAGTCAACAACCCTATGCTCAAGTCAATAATCCCTGGTGCCTGGTGAATCCCCATCTCTGATTGCGGCCATCATCCCTGTGCTCAAGTCAGCAATCCCTGGTGCCCAGTGGTCCCCCCTACCTCTGATCACTGTCCCTGTGCTCAGGTCAGTAATCCCTGGTGCCCAGTAGTCTCTCTCCTTCCAATTACCATCCCTGTGCTCAAATCAATAATCCCTAGTGCCCAGTGGTTCCTCCATTCCTTAGATCACTGTCTCTATGCTCAAATCAGTAATCCCTGGTTACCTGTGGTCCTCCCCTCCACTCCCTCTGATTGCCATCCCTGTGCACAAGTCAGTAATCCCTGGTGCCCAATGATCCCCCATCCCTCTGATCACTGTCACATGCTCATATCAGTAATCCCTGGTGCCCAGTGATCCATTCCCATCTGACTGCCATCCCTGTGCTCAAGTCAGTTATCCCTGGTGCCTAGTGGTTCCCCCACAATGATCACCATCCCCATGCCAATGGAACTTATCTTTGGCTCCTAGTTGTTCCCCTCCATCCAATCACAATCCCAGTGCTCAGCTCAGGTATCCCTGATGCCTAGTGTTTCCCCCTGCCATTGATGGCTGGTCAGCTAAACAATTATAGTCCCCTAGTGCCCAGTATCCCAACCCCCCCTTCAGGTCCCAGCCCATTACAGGTAAGAGATCTCCATGGCATCCAGTGGTCCCTTCCATTCCCTGATCCCTGGTACCATTAGATAAACATATTCCCTGGCATCCAGTGGTACCCCCCCAGTCCCCGATCCCCGGCCCTGCAACATAAACAACAGCCAGTTCTGTTTTTATGTTGTTAGCATACTAAATGGTGCAGTGCAAAAAAAAAACTTTTACCTGATGTGTCCTAGTAACCCCCATTGCCAGTACTGCCATAGTCTATGCAGTAAATCATGGCATCTAGTGCCCCCACAAGGCACTGACCACCCACCCTGCCAACCCTCCTTACCTGAATTATCATTGCCACAGAAGCCCATGGGTAAGCAGCAGAGCCCTATTTACACTTCTTAGCCGGATAGCATATGCAAAGCCACAGAGAGCGTGTGTCCAATGTACTCAAGTGGGAAAACACATTTTGGCCAGGATGTAAAAAATGACACCTATCATTTTCATGAGGTGATGTGAAAAAAATGTCTGTGTTGAAAATTTGGGGTCAAAATATTGAAAACTACCAAAGTTATGAGCAAGCATTGAAACATTTGAATGTACCGTCATAACTTTGTTGTATTTTGACCCCAAATTTTCAACATAGTCTTCTTATGATCCCACCTCATGAACCAGGTAAGTGAAAATTTTGAAGTCCCCCCCCAAAAGGTGATTTAGTTGAGTGACTGTGAATTACTTTTCTGGCTGGATTTGAAGGGTTTCATCACCCTTTTTCATAAGGTGGTGTCCCAAAAAGACCATGTTGAAAATTTGGGGTAAAACTATTTAAACATGACCAAGTTATGAGCACAAGTTCAAAACATATTGAAATACATTGAACCACATATCTGATTTCCTCAGTTCCTGGTCTGACACTGAAGAGTGAAGACATGTCTCCAGTCCAGAGAGGATTACAGTGTTGAACCCCCTGTAGGTAAGTAAGGAGTAGGTGGCATCTGGGGTGGTGGGTGCTAGGTGGGGGAGTCTGATGCAGAAAGGGTAACAGTGGTGGGAGCAGTGGTGACAACAAACATCAATGGACTGTTTTCTTTTTTAACAGGGTATATAAAAATAAAAAAAGACTACAAGGGATGTTTTTTCTTTATTTTAAGTATCGACACTGGGAATTGGGCACCTCAGCGTTGGTGTAACCTCTACCAGTATGGGAATGTGGCAGAAAATGGAAATTACAGGAATTTAAAACAAAAATAATAGAGTACTAGGGACAGTTTTCTTTATTTGAGGTACCAACACTGGTGATTGGGCACCCTAGTATAGGTGTTATGTTTAATGGCACAAGGAGTGGGCTCCCCAGTGTCACACACTGAAAACAGATGGGGTGGAGGGGGGGACTAGTCAGCACTGGGTATTGGGCAGCCCAGAGTCAAAAAATTAAGAAGGAAGGGTGAAGCTATGGGAGTTGGAAGGGATACTTGGAGAAGGTGGGAAGGATTACTTTTACATTGGGGGAGGATCACAGCAGGCTGATCATGATGCTGATCAGCTATGCTTGCTGGGTGGCATTATGCAGATGAAAGGAAAGAGACGTCATATTATTCAGGTGGCTCTTTTCTTTGAACTTCATGCAGTTTCTGCCAGAAAGCCTAGAAGAGTGTCATGATCAGCTTGGCTGATGATTGGTCTGACACTGTTGAACCCCTTGCAGAATGTAATGCAAACATATAAAGTTAATGCTGTTGGTAAAGGTTTACTCAAATTTTGTGATAGCATAAACTTATTTATTCTGAATTGCAGAATTGGGGGGCGGGTTGTCTTTCAGGACCCTATACCCATTTCTCTGGTGGTTATGCCTCAGTAATTGATTATGCTATTGTAACCATTTGGGATCTATGTAATTACCTGGAAATGGAAATAGTGGAAAGAGCTGAAAGTAACCACATCACCACTCCTTAATGTCCCATATTACAATTCTGCAATGTCCCACATCACAATTCTTCAAAGTCCCACATTGCAACTCCTCAATGTCCCACACTGATTCCTCTATGGCCCACATCACAATTCCTCAATGTCCCACATTGCAATTCCTCAACATCACAGTTCTTCAATATTCCACATCACAATTCTTCAATGTCTCACATCCCAATTCCTCCATGTCCTACATCACACTTCTTCAATGTGCCACATCACAATTCCTCAATGTTCTACATCACAATTGTTAAATATCCCACATCCCAATTCCTCAGTCTCCCACATCCTGATTCCTGTGTCCCACTTCCCAATTCCTCAATATCCTACATCACAATTCCTCAATGTCCTACATCACAATTCTTCAGTGTTCCACATTGCAATTCCTCAATGTCCCACATCACAGTTCCTCAGTGCCCAACATAATAATTTGTCAGTGTCCTATATCACAATTCTTCAATAATTCACACTACAATTCCTCAGTGTCCTACAGTGGTAGTCATAGAAAAGTTTCACAGAATTGAGGTTTAATTAGGTATACTGAAGCAGAATGAGTCAGGACCACATTGCAGTCAATGCAAATTACCTCAGTGGTACCTTGAGGTACCTCGTGGTAGGAAACGTTTTGATAACTGCCACTGTACATCATGATTCTTTAGTAACCAACATTGCAGTTCCTCAATGTCACACATCCCAAGTCCTCAATGTCCTACATCCCAGTTCTTTAAAGCCCCACATCCCAATTCCTCAGTGTCCCACATCCCAATTTCTCAATGTCCTACATCCCAATTCTTTAATGTCCCATGTCCAAACTCCTTAGTGTCCCACATCCCAATTTCTCAATGTCCTACATCCCAATTCTTTAATGTCCCATGTCCAAACTCCTTAGTGTCCCACATGACAATTTATCAATGTCCTGCACCCTAATTCCGCAATGTCCTACATTACAGTTCTTCAATGTTGCACATTGCAGTTCTTCAATGTCCTACATAATAATTCCTCAGTATCTAATGCTGTGATTCCTTAGTGACCCACATTACAATTCCTTAATGTCCTATATCACAATTCTTCAGTGATTCACCCTGCAATTCCTCAATGTCATACATAACAATTCTTTAATGTCCCACATCCCAATTCCTCAATGTGCTATATCACAATTCTTCAATGTTCCACATTACAGCTCCTCAATGTTCTACATCCCAGTTCCTAAATGTCCTACATAATAATTCGTCAGTGTCCAATGCTGTGATTCCTCAATGTCCCACATCACAATTCCTAAATGTCCTATATCACAATTCCTCAATGATTCACACTGCAATTCCTCAATGTCCTACATAACAATGTGTTAATGTCCCACATCCCAGTTCCTCAATGTCCCACATTCCAGTTCCTCAATGTCCTACATTCCAGTTCCTCAATGTCCTACATCCCAATTCTTCAATATCCCACATCCAAATTCCTCGATGTCCCACATCCCAATTCCTCAGTGTTCTACATCACAATTCTTCAATGATTCACACTGCAATTCCTCAATGTAATATACCACAATTCTCCAGTGATTCACACTGCAAGTCCTCAATGTCCTACTTAACAATTCTTCAGTGCCCAACAATGCAGTTCCTCAATGTCCCATGTTGCAATTCCTCAATGTCCCACATCACAATTCCTCAATGTCCTACATCACAATTCTGCAATGATTCACACTGCAATGCCTCAATGTCCTACATAACAATTCATCAGCGTCCAACATTGCAATTCTTCTATGTCCCATATTGCAATTCCTCAATGTCCCATGTTGCAATTAATCAATGTCCCTTGATGCTCTTCTTTTTCTGCAGGTAAGAAAAATTGACTTTTTTTTAAGGAGAAAAGGGGTGTCCTAAAACAGAGTTGGAAAATTTTTAACTGAGTATTTGTGTGTGTGTGGGGGGTTACAACTATCACATTTCAAATTTGGTGCAAAAATATTAAAATAATAAAATTATGGGTCTTAAAAAAATGCCCCCTCCCCAAAAAACAAAACAAACAAACGAAAAAAACACCAGTCCTTATCAAAAGTTGACTGTGTTTTTATTATGTTTTTTTATCAGGCTTTTTTCAAACACAATGTTTTATTTTATAACTTTTTTTTACTGCATTTGAGGTGTGGGTATTTAGTACCCCTCATAATAAACAACCAATTGGCAAGTTTCATGACTGATAGATGTGTGTTCTGCTTCACATAGGGTACACACGGCCCTACACAAAACAAACATAGTTCTGGGTACAAGCTTAAACATAGAAACAGGAAAACAGAAGTTCATGGCAGATAAGGACCGCTTAGCCCACCCAGTCTGCCCATTTTCCTAGCTAATGAATCAACTGCAGATCCTAGTTATCCAACAGCCTACTTCCTCCTATCACCCACTAGAATTGCCTTATGTCTGTCCCATGCATTCCTGAATTCTCCCACTGTTTTTGACTCCATTACCTCCTCAGGAAGGCTGTTCCATGCATCTACAACCCTCTCCATGAAAAAATACTTCGTCACATTACCTCTGAGCCGTTCCCCCTCTATCTTCAAATCGTGCCCCCTTGTTCTTGCAATATGCTACCTCTTATGCTTTGTTGATCTCCTGAGGTACTTGGAGTTTCTGTCATGTTCCCTCTCCTCATTTCCTCAAGGGTATACATATTAAGCTCCTTTAGTCTTTCTTCATATGTCTTCTGGTGCAGACCCTGCACTATTTTGGTTACCCTCCTCTGAACAGCCTCCACCCTGTCTATGTTTTTGCAGAGATGGAGTCTCCAGAACTGCATGCAGTACTCCAGATGGGGCCCCACCAACTATCTGTACAGAGGGATAACAACTTCTTGTTTTCTACTGGTGATGCCTCTCCCTATGCATCCCAGTATCCCCTCAGCCCTCCTTACTGCCTTCTCACATTGCTTGCCCACCTTTATGTCATCTGATATAACTACATCCAGGTCCCTTTCCATTTTTGTTGTTGTCAGTATCTCACCCCCCATTGTGTACTCTTCCCTTGTGTTTTTGTTTCCCAGGTGCATTACTTTGCACTGTTTTGCATTGAATCTAAGCTGCCATACATTTGATCATTCCTCCAACCTTGCCAAGTCCCTTCTCATCCTTTCCACCCCACCTTTTGTATCAACCCTGTTGCAGATCTTTGTGTTGTCTGCAAAGAGACATACTTTTCCTACCAGTCCCTCTGCAATGTCACTTATAAAGATATTAAAAAGGACAGGACCCAGTACTGAGCCTTGCGGTGCCCCACTAGTAAACCCCAATTCTTCACTGTGGACTCCATTTACTATTACCCTCTGCATCCTGTTGTCCAGCCAATGCCCAGACTACCACCTTGGACCCACTCTCAGGCTGGCTAATTTGTTTATTAATCTTTTGTGTGGGACTGTGTCAAATGCCTTGCTAAAGTCTAGGTAGGCCACATCCACAGACCCTCCCGGGTCTACTACTTTGGTTACCCAGTCAAAGAAATTGATTAGATTCATCTGACATGACCTTCACGCTGTGAATCCTAAAGGGTGAAGCTTAAAGGGATACTCTCAATCCCATTAGGCCTCAAAGTTTCCCTAGTTTAATAAAACACTTATTATAACTCTTATCATTCTGTAGAGATTGATGATGTAGCTGGTAGTTTGATTCAGATTCTTTTTATCTTTTAAAAAATAAAACACAGACTGCCCACCATACAGGTGTTGCTACACAAAAATGTTTGTTCACATTTCTTGACCAACTCCCACAATGTCATTCCTGGACCTGAGAGCATCCCAAATACAATCTAGTCACTCATTATGCAATGGGAGGAGAGGAGAGGAGAGGAGAGGAGAGGAGAGGAGAGGAGAGGAGAGGAGAGGAGAGGAGGGTCTATTGCATCGTGAGTGGCTGAACGGTTTTGGGTGTTCCTAATGTTCAGGAAGTATGAAATAAGAGTAGCTCAATTAATTGAAACAAAACAAGGTTGTGTATACTTATGCCAGTAGCATGTCTTTTATTTCTACTCAGAAAGGAGGCAGATAAAAATAGCAACATTTATTAATCTTAGAGCAGATAAGCAATCATAAAAAGAGTTTTTTTTTAACTAGAAGTAATATGATACAAAAAAGGTTCACAGTGTCCTTTTAATGGGTGTGCTGCTTCATGTACAGCCTGCAGGACTCTGCATGATGTAAGCTACAGGTTGTGCCCCTGTCCAGTGGGCCACTGTTTTATATATATCCTGCAATGGCCTGCAGAAAGCAAGCTACTTGTCTGACCCAATGAGCATCATTATGAAGCTACTTTGGGAGTAGCCCACAGAGGCCACTTGTAAAGCATACTAACTCTTCTCTCCTTCCCCCAACCATCCTGTTACCCCCACTTACATCTCCCACCCCTTATCTCTCCCCTCCATTATCATCTACTCCTATCTTTCACCACCTACCTTATCCCTCCAATCCTCCACCCCCTCCGTTCTTGCCTGTCCCCTACTACCTTATCCTCTCACCAACTACCTCTGGTCCTCTCATGCACCTGTCAGATCACCTGACAAAGCCTGTGGCAGCTCAGGCATTCTGTAATGTTTTACCTGTTACTAATTATTTTGTCTTGTCTTGACAAAGCCACTGGCAGCTCATGTACTGTAATTGTATTAACTGTTATCTACCTGCCTGTTCTTGTCTATTCTTGTCCATTGTCCAAGACGTGGAACCTTTGTAAAAGACTACTGTTTGCTCAAAGGTGTTATCTGAAATTGTCATAAATAAATCAAATAAATAAAGCAAGCTACAGGTCTGGCACAGTGAGTATTATTATGCAACTGCTTATAAGTGGCCCACAGGGCTATTTACTTAGTGAATTGCAGGTCTGGTGCAGTGTGCATCTCTATGCAGTAGTTTTGTGAGTGGCCTGCAGGGCCACTTGTAAAGCAAGCAACAGGTCTGGTACAGTGTGCATCATTGTGCAGCTGCATTATGAGTAGCAAGGCCACTCATGAAGAAAATTGCAGGTCTGGTGCAGAAACATAGAAACATAGACTCTGATGGCAGATAAGGACCACTTGGCCCACCTAGTCTGCCCATTTCCCTACCTACAGGATAAGCTGCAGATCCTAGTTAACCAACAGCCTATTTCTTCCTACCCCCCACAAGAATTGCCTTATGTCTGTCCCATGTATTCTTGAATTCTCCCACAGTTTTAGACCCACAACCTTCTCTGGAAGGCTGTTCCATGCATCCACTACCCTCTCTGTGAAAAAATACTTCCTCACAATGCCCCTGAACCTCCCCCCCCATCTTTAAATTGTGTCCCCTTGTTCTTGCATCTCTTTTTTCTGAAAGATGCAACCCTCTTGGACTTTGTTGATTCCACTGAGGTACTTAAACGTTTCTATCATGTCCCTCTCTCCCTCCTTTCCTCAAGAGTATACATATTAAGCTCTTTTAGTCTCTCCTCGTATGGCTTCTCTTGCAGACCCTGCACCATTCTAGTTGCCCTCCTCTGGACTGCCTCTATCCTGTCTATGTCCTTGTGAAGATGGGGTCTCCAGAACTGGATGCAGTACTCCAGATGGGGTCTCACCAACTGTCTGTACAGAGGGATAACAACTTCCTGTTTTCTGCTGGTGATGCCTCTCCCTATGCATCCCAGTATACCCCCAGCTCTCCCTACTGCCTTCTCACGTTGGTTGCTAACCTTAAGGTCATCTGATATGATTACCCCCTGGTCCCTTTCCTCTTTGGTTTTTGTTACTACCTCCCCGCCATTGTGTAATCTTCCCCTGGGTTTTTGTTTCCCAGGTGCATTATTTTGCACTTCTTTGCATTGAAACCTAGCTGCCATACTTCCGACCATTCCTCCAACCTTGCCAAATCCCTTCTCATCCTTTCCACGCCTCCTGGTGTATCAACCCTGTTGCAGATCTTTATGTCATCTGTAAAGAGGCATACTTTTTCTTCCAGTCCCTCTGCAATGTCACTTATAAAGACATTAAAAAGGACTGGACCCAGTACTGAACCCTGCGGTACCCCACTAGTAACCCCTCTTTCTTCAGAGTGGACTCCATTTACAATTACCTTCTGTGTCCTGTTGTCCATTCAATGTTTTACCCAGGCTACCACCCTGGGACCCACTCCCAGGCTGGTTAATTTGACTAATAATCTTTTGTGGGACTGTGTCAAATGCCTTGCTAAAGTCTAGGTAGGCCATGTCCACAGCCCCGCCCTGGTCTACTGCTTCGGTCACCCAGTCAAAGAAATCAATTAGATTCGTCTGACATGACCTCCCCGCTGTGAACCCATGGTGCCTTGGGTCCCGCACCTCACTGGCCTCTAGGTACTCAGCAATTCTTTCCTTCAGAAGTGATTCCATCACTTTCCCTACCACAGAGGTCAAACTGACAGGACTGTAGTTTTCTGCCTCTGTCTTGGTCCCACTTTTGTGAAGGGGAATCACATCTGCCTTCCTCCAGTCCTCGGGTACCACACAATCCTCCCATGATTTGTTAAAAAGGGTAGTCAGTGGTTTCCTAGTTCTCCCATTAATTCTTTTAAAATTCTGGGGTGAATTCCATAGGCATTGCTTTGTCCACCTTCAGTTTTAGGAGTTCTTTCAGAACCCGTTCTTCTGTGAAAGAAATGGGATCGACCCACCTATCCAGAGTGCTTCTGTTAAATGGATTAGGCATCTCCCCCTCCTCTTTTGTGAATACTGAGCAGAAATATTCGTTCAGTATCCCTTCTTTTTCACTATCCCCCTCTGCCCACCCACCGTTCATTCTATTCAGCCTCACTATCCCTCCGTCTTTCTACACTCCCTGATTGTACCTATAAAAGGTTTTATCCCCATTCTTAACTGAGTTGGCTATCCATTCCTCAGTTTGGGCCTTTGCTATTCTGACTTCCCTCCCTGCTTCCTTCTGCCTTAACTGGTACAGCTCTCTGTCCTGCTCCTTCTGTGTTTCCTTATACTTCCTGAATGCTATATTTTTCTCTCTGACTTTTCCCGCCACCTCTTTTGAGAACCATAGTGGCTTTTTATTTCATTTTGATTTGTTTATTTACTTCACACAAAGGCTTGTTGCCTCTGTGATGGCAGTTTTGATGATTCCCATTGTTGCTCCACCCCTCCTTCTAGCTTGTTTGCTAGTGCTTTTCTGAGGCACTCTCCCATCTTGCCAAAGTCAGCCCTCCTGAAGTCCAGTACCCTCACTTTTTTATGGCTTGACTCTGTAGCTGAGTTTAACGTGTACCACACTGTTTGATGGTCACTTGTTCCTAGATAGCAACCCACTTCTAGATCTGAGATTCTCTCACTGTCCCCATTTGAGAGTACGAGGTCTAAGATTGCTCCCTCATGAGTTGGTTCCAAAACTAGCTGTCTGAGGCATGCCACCTGTAGGGCATCCAGAATGGCCCTGCTCTTGGATGTGGCTGCAGCAAGTATGCTCCAGTTAACACCTGGCATATTCAGGTCTCCCATCAACAGTATCTCCCCTTTTTCTGCCATCCTAAGAATGCCTTCTATCATATCCTTGTCCATTCCCTCCCTCTGACCTGGGGGTCTGTATACAACCCCTGTGCGGATTGTGGTGCCATTTCCAGTCTCAAAGGTGACCCACAGTGCCTCCTCTCCTCCCTGTTTACTCTTTTGTTCAGTTGCTTTTATCCCTTCCTTTACATAGAGAGCTACTCCTCACCATCTTCTCCCCTCCCTGTCTCTCCTGGACAATAGCCCATATCCCCAGAGTGTCACATTGCTCTTATAAAAAGGACTATGCAGTTGCTTCTTGAGTGGCAGGGCCACTCATGAACTAAACTTCAGGTGTGATTGCACTAAGTGTCACTATAAAACTGCTTTTTGATATAGTTTCCAAAATTTAAGGACATTTATTGCATAAAAACTACTTTACTGCATATATTAGGGTTATAATGCAAAACATATAAAATAGGGAATGAAAAATTAGAGTTCAAAGTCTCTAGAGTGTTGGCGAATTGGTGGTGTGGTGTTCCTTGGGATTTGGACGATTATGTGATGCAGGGTTAGCATTACCCTAATATGCATTAAGGTAGTATTTTGCAAATATATGTAACCAATAAGACAAGATGGGGCATGGGTTTTGTCTGATAAACACACACACACACTCCAGCTGTGTAGTGAGGCATGAGGTGCTTGTGCCAAGTGCCTTCAGCACCTGTGAAGTACATTTATCAAACAATAGCCCATATCCCCAGAGTGTCACATTGCTCTTATAAAATGGGTTAAAAAAATGAAAAAATTATAATAATAATAAGATATATATATATATATATGAAAAGCATGTTTTTGTTGTATTTTTGTTAAAGTAATTCCATTTCAGTGATGTGGTTATACCTGCAGAGGGTGCTTGGTAGTAGCGTGGGTGCTTTTCCCTTCTTTTCCCTTCACCCTCCCAATTATGTAATTTGTGCTGTGATTTTTGCTTTGTTTTTTAAATGTGACAAAGAAGCAGAGCTGATTGAGTTTTTAAAGTGAGTGGAGCCAGTGAGTTTTGAAAGGCTTGAGGAGTGGAACTGAAAGCCGGTGGCAGCATGGCACGGCTTAAGCTTTTGAAAACTGCTGATGTGTGTGCCCCAATCAGTTACTCTGCTGAGGTACATCTTTTTTATTATTTGCCGGGTCCGCCTCTTCAGCCACCATCAAGTCCCTGTAGTAAAGATGGGGCACAGGCAATGACATCGGAGGTGACTTCTGTGTATAGCGATATAGGATGGAACATCTCATGGGAAGCCACCCCTGTGCCCACTGACACTTTCCTGGGACTAGCACTTAGACCGCACCCCTGGAGGCACGGCCTGGAGTGGCATGACTATAAAGCCCCAGTGTGCCATTATGACCCGGTCAGCCATCCTAACTGTGCCCTTTCAAAGGAACCACTTACCTTCTCTTCTCAGTCGTCACATCCCGGCTGCCAGAAGTGGGATCCATGGCTACCCCGCCACCTGAATTGTTAGCATGGCTTCAGAACCATGAGTGGCTTTCTTCCCTATGCAGGCTTGTCATGGTCATCAGCATTTCCTCTTCTTCCTTCTGTTTTTTTGAAATCTTCATCATTATTTTTAATAAACCCCTTTAGGCTCCAGGTGGAAAACCGAAGCCTCCTTTGTTGGTCAAACAATAGACTTAATCTTTGCACTACTCACTGTACAAATGGCTCCCACATAGCAACTTAGGGTAGGTCATAAGTCATTGTAACTGTAAACCACATAACATCACTTTCAGAATTGCATTAGCAGTTGCATAGCAAGATTAACACTATACCCTTTAGCAGAAAACACTTGGACACAGGACATGACACTTTCAAGTAGAAGCTGCTTGCAAAATTTCAATACAGAAGCAGGTGCACATGGGCAGATTGAGGAAAGGGAAACTACCACCACAGCTCCCGGGTGTGGGCCCAGTTTAAATCAGCATAAATCACAGTTACTGTATATCTCCCAACAGCCAGTTGGCTACGGGTTTGAATCTGATTAGCAGCTTGAGTTACTTTAAACATATTTACAGTTCAATTCCATTCTTCCCAGCCCCTTACTGAACTTTACACTGGTGACACATTACCCCAGTTACATTGCAGACACCCAGGGGAATAGCAGATACATTATGATAATCTACTCACTACTGCAAGCAAGACTAGTGGATCGGGCTGTGCCCAACCCTGTATGGCACTGGAGCACCAGTGCTGCCTGGCAGAGGAGCTAAAGAATGGATGTACCCTTTTGAACACATATGCACAGCAGATGAGGTAAAGTGACACTAGTAGTCTGCCCTGAGCCCCGTGCCTACATGGAGATCCGAGTTAGCATCTTTATGTGGTCACAGTAAACAGTGACTTATCATACCAACCAAGTCGGTCCATTGCCACTGGGGTTTTCAACCTCAGCACCAGCTGTTCTGATCTTTCACTAGTCACACAGAAGGCTTCTCACTTTAGGACAGAGTCCCTGCCAGCACAGATCACCTGCCGTACTCTCCTCCATACAGGAACACAGGACACAGGTCACCTGCTGTACTGTCCTCCATACAGGAACACAGGACACAGATCACCTGCTGTACTCTCCCCCATACAGGAACACAGGACACAGGTCACCTGTTGTACTCTCCTCCATACAGGAGCACAGGACACAGGTCACCTGCTGTACTCTCCTCCATACAGGAACACAGGACACAGATCACCTGCTGTACTCTCCCCCATAAAGGAACACAGGACACAGGTCACCTGCTGTACTCTCCTCCGTACAGGAACACAGGACACAGGTCACCTACTGTACTCTCCTCCGTACAGGAACACAGGACACAGGTCACCTACTGTACTCTCCTCCGTACAGGAACACAGGACACAGGTCACCTGCTGTACTCTCCCCCGTACAGGAACACAGGACTCAGGTCACCTGCTGTACTCTCCTCCATACAGGAACACAGGACTCAGGTCACCTGCTGTACTCTCTCCCATACAGGAACACAGGACACAGGTCACCTGCTGTACTCTCCTCCATACAGGAACACAGGACACAGGTCACCTGCTGTACTCTCCCCACAGGAACACAGGACACAGGTCACCTGCTGTACTCTCCTCCATACAGGAACACAGGACACAGGTCACCTGCTGTACTCTCCCCCATACAGGAACACAGGACACAGGTCACCTGCTGTACTCCTCCGCCATACAGAACACAGGACACAGGTCACCTGCTGTACTCTCCCCACACAGGAACACAGGACATAGGTCACCTGCTGTACTCTCCCCCATACAGGAACACAGGACACAGGTCACCTGCTGTACTCTCCTCCACACAGGAACACAGGACACAGATCACCTGCAGTACTCTCCCCCTTAAAGGAACACAGGACACAGGTCACCTGCTGTACTCTCCTCCACACAGGACCACAGGACACAGGTCACCTGCTGTACTCTCCTCCATACAGGAACACAGGACACAGGTCACCTGCTGTACTCTCCTCCATACAGGAACACAGGACACAGGTCACCTGCTGTACTCTCCCCCATACAGGAACACAGGACACAGGTCACCTGCTGTACTCTCCCCACAGCAGGAACACAGGTCACCTGCTGTACTCTCCCCATACAGGAACACAGGACACAGGTCACCTGCTGTACTTCCTCCCCATACAGGAACATAGGACACAGGTCACCTGCTGTACTCTCCCATACAGGAACACAGGACACAGGTCACCTGCTGTACTCTCCCCATACAGGAACACAGGACACAGGTCACCTGCTGTACTTCCCCCATGCAGGAACACAGGACACAGGTCACCTGCTGTACTCTCCCCCATGCAGGAACACAGGACACAGGTCACCTGTTGTACTCTCCCCCATGCAGGAACACAGGACACAGGTCACCTGCTGTACTCTCCTCCATGCAGGAACACAGGACACAGGTCACCTGTTGTACTCTCCCCCTTAAAGGAACACAGGACACAGGTCACCTGCTGTACTCTCCTCCATACAGGAACACAGGACACAGGTCACCTGCTGTACTCTCCTCCATACAGGAACACAGGACACAGGTCACCTGTTGTACTCTCCCCCTTAAAGGAACACAGGACACAGGTCACCTGCTGTACTCTCCTCCATACAGGAACACAGGACACAGGTCACCTGCTGTACTCTCCTCCATACAGGAACACAGGACACAGGTCACCTGCTGTACTCTCTCTCACAGGAACACAGGACACAGGTCACCTGCTGTACTCTCCTCCATACAGGAACACAGGACACAGGTCACCTGCTGTACTCTCCTCCATACAGGAACACAGGAGACAGGTCACCTGCTGTACTCTCTCCCATACAGGAACACAGGAGACAGGTCACCTGCTGTACTCTCCCCCATACAGGAACACAGGAGACAGGTCACCTGCTGTACTCTCCCCCATACATGAACACAGGAAACAGGTCACCTGCTGTACTCTCCCCCATACAGGAACACAGGACACAGGTCACCTGCTGTACTCTCCTCCATACAGGAACACAGGACACAGGTCACCTGCTGTACTCTCCTCCATACAGGAACACAGGACACAGGTCACCTGCTGTACTCTCCTCCATACAGGAACACAGGACACAGGTCACCTGCTGTACTCTCCCCCATGCAGGAACACAGGACACAGGTCACCTGCTGTACTCTCCGCCATACAGGAACACAGGACACAGGTCACCTGCTGTACTCTCCTCCATACAGGAACACAGGACAGAGGTCACCTGCTGTACTCTCCCCCATACAGGAACACAGGACACAGATCACCTGCTGTACTCTCCCCCATACAGGAACACAGGACACAGGTCACCTGCTGTACTCTCCTAAATGCAGGAACACAGGACACAGATCACCTGCTATACTCTCCCCCTTAAAGGAACACAGGACACAGGTCATCTGCTGTACTCTCCTCCGTACAGGAACACAGGACACAGGTCACCTGCTGTACTCTCCTCCATACAGTAACACACGACACAGGTCACCTGCTGTACTCTCTCCCATACAGGAACACAGGACACAGGTCACCTGCTGTACTCTCTCCCATACAGGAACTCAGGACACAGGTCACCTGCTGTACTCTCTCCCATACAGAAACACAGGACACAGGTCACCTGCTGTACTCTCCCCGTCAGGAACACAGGACACAGGTCACCTGCTGTACTCTCCCGTACAGGAACGCAGGACACAGGTCACCTGCTGTACTCTCCCGTACAGGAACATAGGACACAGGTCACCTGCTGTACTCTCCCGTCACAGGAACACAGGACACAGGTCACCTGCTGTACTCTCCCCTGACAGGAACACAGGACACAGGTCACCTGCTGCACTCTCCCGTACAGGAACACAGGACACAGGTCACCTGCTGTACTCTCCCCATCAGGAACACAGGACACAGGTCACCTGCTGTACTCTCCCCGACAGGAATACAGGACAGGTCACCTGCTGCACTCTCCCCGTGCAGGAACACAGGACACAGGTCACCTGCTGTACTCTCCCCATGCAGGAACACAGGACACAGGTCACCTGCTGTACTCTCCCCATGCAGGAACACAGGACACAGGTCACCTGCTGTACTCTCCCCATGCAGGAACACAGGACACAGGTCACCTGCTGTACTCTCCCCATGCAGGAACACAGGACACAGGTCACCTGCTGTACTCTCTCAATACAGGAACACAGGACACAGGTCACCTGCTGTACTCTCCTCCATACAGGAACACAGGACTCAGGGTCACCTGCTGTACTCTCCCATACAGGAACACAGGACTCAGGTCACCTGCTGTACTCTCTCCCATACAGGAACACAGGACACAGGTCACCTGCTGTACTCTCCCCCATACAGGAACACAGGACACAGATCACCTGCTGTACTCTCCTCCATACAGGAACACAGGACACAGGTCACCTGCTGTACTCTCCCCATACAGGAACACAGGAAACAGGTCACCTGCTGTACTCTCCTCATACAGGAACACAGGACACAGGTCACCTGCTGTACTCTCCCATGCAGGAACACAGGACACAGGTCACCTGCTGTACTCTCCCCATACAGGAACACAGGACACAGGTCACCTGCTGTACTTCCTCCCATACAGGAACACAGGACACAGGTCACCTGCTGTACTCTCCCCATACAGGAACTCAGGACACAGGTCACCTGCTGTACTCTCCCCCTTAAAGGAACACAGGACACAGGTCACCTGCTGTACTCTCCTCCATACAGGAACACAGGACACAGGTCACCTGCTGTACTCTCCCCATACAGGAACACAGGACACAGGTCACCTGCTGTACTCTCCCCCATACAGGAACACAGGACACAGGTCACCTGCTGTACTCTCTCCCATACAGGAACTCAGGACACAGGTCACCTGCTGTACTCTCTCCCATACAGGAACTCAGGACACAGGTCACCTGCTGTACTCTCTCCCACACAGGAACACAGGACACAGGTCACCTGCTGTACTCTCCTCCATACAGGAACACAGGACACAGGTCACCTGCTGTACTCTCCCCCATACAGCAACACAGGACACAGGTCACCTGCTGTACTCTCCCCCGTACAGCAACACAGGACACAGATCACCTGCTGTACTCTCCCCCGTACAGCATCACAGGACACAGGTCACCTGCTGTACTCTCCCCAGTACAGGAACACAGGACACAGGTCACCTGCTGTACTCTCCCCCGTGAGAACACAGGACACAGGTCACCTGCTGTACTTCCCCCATGAAGGAACACAGGACACAGGTCACCTGCTGTACTCTCCCCTGCAGGAACACAGGACACAGGTCACCTGCTGTACTCTCCCCCGTACAGGATCACAGGACACAGGTCACCTGCTGTACTCTCCCCATACAGGAACACAGGACACAGGTCACCTGCTGTACTCTCCTCCATACAGGAACACAGGACACAGGTCACCTGCTGTACTCTCCCCAATACAGGAACACAGGACACAGGTCACCTGCTGTACTCTCCCACGTACAGGAACACAGGACACAGATCACCTGCTGTACTCTCCCCCGTACAGGAACGCAGGACACAGATCACCTGCTGTACTCTCCCCCGTTCAGGAACGCAGGACACAGATCACCTGCTGTACTCTCCCCCTACAGGAATGCAGGACACAGATCACCTGCTGTACTGTCCCCCGTACAGGAACACAGGACACAGATCACCTGCCGTACTCTCCCCGGTACAGGAACACAGGACACAGATCACCTGCTGTACTCTCCCGCGTACAGGAACACAGGACACAGATCACCTGCTGTACTCTCCCCCGTACAGGAACACAGGACACAGGTCACCTGCTGTACTCTCCCTCGTACAGGAACACAGGACAAAATTTCAATACAGAAGCAGGTGCACATGGGCAGATTGAGGAAAGGGAAACTACCACCACAGCTCCCGGGTGTGGGCCCAGTTTAAATCAGCATAAATCACAGTTACTGTATATCTCCCAACAGCCAGTTGGCTACGGGTTTGAATCTGATTAGCAGCTTGAGTTACTTTAAACATATTTACAGTTCAATTCCATTCTTCCCAGCCCCTTACTGAACTTTACACTGGTGACACATTACCCCAGTTATATTGCAGACACCCAGGGGAATAGCAGGTACATTATGATAATCTACTCACTACTGCAAGCAAGACTAGTGGATCGGGCTGTGCCCAACCCTGTATGGCACTGGAGCACCAGTGCTGCCTGGCAGAGGAGCTAAAGAATGGATGTACCCTTTTGAACTCATATGCACAGCAGATGAGGTAAAGTGACACTAGTAGTCTGCCCTGAGCCCCGTGCCTACATGGAGATCCGAAGAGCATCTTTATGTGGTCACAGTAAACAGTGACTTATCATACCAACCAAGTCGGTCCATTGCCACTGGGGTTTTCAACCTCAGCACCAGCTGTTCTGATCTTTCACTAGTCACACAGAAGGCTTCTCACTTTAGGACAGAGTCCCTGCCAGCACAGATCACCTGCTGTACTCTCCTCCATACAGGAACACAGGACACAGGTCACCTGCTGTACTGTCCTCCATACAGGAACACAGGACACAGATCACCTGCTGTACTCTCCCCCATACAGGAACACAGGACACAGGTCACCTGCTGTAGTCTCCTCCATACAGGAGCACAGGACACAGGTCACCTGCTGTACTCTCCTCCATACAGGAACACAGGACACAGATCACCTGCTGTACTCTCCCCCATAAAGGAACACAGGACACAGGTCACCTGCTGTACTCTCCTCCGTACAGGAACACAGGACACAGGTCACCTACTGTACTCTCCTCCGTACAGGAACACAGGACACAGGTCACCTGCTGTACTCTCCTCCGTACAGGAACACAGGACACAGGTCACCTGCTGTACTCTCCCCATACAGGAACACAGGACTCAGGTCACCTGCTGTACTCTCCTCCATACAGGAACACAGGACTCAGGTCACCTGCTGTACTCTCTCCCATACAGGAACACAGGACAGGGTCACCTGCTGTACTCTCCTCCATACAGGAACACAGGACACAGGTCACCTGCTGTACTCTCCCCACACAGGAACACAGGACACAGATCACCTGCTGTACTCTCCCCATACAGGAACACAGGACACAGGTCACCTGCTGTACTCTCCTCCATACAGGAACACAGGACACAGGTCACCTGCTGTACTCTCCTCCATACAGGAACACAGGACACAGGTCACCTGCTGTACTCTCCTCCATACAGGAACACAGGACACAGGTCACCTGCTGTACTCTCCCCATACAGGAACACAGGACACAGGTCACCTGCTTACTCTCCCCATACAGGAACACAGGACACAGATCACCTGCTGTACTCTCCCCATAGGAACACAGGACACAGGTCACCTGCTGTACTCTCCCATACAGGAACACAGGACACAGGTCACCTGCTGTACTCTCCTCCATACAGGAACACAGGACACAGGTCACCTGCTGTACTCTCCCACACAGGAACACAGGACACAGGTCACCTGCTGTACTCTCCCCATACAGGAACACAGGACACAGGTCACCTGCTGTACTCTCCCCATACAGGAACACAGGACACAGGTCACCTGCTGTACTCTCCTCCATGCAGGAACACAGGACACAGGTCACCTGCTGTACTCTCCCCCTAAAGGAACACAGGACACAGGTCACCTGCTGTACTCTCCCCCGTACAGGAACACAGGACACAGGTCACCTGCTGTACTCTCCCCAGTACAGGAACACAGGACACAGGTCACCTGCTGTACTCTCCCCATGCAGGAACACAGGACACAGGTCACCTGCTGTACTCTCCCATGCAGGAACACAGGACACAGGTCACCTGCTGTACTCTCCCCATGCAGGAACACAGGACACAGGTCACCTGCTGTACTCTCCTCCATGCAGGAACACAGGACACAGGTCACCTGCTGTACTCTCCTCCATACAGGAACACAGGACACAGGTCACCTGCTGTACTCTCCTCCATACAGGAACACAGGACACAGGTCACCTGCTGTACTCTCCCCATACAGGAACACAGGACACAGGTCACCTGCTGTACTCTCCCCCATGCAGGAACACAGGACACAGGTCACCTGCTGTACTCTCCCCATACAGGAACACAGGACACAGGTCACCTGCTGTACTCTCCTCCATACAGGAACACAGGACACAGGTCACCTGCTGTACTCTCTCCATACAGGAACACAGGACACAGGTCACCTGCTGTACTCTCCTCCATACAGGAACACAGGACACAGGTCACCTGCTGTACTCTCCTCCATACAGGAACACAGGACACAGGTCACCTGCTGTACTCTCCCTTACAGGAACACAGGACACAGGTCACCTGCTGTACTCTCCATACAGGAACACAGGACACAGGTCACCTGCTGTACTCTCCCTCCATACATGAACACAGGACACAGGTCACCTGCTGTACTCTCCCCATACAGGAACACAGGACACAGGTCACCTGCTGTACTCTCCTCCATACAGGAACACAGGACACAGGTCACCTGCTGTACTCTCCTCCATACAGGAACACAGGACACAGGTCACCTGCTGTACTCTCTTCCATACAGGAACACAGGACACAGGTCACCTGCTGTACTCTCCCCATACAGGAACACAGGACACAGGTCACCTGCTGTACTCTCCCCCATACAGGAACACAGGACACAGGTCACCTGCTGTACTCTCCTCCATACAGGAACACAGGACACAGGTCACCTGCTGTACTCTCCCCATACAGGAACACAGGACACAGATCACCTGCTGTACTCTCCCCATACAGGAACACAGGACACAGGTCACCTGCTGTACTCTCCCCCATGCAGGAACACAGGACACAGGTCACCTGCTGTACTCTCCACATTAAGGAACACAGGACACAGGTCACCTGCTGTACTCTCCTCCGTACAGGAACACAGGACACAGGTCACCTGCTGTACTCTCCTCCATACAGTAACACAGACACAGGTCACCTGCTGTACTCTCCCCCGTACAGGAACACAGGACACAGGTCACCTGTACTCTCCCCGCACAGAACACAGGACATGGGTCACCTGCTGCACTCTCCCCTGCATAGGAACACAGGACACAGGTCACCTGCTGTACTCTCCCCATACAGGAACACAGGACACAGGTCACCTGCTGTACTCTCCCCCGTACAGGAACACAGGACACAGGTCACCTGCTGTACTCTCCCCATACAGGAACACAGGACACAGGTCACCTGCTGTACTCTCCTCCATACAGGAACACAGGACACAGGTCACCTGCTGTACTCTCCCAGTCAGGAACACAGGACACAGGTCACCTGCTGCACTCTCCTTTATAGGAACACAGGACACAGGTCACCTGCTGTACTCTCCTCCATACAGGAACACAGGACACAGGTCACCTTCTGTACTCTCCTCCATACAGGAACACAGGACACAGGTCACCTGCTGTACTCTCCCCCATACAGGAACACAGGACACAGGTCACCTGCTGTACTCTCCCCCATACAGGAACACAGGACACAGGTCACCTGCTGTACTTCTCCCCATACAGGAACACAGGACACAGGTCACCTGCTGTACTCTCCCCCATGCAGGAACACAGGACACAGGTCACCTGCTGTACTCTCCCCATGCAGGAACACAGGACACAGGTCACCTGCTGTACTCTCCCCCATGCAGGAACACAGGACACAGGTCACCTGCTGTACTCTCCCCCATGCAGGAACACAGGACACAGGTCACCTGCTGTACTCTCCCCATGCAGGAACACAGGACACAGGTCACCTGCTGTACTCTCCCACATGCAGGAACACAGGACACAGGTCACCTGCTGTACTCTCAACCATACAGGAACACAGGACACAGGTCACCTGCTGTACTCTGCTCAATACAGGAACACAGGACACAGGTCACCTGCTGTACTCTCCCATACAGGAACACAGGACACAGGTCACCTGCTGTACTCTCCTCCATACAGGAACACAGGACACAGGTCACCTGCTGTACTCTCCCCATGCAGGAACACAGGACACAGGTCACCTGCTGTACTCTCCCCATACAGGAACACAGGACATAGGTCACCTGCTGTACTTCCTCCATACAGGAACACAGGACACAGGTCACCTGCTGTATCTCTCCTCCATACAGGAACACAGGACACAGGTCACCTGCTGTACTCTCCCATACAGGAACACAGGACACAGGTCACCTGCTGTACTCTCCCCATACAGGAACACAGGACACAGGTCACCTGCTGTACTCTCCCCATACAGGAACACAGGACACAGGTCACCTGCTGTACTCTCCCCATACAGGAACACAGGACACAGGTCACCTGCTGTACTCTC
This sequence comes from Neoceratodus forsteri, assembly GCA_016271365.2. NCBI lineage: Eukaryota > Metazoa > Chordata > Ceratodontiformes > Ceratodontidae > Neoceratodus > Neoceratodus forsteri. The sequence continues at coordinate 1,489,640,992 of CM057455.1, read as the reverse complement.
CCCCTAAAGGAACACAGGACACAGGTCACCTGCTGTACTCTCCTCCATACAGGAACACAGGACACAGGTCACCTGCTGTACTCTCCCCATACAGGAACACAGGACACAGGTCACCTGCTGTACTCTCCCCATCAGGAACACAGGACACAGGTCACCTGCTGTACTCTCCCCATGCAGGAACACAGGACACAGGTCACCTGCTGTACTTCTCCCCATGCAGGAACACAGGACACAGGTCACCTGCTGTACTCTCCCCATGCAGGAACACAGGACACAGGTCACCTGCTGTACTCTCCCCCATGCAGGAACACAGGACACAGGTCACCTGCTGTACTCTCCCCCATGCAGGAACACAGGACACAGGTCACCTGCTGTACTCTCCCCATGCAGGAACACAGGACACAGGTCACCTGCTGTACTCTCCCCATGCAGGAACACAGGACACAGGTCACCTGCTGTACTCTCCCCATGCAGGAACACAGGACACAGGTCACCTGCTGTACTCTCCCCATGCAGGAACACAGGACACAGGTCACCTGCTGTACTCTCCCCATACAGGAACACAGGACACAGGTCACCTGCTGTACTCTCCCCATGAGGAACACAGGACACAGGTCACCTGCTGTACTCTCCCATACAGGAACACAGGACACAGGTCACCTGCTGTACTCTCCTCATACAGGAACACAGGACACAGGTCACCTGCTGTACTCTCCTCCATACAGGAACACAGGAGACAGGTCACCTGCTGTACTCTCCCCATACAGGAACACAGGAGACAGGTCACCTGCTGTACTCTCCTCAATACAGGAACACAGGACACAGGTCACCTGCTACTCTCCTCCATACAGGAACACAGGACACAGGTCACCTGCTGTACTCTCCCCATACAGGAACACAGGACACAGGTCACCTGCTGTACTTTCCCCATACAGGAACACAGGACACAGGTCACCTGCTGTACTCTCCCCATACAGGAACACAGGACACAGATCACCTGCTGTACTTCCCTTAAAGGAACACAGGACACAGGTCACCTGCTGTACTCTCCCCATAAGGAACACAGGACACAGGTCACCTGCTGTACTCTCCCCATACAGGAACACAGGACACAGGTCACCTGCTGTACTCTCCCCATGCAGGAACACAGGACAGGTCACCTGCTGTACTCTCCCCCATACAGGAACACAGGACACAGGTCACCTGCTGTACTCTCCCCCATGCAGGAACACAGGACACAGGTCACCTGCTGTACTCTCCCCCATGCAGGAACACAGGACACAGGTCACCTGCTGTACTCTCCCCCATGCAGGAACACAGGACACAGGTCACCTGCTGTACTCTCCCCCATGCAGGAACACAGGACACAGGTCACCTGCTGTACTCTCCCCCATACAGGAACACAGGACACAGGTCACCTGCTGTACTCTCCTCAATACAGGAACACAGGACACAGGTCACCTGCTGTACTCTCCTCCATACAGGAACACAGGACACAGGTCACCTGCTGTACTCTCCTCCATACAGGAACACAGGACTCAGGTCACCTGCTGTACTCTCTCCCATACAGGAACACAGGACTCAGGTCACCTGCTGTACTCTCCTCCATACAGGAACACAGGACTCAGGTCACCTGCTGTACTCTCCTCCATACAGGAACACAGGACACAGGTCACCTGCTGTACTCTCCCCCATACAGGAACACAGGACACAGGTCACCTGCTGTACTTCCCCATACAGGAACACAGGACACAGGTCACCTGCTGTACTCTCCCCCATTCAGGAACACAGGACACAGGTCACCTGCTGTACTCTCCTCCATACAGGAACACAGGACACAGGTCACCTGCTGTACTCTCCCCCTTACAGGAACACAGGACACAGGTCACCTGCTGTACTCTCCATACAGGAACACAGGACACAGGTCACCTGCTGTACTCTCCCCCATACAGGAACACAGGACACAGGTCACCTGCTGTACTCTCCCCCATACAGGAACACAGGACACAGGTCACCTGCTGTACTCTCTCCCATACAGGAACACAGGACACAGGTCACCTGCTGTACTCTCCCATACAGGAACACAGGACACAGGTCACCTGCTGTACTCTCCCCTTAAAGGAACACAGGACACAGGTCACCTGCTGTACCTCCTCCATACAGAACACAGGACACAGGTCACCTGCTGTACTCTCCCCATACAGGAACACAGGACACAGGTCACCTGCTGTACTCTCCCCATGCAGGAACACAGGACACAGGTCACCTGCTGTACTCTCCCCATACAGGAACACAGGACACAGGTCACCTGCTGTACTCTCCCCCGTACAGGAACACAGGACACAGGTCACCTGCTGTACTCTCCCCCGTACAGCGACACAGGACACAGGTCACCTGCTGTATTCTCCCCCGTACAGCGACACAGGACACAGATCACCTGCTGTACTCTCCCCCGTACAGGAACACAGGACACAGATCACCTGCTGTACTCTCCCCCGTACAGCATCACAGGACACAGATCACCTGCTGTACTCTCCCACGTACAGCATCACAGGACACAGGTCACCTGCTGTACTCTCCCCGGTACAGGAACACAGGACACAGGTCACCTGCTGTACTCTCTCCCATACAGGAACACAGGACACAGGTCACCTGCTGTACTCCCCATACAGGAACACAGGACACAGGTCACCTGCTGTACTCTCCTCCATACAGGAACACAGGACACAGGTCACCTGCTGTACTCTCCCCATACAGGAACACAGGACACAGGTCACCTGCTGTACTCTCCCCCATACAGGAACACAGGACACAGGTCACCTGCTGTACTCTCTCCCATACAGGAACTCAGGACACAGGTCACCTGCTGTACTCTCTCCCATACAGGAACTCAGGACACAGGTCACCTGCTGTACTCTCCCCCTTAAAGGAACACAGGAAACAGGTCACCTGCTGTACTCTCCCATAGGAACACAGGACACAGGTCACCTGCTGTACTCTCCCCATACAGGAACACAGGACACAGGTCACCTGCTGTACTCTCCCCATACAGGAACACAGGACACAGGTCACCTGCTGTACTCTCCCCATACAGGAACACAGGACACAGGTCACCTGCTGTACTCTCCCATACAGGAACACAGGACACGGTCACCTGCTGTACTCTCTCCATACAGGAACTCAGGACACAGGTCACCTTCTGTACTCCTCCATACAGGAACTCAGGACACAGGTCACCTGCTGTACTCTCCCCGCACAGCAACACAGGACACAGATCACCTGCTGTACTCTCCCCGGTACAGGAACACAGGACACAGGTCACCTGCTGTACTCTCCCCCGTACAGCATCACAGGACACAGGTCACCTGCTGTACTCTCCCCAGTACAGGAACACAGGACACAGGTCACCTGCTGTACTCTCCCCCGTACAGGAACGCAGGACACAGGTCACCTGCTGTACTCTCCCCCGTACAGGAACACAGGACACAGGTCACCTGCTGTACTCTCCCTGACAGGAACGCAGGACACAGGTCACCTGCTGTACTCTCCCACAGGAACACAGGACAAAGGTCACCTGCTGTACTCTCCCCGCATACAGGAACGCAGGACACAGAGTCACCTGCTGTACTCTCCTGCAAGGAACGCAGGACACAGATCACCTGCTGTACTCTCCCCGTACAGGAACGCAGGGACACAGATCACCTGCTGTACTCCCGTACAGGAACGCAGAGACAGATCACCTGCTGTACTCTCCCCGACAGGAACGCAGGACACAGATCACCTGCTGTACTCTCCCCGTGACAGGAACGCAGGACACAGATCACCTGCTGTACTCTCCCCGATAGGAACACAGGACACAGATCACCTGCTGTACTCTCCCCGCATAGGAACACAGGACACAGATCACCTGCTGTACTCTCCCGTCAGGAACACAGGACACAGATCACCTACTGTACTCTCCCGTCACAGGAACACAGGACACAGATCACCTGCTGTACTCTCCCATAGGAACACAGGACACAGATCACCTGCTGTACTCTCGCATAGGAACACAGGACACAGGTCACCTGCTGTACTCTCCCATACAGGAACACAGGACACAGGTCACCTGCTGTACTTTCCCCATACAGGAACACAGGACACAGGTCACCTGCTGTACTCTCCCCGTGACAGGAACACAGGACACAGGTCACCTGCTGTACTCTCCCCGACAGGAACACAGGACACAGGTCTCCAGCTGTACTCTCCCCCATACAGAACACAGGACACAGGTCACCTGCTGTACTCCCCATACAGAACACAGGACACGGTCACCTGCTGTACTCTCCCATACAGGAACACAGGACACGGTCACCTGCTGTATCTCCCCATACAGGAACACAGGACACCGGTCACCTGCTGCTACTCTCCCCATACAGGAACACAGGACACGGTCACCTGCTGTACTTCCCCATACAGGAACACAGGACACCGGTCACCTGCTGTATTCTCCATATAGGAACACAGTACACAGGTCACCTGCTGTACTCTCTACAGGAACACAGGTCTCAGGTCACTGCTGTACTCTCCCATACAGGAACACAGGACACAGGTCACCTGCTGTACTCTCCCCATACAGGAACACAGGACACAGGTCACCTGCTATACTCTCCCCATACAGGGAACACAGGACACAGGTCACCTGCTGTACTTCTCCCCATACAGAACACAGGACACAGGTCACCTGCTGTACTCTCTCCCATACAGGAACACAGGACACAGGTCCTGCTGTACTCTCCCTCCATAGGAACACAGGACACAGGTCACCTGCTGTACTTCTCCCATACAGGAACTCAGGACACGGTCACTCTGCTGTACTTTCTCCCATCATAGGAACTCAGGACACAGGTCACCTGCTGTACTCTCCTCCATACAGGAACTCAGGACACAGGTCACCTGCTGTACTCTCCCCGTACAGGAACGCAGGACACAGGTCACCTGCTGTACTCTCCCCCGTACAGGAACACAGGACACAGATCACCTGCTGTACTCTCCCCCGTACAGGAACACAGGACACAGATCACCTGCTGTACTCTCCCCCGTACAGGAACACAGGACACAGATCACCTGCTGTACTCTCCCCCGTACAGGAACACAGGACACAGGTCACCTGCTGTACTCTCCCCCGTACAGGAACGCAGGACACAGATCACCTGCTGTACTCTCCCCCGTACAGGAACGCAGGACACAGATCACCTGCTGTACTCTCCCCCGTACAGGAACACAGGACACAGATCACCTGCTGTACTCTCCCCGGTACAGGAACACAGGACACAGATCACCTGCTGTACTCTCCCCCGTACAGGAACACAGGACACAGATCACCTGCTGTACTCTCCCCCGTACAGGAACACAGGACACAGATCACCTGCTGTACTCTCCCCTTGAGGAACACAGGACAGATCACCTGCTGTACTTCCCTCATAGGAACACAGGACACAGGTCACCTGCTGTACTCTCCTCAGCATAGGAACACAGGACACAGGTCACCTGCTGTACTCTCCCCGTACAGGAACAAAGGACACAGGTCACCTGCTGTACTCTCCCCCGTACAGGAACACAGGACTCAGGTCACCTGCTGTACTCTCCCCGCACAGGAACACAGGACACAGGTCACCTGCTGTACTCTCCCCCGTACAGGAACACAGGACACAGGTCACCTGCTGTACTCTCCTCTGTACAGGAACACAGGACACAGGTCTCCTGCTGTACTCTCCTCCATGCAGGAACACAGGACACAGGTCACCTGATGTACTCTCCCCCATGCAGGAACACAGGACACAGGTCACCTGATGTACTCTCCCCCATGCAGGAACACAGGACACAGGTCACCTGATGTACTCTCCTCAATACAGGAACACAGGACACAGGTCACCTGCTGTACTCTCCTCAATACAGGAACACAGGACACAGGTCACCTGCTGTACTCTCCTCCATACAGGAACACAGGACTCAGGTCACCTGCTGTACTCTCTCCCATACAGGAACACAGGAGACAGGTCACCTGCTGTACTCTCTCCCATACAGGAACACAGGAGACAGGTCACCTGCTGTACTCTCCCCCATACAGGAACACAGGACACAGATCACCTGCTGTACTCTCCCCCATACAGGAACACAGGACACAGGTCACCTGCTGTACTCTCCCCATACAGGAACACAGGACACAGGTCACCTGCTGTACTCTCCCCCTTAAAGGAACACAGGACACAGGTCACCTGCTGTACTCTCCCCCGTACAGGAACGCAGGACACAGATCACCTGCTGTACTCTCCCCCGTACAGGAACGCAGGACACAGATCACCTGCTGTACTCTCCCCCGTACAGGAACGCAGGACACAGATCACCTGCTGTACTCTCCCCCGTACAGGAACGCAGGACACAGATCACCTGCTGTACTCTCCCCCGTACAGGAACGCAGGACACAGATCACCTGCTGTACTCTCCCCCGTACAGGAACACAGGACACAGATCACCTGCTGTACTCTCCCCTGTACAGGAACACAGGACACAGATCACCTGCTGTACTCTCCCCAGTACAGGAACACAGGACACAGATCACCTGCTGTACTCTCCCCCGTACAGGATCACAGGACACAGGTCACCTGCTGTACTCTCCCCCGTACAGGAACACAGGACACAGGTCACCTGATGTACTCTCCCCCGTACAGGAACACAGGACACAGGTCACCTGCTGTACTCTCCCCCGTACAGGAACACAGGACACAGGTCACCTGCTGTACTCTCCCCCGTACAGGAACACAGGACACAGGTCACCTGCTGTACTCTCCTCTGTACAGGAACACAGGACACCGGTCACCTGCTGTACTCTCCCCCATACAGGAACACAGGACACCGGTCACCTGCTGTACTCTCCCCCATACAGGAACACAGGACACCGGTCACCTGCTGTACTCTCCCCCATACAGGAACACAGGACACAGGTCACCTGCTGTACTCTCCCCCATACAGGAACACAGGACACAGGTCACCTGCTGTACTTTCCCCCATACAGGAACACAGGACACAGGTCACCTGCTGTACTCTACCCCATACAGGAACACAGGACACAGGTCAGACTGGTCAGATGCTATCAGTAGACTCTCCTTGAGAGTGAGTTCCCAACAGTCCTCTGCTGTCTCTGAACTCAGACTTCTGCAAGGGCCCAAGCCTTTGGAGACCCACACCAGAGAGGACCAATGCTGCCCTAAAATGGTGCAGGGGCTGCATCAAAAGCCCTATGAGGCGAGACTAAAAGACCTCAATATGTACACCCAGGGGGAAAGAATGGAGAGGGGCTATATGATACAGACTTTCAAATACAGTACCTCATGGGTATAAATAAGGTTCAAGCCGGAAACATCTTTCAAAAAAAAAGGTGCTCAAGAACAAGGGGGCATGCAATGAAGCTGGAGGGGGGTTGACTCAGGGGAGATGTGAGGAAATACTCCTTGACAGAAAGAGTGGTGGTTGCCCGGAAGAGCCTCCCAGTGGAGGTGGTGGGTGCTAAAATGGTTATAGGATTCAAGAAGACATGGGTTAGGCATAAGGAGACCTTAGAGTTAGGGGAAGGGGGGGGGTAAATGCCAGAGATCAAGTAGGGTCTGCTGTGTTACAGTAGGTAGGGTAAATGGGCAGACTAGGTGGGCCAAGCGGTTCTTATCTGCCATCAAATGCTATGTTTCTATGTTTCACCCAGACTCAGGGACCCTGCCACTGTCCCTGGGCCCATAGGCCTCCCTCATACTGGTCACAAACAGAGGAATACACTCATAGGTCCTAAAGTATTCCTTACTGCTTTTGTACTATTACTTTTGTGTTCATTTTTAGATGTATGTATGACAGATTGTTATGTGTTGTGAAACACCCATGTCATGCCTGTAAAAGGATCATTTGGTCCAGTGTACCTAACTGGTTATAAAATAAACTGGAACTGCACACTCTATTGCCCCAGAGTAGGGAACCACGAGAACTAGGAACTACTTCTGGTGGGACAGAGGCCCTATGTATGCACCAAATGAGTTAGAAACATTGCCTGGGAAGCCCTCTTAACCAATATGCAGACGTAGGTGCATTTGCAGCACCTAGACATACTGCCACTGAGCAGAATCCATTACACAACAGGATATACCATTAAGACTGCAGAACACATTTCTGAACCTTGGAAGCAGGGCTAAGCTTAACCCTCTAAGTGCACTAATGCTGGCAACTTATTTTATTTACTTTATTTACTGGCCATCTACTGTAGGATTGCCTCAAACACTGTCACCTGTTACATGGGTCATGGTAACCTACAATGCCTAAGGCTGGGTTACAAGTACAAAAAGAAAAACTTTCTGGGAAAACATTATTTACTCCAGACCACCTCTGGAGATAATGACTCACTCACCAAACAGTGTATTCAGCTTTTATTACATTGTATTATGCCTCAGTCAGACACAGTACTGTTAAGAGTTGCCTTGCCAACATTTTGAAAGAAAAACAAAACTTATTCCTCTGGCAGACAGCTATCACAAAATTAATTATGCACAAATTTGAACATTTTATAGCTTTAGTGCTGTTTTTTTCATCCATCTAAAATCCCAAATCCTATATTACCTCTACAATATTGTATTCCATAGTTATTTCTTGCAGGAATCTACAATGCTAGTGCTCCCTAGCCATATCATGCAAGTATAATTCATTTTTATACTGCAGCAAACTCAAACAACAAGTTGCATGACTTTGGCCCACCTGGCAGTCCCACTATACTAGTCCTCAGTCTTCCTCAGATATTAAAGTAATAGTCTACATGTGTCACAATGAAACATAATCTTTTCATAAAATATAAAATAAACTCCAACAAAATTGCTTTTTCTAGTTCATACATGCCCCAAAGGCTTTCATTCTTCAGACTCTATTACAGTTCTTTTTAAAGGTATCCCATGATTGGGTTAAAAACATTTGGGTGATGACAAGAACAGCAACAGAAAAACAGCAACGGCAAAAACGGCAACCAGGAACAACAGTGATCGCTGAAACGGCAACCTTTGACGTTCACCCCCTCCCCAAGTTTTGTCCCCCGCTGGAGTTAATTATTTATACTGTATATGATAGTGGCTCCTGCAGCCTGCTAAAATACCTTAATATGCTATATCTTTCAACAATGGTGATTAAAAGAAAGCTCCCAATACTCACCCACCACTGTGACCCGAATTTAGCAGTTGATTAGTCTTCTTTCTCGTTAGTAGACAGACCTGTTAACGCAGATTTATCAATGAGGGCTTTTTGGGTACCTAAAGTCACTCTAAAGGAACGTTGTTTCCTCATGAAATCTCATGTGCCAGTCACGGTCCTCACTGAGAGGTCTGAGGACAACAACTGACATTGGGAAGAAAAGTTTCAGCTTCATGGATCCCTTAAACTACCCACTCAGATCATGATTGATGATTTCAAAACCCTAATTGTAAACTACCTATACAATCTCTACTTTTTAAACTAGAAAGGAATGTGTTTATTCTTAGACAGAATGACCACTAATATCTTCCAACAATTTCCAAAAATAATCTTATATGATATTTTTATAATGATTCAAACTACATTTCGAAACTGCAACAACATCTGAACAATTAAGTCAGTTCTCCTGTGATGTTACATGCATACACTGTAGGGGGGGTTGGGGGTAAAAAAGTGTTGTCACCCTTTCGGTGCTCGCTGTATATTGTCGGTCACCATTTATATCCTCAACATTTTTCTATCGCCCCAAGTACATCACCCAAATGTATTCACTGTTATCACATAGAACCCTTTTTAAATTCATTAATTTCCTATAATTGGAAAAGGTATGTAGCTGTACCTCTTCAAATACCACAACACAAACAATCAAATCAGTCCTTACATTGTATACACCTATTTTCTGCTTGTTGCCAAAGCTACTGTATGTGTTAAAGACAGTATTGCTCTTGCACTGTAAAATGATTTTAAACCAGACTGAGTATAAGTTCTGTACTTCACTAAACATATTTCCATTATCTTTATTTACATAATAATAATAAAACATACTTTTTTCATATTATGCCGTCCAATACATTGCTCACATATCCATCTTAAATAAATGCATATCTCTGCTCTGTCTCACTAACATATGGTGCCAAAAATTGTTGAAATATGATAAATGCACCTTTTGTGGTAGGTAAATAGAGCCTTGGCATTTTACAGAGACAAATGGCCTGATTTTCAGCTGTCCTGGGACTAAGTCCCTCTCCACAGCCACCAGTATGGAATCAAATCCCCGCACCTGCAGACATTCCCATTTCAGTCTGTGCTCTGCATTGGCAGCAGCGGTGGCTGCAGCTGCAGAGAATGTTATGCCTGATCCAACCAGGTCTAACATTTTGATACAGCTACACCACAAAATGGGCATAAGCTGCCATAAATCATGGAGCCAGTTGTAAACCAGCTTCTTCTGTGAAACTCTGGTGCATGCGGGAAAAATTGCAGCTCTGCAAGTGAAGAACCAGTTGTGCCAGTTTTGGCCCGCTCCTGCGCCATTTTCTGGGGTTTTGAAAATCTAGCCCCAAGTTTCTACTATGGCATTCCCTGCAAAAGTAAAGCAGGAAACCCCTAATACAACCAGCTCATGCAAACAAACCCTGTAAACATAATCATAGGTGCAGGCAGGCATATTTCAAGCACTCCATGGTGTGCAATTTTATTTAAGTGGGGGTAGCAAATAGGCTCTGAACTGCTTCCTTTTTCCATGAAAACTAATAAAGAAAATACTGAACCTTTCTGTAATTTTATTCATAGGAGTTGAAACTAGAAGGACTGGTCACTAATACTCTCTTTGCATCCCAAGGACAAGACAACTTTATAAGCTTTGGGCTGGTATGTGGGTGTCTTAGGGAACAATGCATGCCATTTGTATTTACCCATGCATGGCAACAACCATTATCATGAGATACAAAAGTTGTATTTATTGTGCCAAATGAGGCAACAAACACGGTCCTGATGTACATCTGTATATTTTCTGGCTACACCCGGGAGTAGCTCACCCCTAACAAGGGGGTTGGGGTGTAGCAGTGAGTCCACTTGGTGTGCAGATCTGAAATCCCTGGCTACACCCCTGAACATAATATTCTTACAGCTTTTCTTTTAGACAAATGTTTTGTGCACTTACCCAGTCTGTGCAGGGTGAACGAGCTGGTACCTTGCCTGCCAACTGTTGCTTCACTGTGGACCAAGAGGGTCATGATGACCCTGCAGACCCTCTATGCTCCACTGTATTGCTGCCATCTAGAGGCAGCTCTTATTATTACCTCCAACCTGGCTCAGATCCTGTTTTACCATTTCAGAGTGCAGAACACTAGGCAGTGATATTAGCAAAGTAAATGGGGCAGCTTGGAAATCCAATGCCCAAACACAGCTACTACCTTTTTACATTCGTGAGAAATATCTGAACAGAAGTTCAAATATGTTTCCATGCCATAACAATATATTTTCTTGTAAAATGGCTAGCCCCTGATTGTGCAAGAAAAACACATAAAGGAAGAACAGGACACGGGTGGGGGTGGGGATACAAACTCAGCTGGCATCATGCATAGGATCTCAATGCTAGTACATGAAATATGAATGAAAAACAAAACAGTACAAGACATACCTGTAATAACGATACCATATAATGAGCGTGCAAGTGTAAAGATGAATGGATGACAAAACACAGCAGTACTCACTATACTGTGAGTTATACTGAACATGTAGGGACGACAGATGTGACATACAGTATAACTGGAAGTACAAACGTCCGAATGCCCTGTGGAAAGAAAGACTATGTATAAATTAAAAATATATAACTCAGAAATTATGATGTATAGATGACACTAAGCATTATGTGCAACTTGATCCTTTTTGTAATCAGACAAGTGCCAACCAGTCCAGCTCCTCACTGAAGCCATATTTATTGTCTGTGGCTTTAAAATATCCAATCCATTATCCTCACCTATATGCAAGTCTTTCTTCTCTGTCCCTTCCCCTTTTAAGTTGGCAGACATGTTCCACCCTCCCAAAAAGACCACAGTGTCGGAATAGGATGCTTCAGTTCCATAATGGGGAGCCACCGGCTGACCTTTCAACTCCTCTTATCATTGTGCTCTTATGTTCCAGTTCTCTTTTTTGCAGATCCCTCATGGTCTGTCCGATGTGTATAAGGTCATAGGGGCATTGAGCAGATAAACCAATAAAGGGTCTGACAGGTTGTGAAGTCTCTTATTTCAATATCTTCATTCCTTTCTACATGTTTGATTCTTTCAGACTGTATGTGCCACTGAATACACTACAATGGCCACAGGGGAAGTTGCTATGTACATCACAAATACTTTGTGTATTACCTGATGGGATATTATGGTGTGCATGAACCACTCTTATCTTTCAAACTTTTAACCTTTCTGGGTACCATAAAAGGCCTGTTCTTGAATATTGTTTATCTCTGAGGGGCTGCCTTCAGAAAGCCCTAAATGTTAATTAATGGCAATTTTTATTCTGTCAAAGTCATCTGAATAGTTACAAATGCACCTTATTCTATCGGAATATTGTGCTCTTGGATCATTATTTATTTATTTAAAAGTTGATAACCGGAAAAAGCAACGTGAGCCGAAGCTCATTTCCAGATGCGACCTGGGGAAAGGGAACAAGAGGAAACAATCCAAATGGCAAACATGTACAGAAATAAGCATAGGACAATGGGTCAGGGTTACAAGACCCAAGACAAAGTAGTACCATCAGCAACATAACAATAACAAGCATTTGTCAATGCGGAATGTTGGCTTGCTGGCATTGGCATTGGTAGTGCAGGAGTTAGACAGATGCATCATAGGAATGGCAGTGAAGTATTGAACTGATGCCAACCCACCTCCACCCTGCAGAGAGTGACAAGCATTAGGGTGTCCTTTTGGGTGTTTGGTAGTGCAGTGCAGGAAGACATATCGGGCAGGATGTGAGAAATGACAGCTGCACAGTTCATAAGGAGGTGTAAAAAAATGCCAGTGTTGAAAATGTGGCATGCCATTGTATGGGCATTCGGCAGCAAATTTTCAACATAGGCATTTTAGCACATCTGCTCATGTACAGTGTCACTGTTATTTCCTCAAAGTGCCCCAAGAAGTGATTTCGCACAGCGACCACGCTATTCTGCGCCGGAAGTGCGAAAACACATTTTGGGCACGATATGTCAAATGATGGCTGTACTGTTCATCAAGAGGTGGGGAAAAATGGCAATGGTGAAAATCCAGACTGAAAATATCACAAATGCACAGGTACGAAGAGTGCGGCAATCTGCCAACGCATGCTCGTAATACAGTTATTTTATGGAGTATCATCACCAAATTTTCAGCATAGGCATTTTAGGTCCTCTGCTCATGAACTGTGTCACTGTCATTTTCATAATCTGGCTCCAAACACTGATTTCCCACAGCGATCGCGCTATTGTACGAAGTGCGAACACATTTCGCAGGATGTGGAAAATGACAGCTGTACTGTTCATAAGGAGATGTACAAAATGACAATGCTGAAAATTCGCAGTAAAATATTGTGAATGCGCAGTTACGAGCCCGCGAGGAACCGCGCAGTGCACGTCAGAAACAGGCATTTGTTAGATTTTTCCACCAAATTTGGAACTTAGGTTTTTAGAGGGCATCTCATGAAGACCGCCACTGTCATTGTTATCGGTTTCAAAGGTGATTTTGGCGCAGTGACTGCAAAATCACCTTTCGAGGCTGATAAACGCCATGACAGTGACAGAATTCAGGAGGAGGCCCAAAACCCCATGTTGAAAATTTGCAAAATTCCAAAATGCCTGAGATATGCAACAAAGTTGAAAAACCTATCTAGCCCATTATACAGCTTACGGCATTTCCTCAGTTGGCGGTTGGCTTTGAAGAGTGCAGGCGTGTTCCCGGTCCACGAAGATCGTCGCGCCAGACTCGAGGAGAGTAAGTATGGGGTGAGGGGTGTGGGGAGGCATAGTGCGCAGTGGGTGGGTACGGGTTGTGGGAGGGGCAGGGAGAAGCGCCGTGGGACCGTTTTAATTTTCAGGTTTAAAAAAAAAGACAATGCAGGATGTTTGCCACGCTGGGGTGGGCTCCTAGTGTGGCAGAAGGATGGCTGGGGGCGTGGGGCCGATGGGGGGATTAAGGCGCCTGTTGTGTGTCAGTTGCCGCGCTGGGGTGGGCTCCGCAGCGTGGCACCCTGTACTGGGGAACGGCACTAGTAAAGTGGACATATACTTAAACAAAGTGACGCTGCATGATGAGCTTGTTCTCTGATTGCAGCTGACACTTATTAAGTTTTGTCCACTTATCATAATGTTGGTGTCAGCGCTAGCATGCTGGCTTATTGGGGAATGAGGGATGCACCTACTGTTGCGTGCCCTGCATTCGCCCAACAGCAGCCGCACCCCCAAAGCTGCACTCTCCCAATATGTTGACTGCTGCGCAAGCGTGGCAAGCCACATAAAAAGCAATGCACAATCAAAGGACAGTAACATATGGAATCAGCAATAATCGGGGATTGGGTTAAAAAGCCCCAAAAACCAAACACATGAGCAAATTTACCAGATAATGGGAGCCCAAGCAGAGAGATCAAAAATAAAACAGTCAGGAATGGGGACAATGGGAGCAAAGCTGATGTGGAAGGAGTCTGAGCAGCATTTTGAAAGAGTGGAGGGAGGAGTATGAACAGATGTCAGAGGGTAGTTTGTTCCAGAGAGAGGGGAAATTGAATGAGAAGGCAGATTGAACAGAAACAGAGTGAGGGAGGGGGATAGAGAAGGTCTGTGAGTCTCTGTGATGAAGAGGATAGTTAGAGGGGGCAACTTGGGTAAGATGGAAGGCAAGGTAGGATGGAAGGGAGCCAAACCAGAACTTGGCAATGAAGGTAGCACAATGTAGTAGTCTCCTGTGAGGCAGAGGAGCAAGAGATAGGGCAGAATAAATAAGACATTGGTGAGTGAGAGGGAGGGGAAGCAGTGGCAAAACAGCAGAAGGAGTTTAGCAGGGTACCCAGCCTGTCTAAGGATGTCTGAGAGGCAGTGCAATACATCACGTCGGCATAGTCTAAGGTTGGTAAAATTATTTTAGAGACAAACTCGCAGAAGGTGGGGAGAGGGAGGCTGGCATTGTGACGCTAAAAAACATCAAGTTTAGGACAAAGTTTGGCACAGATGGCATCAACATGAGTGGAGAAATCCAGATTTTCATCCAGCCAAATTCAGAGGACTTGAAAGTTGAGACATTATCAAGGGTGGAACCATCCAAGGTAGAAAAAGTGGGGCATTGCAGAAGGGTGGCCAATTTTTGTCTGGTGCCAAAAGTCATGGCCACTGTTTTTTTTTTATGTTAAGTTTAAGTCTGTTAATGTTGAACCAGGCCTGGACTCTATTAAAATCTTCCTGTAGGGAGAACTGCATGCTGCTGACAGAGGGGCTGGCAAGGAAAGGAATGGTGTTGTCCGCATACATGTGAATTTTAGCAGACTGAGGGGAGGTTATTTACAAATAGGGAGACGAGAATAGGACCAAGGATGGACCCTTGGGGGACACTGGAAAGGATGGGGAGAGGGGGGATAGAGCATGACCTATTTGAACCGATTGTTCCCTACCCTGGAGGTAAGATCAGAACCAGTTAATGGAAGGATCGGCAAGGCCGACAGAGTCAAGGGTTTGAAGTAAAAGGGGATGGGAGACTGAATTGAAGGCTTTCACCAGGTCGATGAAAATGGTGGCTGTAATTTGGCTCCCGTCCATCGCAGTAAGTACTGAGTCTGTGGCACACAGGAGAGATGAAGTTGTCAAATGATGTTTTCTAAAGCCAGCCTGGACCGGGGAGAGAGAGTGTTGGAACTGGCAATGAAATTGGACAGCCTTGAATGAATAAAGGATTCTTGTAGTTTGGCCAGGAAGGGGAGAAGGGGTATGGGCCTATAGTTTATGTAATAACTCCTCTCTTGTGGCACAGTTAGATTTACTTTCTGCATCTCATATAGTCTGATGAGAGTATCCCCTATCCAGGCAACTATTGGTAAGGTCTTTGCATGCTTCCTCAAAGTCAGCCTGCAAAGAGTAGCTCCTTCTAGCATGAACAAATTAAGGGAATGTGTTTTCTTGGGGTCTGTAATAGAAACGGTCTGCCGTAAGAATATTATTACTGTCCATCTCCTTCCTGTACAGCTTTGTCTGAAACTGCCTGTCCTTTTTAAACATTTCTAGATCTAGAAATGCAATGCTGTTCTTACCTATTTCAATACTGAATTTTATGTGATCAGTACAACTGTTTAGCCAGTCAAAGAAATTCCTTAGTTGCTCATGTAAGGCCATCATCAATGTAACATCCCCAGTGCAAAATTTTCTCATGAAACAGATTATGCATGGGACTGAAAACAAACACATTTTCAAACCCAGATGTGTGTATAAGCAAGCATAGAACAGAGTCATGGTAGACCCTATGGCCTTCCCCTGTACCATGTGATAATAATCACTTTCAAACTTGAGACAATTGCATTTTAAAGATAAAAAGGCCAGTTCTAGCAAAAATTGGTCATTCTCTTTCCCTGTGTCCTCTCTGTATTTAAGACATTCGCCCAAATTATCTAAATCCTATTCATGGGGATCAAAGTGTATAGATTTTGTACATCTAATGTTACTAATGTCATACAAACATTCGAACATACAAATGTGCCAGCAGAAACAGACCACCTGGTCTAAGTCTGCTCGAGTGTGTAGCCAGCACCCCTAGTTTGCAGCTGCCCCACCCTCCCCTTTGTCATCCCACTGCCGCCCCCACCCTCACTCTCCCGTTCCCTGTCCAATGCCCTTTTAAAGCTGTTCACAGATTTACATGATACCATCCATTCTAGTAGTACATTCCATTTTGCTACTACCCTCCTTGTGAAATAGTGCCCCCTCATTTCCCCTCCTAAATCTTCCCCCTTCTATTCTTAGCCTGTGCCCCTGGTGTCTCTCCCCCTCCTTAGCTTAAAGACCCGGTCTGCCCCATCCTTATTGATTCCCCTCAGATACTTGAATGTCTCTATCACATCCCCCCATCCCTTCTATCCACTGGGGTACACATATTCGGGTCTCCCAGCCTGTTCTCATAGTCTCTCTCCTCCATTCCATATATCATCTTCATTGCCCTCCTCTGCGCCCCCTACAGTAGCTTGATATCACGCTTTAGGTATGTCCTCCAAAACTGTACACAATACTCCAAGTGTGACCTTACCAGCAACCTGTTGAGGGGCAAGATCACTTCTCTTCACCTGGATGAAAACCCCCTCGCTTTGCTCCAGCATTTTGTTCACTTTTGCAGCTGCTCTCCTGCACTGGGCAGTGTTGTTCATGGTCCCTGTTACCATTACCCCAGGTCCTTCTCTTCTTCATTGATCCCCAGCCAGTATTCTTTCCTTCACTTCTTTGCCCAAAGTGCATAATCTTACACTTTTTTGCATTGAACCCCAGCTGCCACCTCTCTAACCAATCTTCTAGCTTGCTAAGGTCCCCCTACAGCTGCTTCCATACCTCCCCCCATCCACCACTGCTCCCTTTTTGGTGTCATCTGTGAACAGACTTACCTTGCTCACCACCCTGTGCGCAATGTCTGATATGAAGAGCCCAAATAATACTGGTCCCAGCACAGAGCCCTGTGGCAGCCCGTTCGTCGCCGGCCTTGGAGTTGAGAACTCCCCTGCCACCACCACCTGCTGCAGCCTCCCACTCAGCCAGCTTGTAATCCAGTTTGTCAGTTTTGCACCTACCCCTACACCAGTTAGCTTCCCCCCAAGCTGCCCATGAGGCACTGAATTGAAGGCCTTGCTGAAGTCCAAGCAAAGAACATCCACCACATGACCCTTATCCAGCTCACCTGTCACCCAGTCACAATACTGTATCAGGTTGGTTTGACAGGACTTCCCTGAAATGAACCCATGCTGCCTCACATACAGGAGGCCGTTGTCTTCCAGGTATGACACCAGTCCTTCCTTTAGTATCATTTCCATGAGTTTGCATACTATGGAGGTGAGACTTACTGGACGATAATTATCTGGTGCATCCCTTGGTCCTCTCTTGTGTAATGGCACTACATGTGCCATCCTCCAGTCCAGTGGCACACATCCCAGCTCCAGTGAGGTGCTGTACAGATCTGCCAGCAGCTCTGCCAACAATTCTGCCATCTCCGTCAGCAACCTGGGGTGGATACCATCTGGTCCTGGTGCCTTGTATACCCTCAGTGCCCTCAGTCCCTCTAGGATTCTACCTCCTCAATTCTTCTGTCTGTCACCCGCCTCCCTGCTCCCACCCTCCCAGCCCATGGTGGTAGTGGTCCCCCTTTTCTTCTGTGAACACTGAGCAAAAGTATTCATTTGGTGCTTCCACCTGTTCCTCCCCTTTTCAACCTACTCCCCACCCTTTTTTATCCTCACTGTTGTCTCATTGCACTTCCTAGCAGAAGACACCTGGAGAAAGCATTGCTGTGTGACTGGACTTCTCTGCTGGGACTAAAGAAGAAGAACTTTTGTACTTGGACCTTTAATTTAGGGTAAAAAAAACCTAACAAAAAAAAAAGTGTGTGTTTGAGTTAACTTAACTGAATGGGTATCTGAACAGTTATCTAGGTGTAAATCTCAGGTGATTGAAAGGACTTAATAGCTGTGAGGTTTAAATTACTTCTAGAAAGATCTAGTAAGTAGGGGGAGTGGCTTAGCTAGAAGGAAGCTACATTTAAAGACTGCCTTAGAAAGATTCTGCTAATAGCTTGGCAGAAGACACCAGGAGAAAGGACTGCTGTGTGACTGGACTTCTCTGCTGGGGCTATATTGCCTTCCTTCCCACCCAAAGCTAGTTCTATTTTTATAGGCTCAGGATTTGACTGACAACAGGAACTTCCTGTTTGGGAGCAGGAAGTGAGTGATCACAGAACCACCAAAGACCCACCATCCTTAATGGGCAAGAGTAGCTCTCCGGCCCCCTCTAGCTGCTGGAGGTCTGCCTCTGAGCAAGTAAGTGGTCTACTGAGATATAGAGGATATTCTTGTCCCAGAACAGGACAATCAGGAGCTTAAAGAGCACACAGGCAGAAAGTATGGAGAGAGAGAAAAAAACAGAGGAAAGAGTAAGGATTGCAAACAGTTAAGGGGCCAGAAATAAGACATGATTGGAGTGGTGCAGTGCAGTAGCTGTGGAGCAGCAGTCTTCCGGGAGACGTTCTGGAGGATGCGGTGTTGTCCCATCTGCAGGCACCTCTGGGCTGAGGGAGGAGGTTGCTCATCTCCAGGCTGAGTTGGCCAGGATTTGTGGGACCTCCTCTTCCATCCAGGGACCACCAGTGCCACTGCCGTTGCCTCAGAGGTTGCCAAGAAAAGGAGCGGTTGGACCACAGTGGGCTCAGGGAGGGTGAGGGTGGTAGAACAGAGGCACATCCTCCAGTTGTACCTCTCCACAACCCTATGCCATTCTGGCAAAGTGTGATTCCTCTATGGAGGCACCCGCAGTGGAGACCAAGGAGGATGCTGGGAACCTCCACAAAGGAGACCCACAGGAGGGTGGCAGGAACCCTGCAGGGGAAGGAAACAACTCCTGGTGGGGAACTCCATTGTTAGGAAGGTAGAACTGGGGGAGGAAGGGGAGAGGGAGGTAAGGTGCCTGCCTGGCACCATGGCTTGGAGGGACAGGGAGCGAATCCTCAGGATTGCCGGAGAAGCTGCACAGGGAAGGGAGCTGGATGTCATTGTCCACCTAGGGACAAATGACCTGGCTAAGAAAGGGATTAGAGAAGTCCAGGAAGAGTTTGTAGAATTGGGAAGGGGCCTTAGTCAAGTAGCATGCACGGTAACCTTCTCGGAGGTGCTGCCCATCTGTGGCATAGGAGAGGCTAGGGTGTTCTGCACCATGGGATTCAATCAGTGGTTGAAAAACTGGTGTGGAGCTTGGGGATTTGGCTTCATTGGGGACTGGGGGTCCACCTGGAGTGATGCAAGCCTATACTGGCATGATGGGCTGCATCTGTCTGGGAGGGGAACCAGGATCCTAGGTGATAGGTTTAAATGCTTCATTGGCAAGCATTTAAACTAGCCAAAGGGGAGGCACTGGAAAGAAGCAGGGAAATCCTAGCCCCCCCCAAATAATCATGGTAGTAAGTGCAGCAAACACCAACATAGAGGTGTCGACAGGGAGAAGGGCAGGGGTAAATGGAGAAAGTGACAAAGGCAAGAAGGACAGGGATGGGGAAAAAGGGAGTAAGGCCATCAGGAAATGGAGGGTAATGAGTACCAATGCCCGTAGTCTGGGCAAGTCTGGGCAGCAAGCTCCCTGAGCTGGTGGTCTTGATGGAAGAGGGACGCCTGGATATCGTAGCAGTCACAGAAACATGGTACACAGAGAACCATGACTGGGATGTTAACATACCAGGGTACATAACCTACAGGAGAGACAGGCAGGGGAGAAGAGGGGGAGGAGTAGCTCTCTATGAAAGGAAGGGATAAAAGCAACTGAACAAAAGAGTAAACAGGGAGGAGAGGAGGCACTGTTGGTCATATTGGAGACTGGAAAGGGCACCACAATCCACACAGGGGTTGTGTACAGACCCCCATGTCAGGGGAGGGCATGGACAAGGATATGATAGAAGGCATTCTTAGAATGGCAGAGAAAGGGGAGATACTGTTGATGGGAGACCTGAATATGCCAGATGTTAACTGGAGCACATTTGCTGCAGCCACATCCAAAAGCAGGGCCTTTCTTGATGCCCTACAGGTGGCAGGCCTCAGACAGCTAGTTTTGGAACCCACTTGTGAGGGAGCAATCTTAGACCTCATACTCTCAAACGGGGTCAGTGAGAGGATCTCAGATCTAGAAGTGGGTTGCCATTTGGGGACAAGTGACCATCAAACAGTGTGGTTTACGTTAAACTCAGCTACAGAGTCAAGCCATGCAAAAGTGAGGGTACTGGACTTTAGGAGGACCGACTTTGGCAAGATGGGCGAGTGCCTCAGAAAAGCACTAGCAAACAGGCTAGAAGGAGGTGTGGAGTAACAATGGGGAAGCATCAAAACTGCCATCACAGAGGCAAGAAGCCTTTGTGTGAAGCAAATAAACAAATCAAAATGAAAGAAAAAGCCACTATGGTTCTCGAAAGAGGTGGCTGTGAAAGTCAGGAAGAAAAAGATAGCATTCTGGAAGTATAAGGAAACACAGAAGGAGCAGGACAGAGAGCTGTGCCAGTTAAGGCAGAAGGAAGCAGGAGGGAAGTCAGAATAGCAAAGGCCCAAACTGAAGAAAAGATAGCCAACTCAGTTAAGAAGGGGAAAAAACTTTTATAGGTACATCAGCGAGCGTAGAAAGACAAAGGGAGGGATAATGAGGCTGAATAGAATGAATGGTGGGTGGGCAGAGGGGGACAGTGAAAAAATAGGGATACTGAACGAATATTTCTGCTCAGTATTCACAAAAGAGGAGGGGGAAGTGCCTAATCCAATTAACAGAAGCACTCTTGATAGGGGGGTCGATCCCAGTCCTTTCACAGAAGAAAGAGTTCTGCAAGAGCTCCTAAAACTGAAAGTGAACAAAGCAATGGGTCCTGATGGAATTCACCCCAGAATTCTAAAATAATTAAGGGAGGAACTAGTGAAACCACTGGCTACTCTTTTTAATAAATCATGGGAGGATGGTGTGATACCCGAGGACTGGAGGAAGGCAGATGTGATTTCCCTTCACAAAAGTGGGACCAAGACAGAGGCAGGAAACTACAGACCTGTCAGTCTGACCTCTGTGTAGGAAAGTGATGGAGTCACTTCTAAGGAAAGAACAGTTGAGTACCTAGAGGCCAGTGGAGCACAGGACCTGAGGCAGCATGGGTTCACAGTGGAAGGCATGTCAGACGAATCTATTAGATTTCTTTGACTGGGTGGACAAAAGAGTAGACCAGGCGGGCTGTGACATGGCCTACCTAGACTTTAGCAAGGCATTTGACACAGTCCCACACAAAAGATTAATAGTCAAATTAACTAGCCTGGGAGGGTCCCAGGGTTGTAGCCTGGGTAAAATATAGGCTGCACAACAGGACGCAGAAGGTAATTGTAAATGGAGTCCACTCTGAAGAAAGATGGGTTACTAGTGGGGTACTGCAGGGTTCAGTATTGGGTCCAGTCCTTTTTAATGTCTTCATCAGTGACATTGCAGAGGGACTGAAGGAAAAGTATGCCTTTCTGCAGATGACACAAAGATCTGCAACAGGGTTGATACACAAGGAGGCGTGGAAAGGATGAAAAGGGACTTGGCAAGGTTGGAGGAATGGTCAGAACTATGGCAGCTAGGATTCAATGCAAAGAAGTGCAAAATAATGCACTTGGGAAACAAGAACCCAGGGGAAGAATACACAATGGGTGGGGAGGTAGTAACAACAACAAAAAAGGAAAGGGACCGGGGTAATCATATCAGATGACCTTAAGGTTAGCAAACAATGTGAGAAGGCAGTAGGGAGGGCTGGAGGTATACTGGGATGTACAGGGAGAGGCATCAGCAGCAGAAAACAGGAAGTTGTTATCCCTCTGTACAGACAGTTGGTGAGACCCCATCTGGAGTACTGTGTCCAGTTCTGGAGACCCCATCTCCGCAAGGACACAGACAGGATAGAGGTAGTCCAGAGAAGGGCAACTAAAATGGTGCAGGGTCTGCAAGACAAGCCGTATGAGGAGAGACTAAAGTAGCTTAATATGTATACCCTTGAGGAAAGAAGGGGGGGGGGACATGATAGAAACTTTTAAGTACCTCAGTGGAATCAACAAAGTCCAAGAGGGTAGCATCTTTCAGAAAAAGAGAGATGCAAGAACAAGTGGACACAATTTAAAGATACAGTAGAAGGAGGGCGGTTCAGGGGCAATGTGAGGAAGTATTATTTCACAGAGAGGGTAGTGGATGCATAGAACAGCCTTCCTGAGGAGGTTGTGGGGTCTAAAGCTGTGGGAGAATTCAAGAATGCATGGGACAGACATAAGGCAATTCTTGTGGGGGGTAGGAAGAAATAGGCTGTTGGTTAACTAGGATCTGCGGCCTATCCTGTAGGTAGGGAAATGGGCAGACTAGATGGGCCCAGCGGTCCTTATCTGCCGTCAAAGTCTATGTTTCTATGTTTTCCTTTTCTCCCTGTTGTATCTGAAAAGTCTCCCATTAATTCCCTGTGGTAATTTCAGCTCCCTCTGGGCCTTGGCTTCTCTCACTTTTCTGGTCACTTCCCTGGACCATCTGCATACTCCTCCTTGTCCCCTTCCTTCCCCGTCCTCTTATACCTTTGGTACGCCTCTCGTGTTACCCTCACCACCTCCACTACCTCGCTGTTCAAACAGCATTGTTCCTTGTTCTTCTCCTCTTAGTCTGCGTCTTGGGACAGGTTTCTATTGCCTCCGTAATCCCCCATTTAATAATATCCCATTTCTGCTCCATGTTCATTTCCTGTCTTATGCCCTCCAGTTTCCCTTTCAGTACTTCCCACATCCTCCCAAAGTCCATCCCCCTGAAGTTTACCAGCTGGGTTACTGATTTCTCTGGCTTCCTACACATCGTGATATTAAACCACACCATTTGGTGATTGCTGTTGGCTAGTGGGTCCTCCACCCTTATTTCCCTTACTGCATCCCCATTTGACAATACCTGGCTAAAGTGTTCTTTAACCTAGTAGGCACACTGACCAACTGTGTCAGGAGACCCTTTTGGATCGCATCCAGGAGCACTTGCTCCCTAGCACTGGAGGTGACCAGAATGCTCCAGTCAACCCCCGGCAATTTGAAATCCCACATGATGACCACCTTCCCTTTTCTACATACCTTCCTGATTTGTCCCACTAATTCTCTGTCAAGTTTCTCAGACTGGGACAGTGGCCTGTATATCACCCCAAACCTCAGTTTCATACCCCTTGAGTCTAGGAGCTGCAGCCAGATTGCCTCTGTTCTCCTTTCCTCCCCCTCGTGCCTTGTGCATTTGTTCCAATCCCTCACATAGACTGCCACCCCTCCCCATACGGTCCTTCCTATATAATTTGTACCCTGGGATTGCCAGATCCCAGTAGTGGTACTCAGCTGCCCACGTTTCCGTGACAGCTGCAATATCCACCCTCCACACTGCCAAGAGTGCCTGTAGCTCAGCTGATTTGTTGCCCAAGCTTCTTGCATTCAGCAAGACCACCCTCCATCCTGCCCCTTCCCTTCATCGCATTCCTTCTCCTCCTCCCTTCTACTCCCTCCCTTTTCGGCCACCCCGAGTCCTTCCCTGCTAGCCTGGGGGGTAGACTGTGACTCCAGTCCATCGTATCCCTGCCTACCTGCTGTCCACTTGCCATCCCCCATCTAGTTTAAATCCACCTTTGTTGCAGTATACCTCCCCAGTCTTTGCTTTAATACCTCCTTCTCCTCCCCATTCAGGTGCAGCCTATCCCTTGCAAACAGATTGTTATTATCCCAGGTATTGCCCAGCCACCCACAATCCCATACCCCTTAGTTCAACACCATTCTACCACCCATGCGTTCAACTCCCCAATACTCTCCTTTCTCACTGTGCTTGCGTCACCACCCCCTCACCCAGGTTCTTATTCCTGGGGCCACGCAAGATGGTGCTTTTACCATTGCCCCAATGTCTTCCCCCCCTGCCCCTCTCAATTGAGACCCCTCCCCCCTCCTTCTGTTTGACTGCCAACCTCCTCTCTTTCCTCACTTCTTTGAGTATTATCCCTCCACCTGCTATGCCATGCTCAATCTCTCCACTAGTAATGCCCCTCACTCCCTCCTCTTCGTGAGTACTATCCCTTGTGCAATCTCCTCCTGCGTCCTCTTCCCTATGTGTCGCTAGTACAGCAAACATGTTCCCTACTCTCTTTGCATTACTATGTGTTTTCTCCTCCATCCTACCTACTGCTGCTCCTCTTTTGCTAGGCCCTACTAGAGTCCACCCTTCATCAGCTGGCTTTCTGTCTAGTTTGTCACATTGTTGAAGTCCCAGCCATCAGTACTGATTTTCTGTATTAGGTCTATAGCATGTCCTGAGTCCTTAATGTATTCCTTCTGAATACCCACCAATTCCTTAATATGGAAGTTAATTTAGGTGGACAGTGGCTCCAAGATGGAATCTCCTCCACAATGGACCTCCCTGGTTGCTATTCTGTGCTCTTATGTTATTTTGGATTAGTGTAGAAAACAGGGGTAACTGTTTTTTTATTTATCAATGCTGTGTGTTCCCAGTCATCTACTAGTCTCACATTATATCCTCTTTCTACACATTCAGAAACTTTTTCCAAGAACCTCAGGTGTGGGATTGACCTTATTCTCTGGTAGTTTGTTTTCCCTGCTAACTGTGACAAATATTCCTTTTGATCATCTCTATAGTTCTGAACCACTACTGCCCCTCCCTTGTCTGCTGGTTTGATTATTATATGCTCATTAGTTTCTAGTCTCATCAGGGCTCCATGTTCTTGAGCAGTGAGGCTAAACTGCTGTATTCTACCCAGTTTAATTGCTAGCTACAGTCCTACCAATTTCCTTTTCAGTCAGTGTGATCTATGTTTCTCTAGCAGGTGGTATGGGCCAGGTGGCAAAATATAGGATTTTATGCCTAGTTGTTTTTTTGTTGTTGTTGTTTTTTTGTGTTATGTATTTATCTCCTCTGTGACTCCCCTACCTCTCCTTCAGCTCAATTGCCAAGGACACTCGCCTCTGGCTCATCTCCACCGTCGACCCCAACCCCACATTGCAGCCACCTCAGGGTA
Organism: Neoceratodus forsteri; assembly: GCA_016271365.2. Classification (NCBI taxonomy): domain Eukaryota; kingdom Metazoa; phylum Chordata; order Ceratodontiformes; family Ceratodontidae; genus Neoceratodus; species Neoceratodus forsteri. The sequence goes on along the minus strand of CM057455.1, from coordinate 1,489,615,187 downwards.
ACCCGATGTAACCCTTGCATCGGGTGGGTTCTCCTTTTCCAAGGAGAAATGGTGGAATGGAGGCACACCCAGTCAGTTGTTCCACTCCACAATCCATACACCATCCTGGGGGAGCATAGCTCCCCTATGGATGCACCCACAGAGGAGACTAAGGAGGCTGAGGACAGCTGTCACAAGGGAGGCCCACAGGAAGGAGACAGAGGACACCACAAGGAAAGGAAGCAGCTCCTGATGGGGGACTCAATTATTAGGGGGATAGAACTGGGAGGAGCTGGGAAAACTGAAGTAAGGTGCCTGCCTGGTGCCATGGCTTGAGGGACAGGAAGCGATCCTCATGATCACGACAACAGCTGCAAGGGATTCTGAGCTGGACGTAATTGTCCACCTAGGGACAAATGACTTGGCTCATCATGAGGTTACAGCAGTGCAGGAGGAAATTGCAGAGTTGGGAGGGCCTAAGACAAGTAGCACACAGTATCCTTCTCAGAGGTGCTGCCTGTCAAAGGCATGGGGAGGCGAGGGTAATTGGCACCATGCAGTTTAATGAATGGTTGAAAAATGGTGCTGGAGCACAGGGGTTTGGCTTCATTGGGACTGGGGTTCCACCTGAGGACACCAGCCTATACTGGCAGGATGGTCTGCATCTGTCCAGGAAGGGAACAAGTCTTTTGAGCAATCGGTTTAAATGCTTCATTGGCAAGCTTTTAAACTAGTCAAAGGGGGAGGCACTGACAAGCAGCAGAAATATCCCAGCCTCTAACTACAAAACAGGGTACTAAATGAGAAAAAGACCAAGGTAGAACGGTCAGTGGGGGATGCTGCAACAGAAGGTAAAGCCATCAAAAAATGGAGAGCAATGAGTTCCAATGCCCGTAGTCTAGGTAACAAGCTTCCTGAATTAGTGGCCTTGATGGAGGAGGAACATCTGGATATCGTGGCAGTCACAGGAACATGGTACACACAAAACCATGACTGGGACGTAAACATACCAGGATACACTATCTACAGGAGGGACAGGGAGGGTAAAAGAGGAGGAGGAGTAGTTCTTTACATAAGGGAAGGAATAAAGGCAACAGAACAAAAGGGTAAACAGGGAGGAGAAGAAGCACTGTGGGTAAATTTGGAGACAGGCAATGGCACCACAATCCGCACAGGGGTTGTATACAGACCCCCTTCTCAGGGGGAGGAAATGGACAAGGAAATGATAGAAAGTATACTTAGAATGGCAGAAAAAGGGGAGATATTGCTGATGGGTGATCTGAATATGCCAGATGTTAACTGGAGTGCAGTTGCAGCTGCCACTTCAAAGAGTGCAGTTATTCTAGATGCCCTACAGGGGGCATGCCTTAGACAACTAGTACTGGAGCCCACTCGAGAGGGAGCAATATTAGACTTGATACTCTCAAATGGAGATGGAGAGAGGATCACAGATGTAGAAGTGGGCAGCCATCTGGGAACTAGCAGCCATCGAACAGTATGGTTCACAATAAACACAGCAATAGAGTCAAGCCATACAAAGACAAAAGTACTGGACTTTAGGAGGGCTGACTTTGCCAAAATGGGTGAGTGCCTAAGGAATGCACTAGCAAATGGGCAGGAAGGAGGGTGGAAGAACAATGGGAATAATAAAACTGCCATCACAGAGGTAACGAGCCTTGTGTGTAACAAATAAACAAAACAAGACGATGTAAGAAACCGCTATGGTTCTCAAAGGAAGTGGCAGTGAAGGTTCAAGAGAAAAGAAAGCATTCAGGAAGCACAAGGAATCGAGAAGGAGCAGGACAGAGAACTGTATCAGTTAGAAGCAAAAGGAAGCTGGGAAGGCAGTCAGAACAGCAAAGGCCCAAACCGAGGAAAGATAGCCAACTCAGTTAAGAAGGGGATAAAACCTTTATAGGTACATCAGGGAGCGAAGGAAGACCAAGGGAGGGATAGTGAGGCTTAATAAAGGGGAGGGCGGGTGGGCAGAGGAGACTGTGAAAAGGCAGAGATACTAAACAAATATTTTTGCTCAGTATTTACAAAGGAAGAGGGGGAGGTACATAAAACAAACAGTGGTAACACTCTGGATACAGAAGTTGATACCAGCCCATTTACAGAAGAAAGGGTTCTGAAAGAACTCTTAAAACTGAAGGTGGACAAAGCAATGGGGCCTGATGGGATTCATCCCAGAATTTAAAAGAACTAAGGGTAGAACTAGTGACACCACTGACTACCCTTTTAACAAATCATGGGAGGATGGGGTGGTACCGAGGACTGGAGAAGGGCAGATGTGATTCCCTTCACAAAAGTGGGAGCAAGGCAGAAGCAGAAAACTATAGACCTGTTAGTTTAACCTCAGTGATAGGGAAAATGATGGAATCACTTCTAAAGGAAAGAATTGTTGAGTATCTAGAGGCCAGAGGGCACAGGACCCTAGACAGCATGGATTCACAGCGGAAGGTCATGCCAGATGAATCTGATAGATTTCTTTGACTGGGTGACCAAAGTAGTAGATCAGGAGGGCTGTGACATGGCCTACCTAGACTTTAGCAGGCATTTGACACAGTCCCACACAAAAGATTAATATACAAGTAGCAGCCTGGGAGGGGTCCCAAGATGACAGTCTGGGTAAAGAATTGGCTGGAGAATAGGACACAGAGAGTAATAGTAAATGGAGTCCACTCAGAAGAAAGGAGGGTTACTAGTGAGGTACCGCAGGGTTCAGTATTAGGACTCGTCCTCTTCAATGTCTTTATGTTTACATTGCAGAAGGACTGAAGGAAAAGTACGCCTCTTTGCAGATGACACTAAGATCTGCAACAGAGTTGATGCACAGGGTGGGGTGGAAAGGATGAGAAGGGACTTGGCAAGGTTAGAGGAATGGTCAAATGTATGGCAGCTTAGATTCAATGCTAAGAAGTGCAAGGTAATGCACCTGGGAAACAAAACCCAGGGAAGAGTACACAATGGGGTGATACTAACAACAACAAAATGGAAAGGGACCTGGGGTAGTCATATCAGATGACCTAAAGATGGGCAAGCAATGTGAGAGGCAGCAAGGAGGGCTGGGGGATACTGGGATGCATAGGGAGAGGCATCACTAGTAGAAAACAGGAAGTTATTATCCTCTGTACAGACAGCTGGTCAGACCCCATCTGGAGTACTGTGTGCAGTTCTGAGACCCAATCTCCAGAAAGACATAGACAGGATGGAAGCTGTCCAGAGGAGGGAGATCAAAACGGTGCAGGGTCTGCACCGAAGACACATGAAGAGAGACTTAAGGAGCTTAATATGTATAGCCCTCAGAAAGGAGGGAGAGGGGACATGATAGAAACTTTCAAGTACCTCAAGGGAACCAACAAAGTCCAAGAGGGTAGTATCTTCAAAAGAGGTGTGCAAGAACAAAAGGGCACAATTTGAAGATAGAGGGGAGCGGCTCAGAGGTAATTTAAGGAAGTATTTTTCACAGAGAGGGTTGTGGATGCATGGAACAGCCTTCCGAGGAGGTTGTGGAGTCAAAATCAGTGGTGGAATTCAAGCATGCATGGGATAGTCATAAGGCAATTCTGGGGGGTGGAGGTAGGAAGAAGTAGGCTGCTGGTTAACTAGGATCTGCAGCTTATCCAGTAGGTAGGGAAATGGGCAGACTGGGTGGGCCAAGCGGTCCTTATCTGCCGTCAAATTCTGTTTCTATGTTTCTATGTAAATGGCCTATTGGCCCAGGCATTAGTCCTGGGAGCTGCTGTGGTCAAATCGGCTGCAGCGGAATTCGAGGGGGCGCTGGTCCAGGCGGATGTCATCTGGCAGGAGGAGACACCATTTTCGTTTTTTTCCTCCGATTCCCCCTAGTCACGCTGCCTCTGAGCTTCCCCTGGTCTCCACCGGGGGCCGCTACAGAGCGACACTAATCCTCAACCCACCCCAGGAGAGGAGAGGAGAGGAGAGCAGTCCTCTGGATGCTCAGTCTTACTCCTTCCCCTGCAGACCCTCCAATGCCCAAGTTCATTCCCAAACCCAGGTCACCAGCGTGGTGTGAGGTAAGGCGCCAGCGCCTCAGCCCTCTGCACCACCAGGCCAGCTCCATTTGTTTTTTAAGTTCATCTTTTTTATTTGTCACAGGTACAGTCACCACGGGGTTGTCTATAGCCAGATTTCTAAAATCAAAGCAGTGGCACAACCTGATTTTCCTGAAAGATTTCTTCACATACAATTTTAGTTCAAACCTATTAAGTTTTTAGAGGAGACAGAAGGTTAAGCTTTTGGGTAACATATTTTCCTCTCCTGTAGATAACTCACATTTTGGCAAGTTATACACTGCATTGTTTACTCCCATTTTTGGAGAGAAATGTCGTTGAAGGGCAAGGGGGTGAAGTTGACACTATCTGCACCAGTGTTGTGGTTTGGGAGGGAGGGGTACATGCAAATCGCTCCCATCAATTCGCTCCCTACAAAATCGCTCCCGACAATTCGCTCCTGTAAAACTTGCCCCCATTGTAACTCGCTCCCATTCAAACTCACTCCCGCTCCCGCTATGAAATCCTCTGACCGTGCCTTATAGGCTGCCACAGTACTATAACTGACCATGCTTACTGACTACCAAAGCACTATAATTGCTTAATAGAATAAGCTACAGTGCAATCAATTAACTTATCACTGTACAAGCTGTACTCATTTATCTGGTAATGGCAATTAGTATTGAATGAATGTAAACCGATAAACAACCGCCCGCGGGTTTCTTCCTGTGTTTCTCCTGACAGTATGGCTTGCCATTTTCTAATGTCTGAATGACAGAAGAAGAAGCCTGTAGATGAGTGTAATTTTATTTACACACAAGAAGGTGCAAATTAAAGTGGTGATGATTTTCGTTTACTGGCAAATAGTTTTGTTTTGTTTCTTTTTAAGCTAGAAATGCTGCTGAATGCTGAGTTTCATTTACTGGCAAATAATTTCACACAGGGAGCATATTTACCAGGAACAGGTATATAAAGGAGCAAATTGACTTGGGGATGTATTGTTGGGAGCGACATGTCATGGAGTGTATTGTCGAGAGCGTATTGTCATGCTCCTGGGAGGGAGACTGTAAGTGAGGGAGTATTTGCCATGGGTGAGTGGAGAATGAGTGAGCAGGTTCTGCAGACTCCGACAAGTATCATGTTGTGCCTTGGGGTCATCAGGCCTTACACTCACCCCATTACATAAGGAAATATGTTGAGATGGGTGCAGTATAGGAGAATGGGGTGAACTTTGGGGCCAGAGAGTCCAAGGCACACCTTGATGCCTGTCACTGGCTGCAGGGTGGGGGTGGAGGTGGAATGGCATGAGCATTACAGTCTACAGTCCAAAGTCACACCCTGATGCCTGCCAGCCTCTACAGGGTGGGGCGTTATGGTTAGAAATCCTAAAATCCCAGGTGTTTATTGGTATTTGCACTCCAAATGTTCAACATGGGCTTTTTGTGACCACACCTCATGAAAGCATTTGGGACCTCTGCTCATGAACAGTGGTACTGTGATTTTGTTAATCTGTCCCGAATGTTGATTTCCCACAGCAGCAGTACCATTGTGCACCAGATGTGTGAAAACACATTTTGGGCAGGATGTGGAAAATGACAGCTATGCCATTCATAAGGAGGTGTGAAGAAATGGCAATGTTGAAAATCTGGACTGAAAATATAAAAAATTCTTGAAGTTACGAGTGTGCATGGAAACTGCACAGTGCACACTCATAACACAGTCATTTTTTGGAATTTTTTCACCAAATTAGCAACATAGGCTTTCTGGGAGCCTTCCTCACGAACAGTAGCACTGTCATTTCATTAATCAGTCCCAAAAGGTGATTCCGCACAGTGACCATGAAATCACCTTTTGGAACCGAAAACCGAAATGACAGTGACTGATTTCATGAGGTGGGGTCCCAGGAACCCCAGGTTGAAAATTTGGAACCAAAAGTCAAAAAAATGGCTGAGATATCCACCTAAGTTGAACCCCCCCACTGATGTCATTATACAGCTTACCTGCATTTCTTCAATTCGCAGTCAGCTTTGAAGACTGCAGACGTGTTCCCGCTCCTGTGAAGATCGCAGAGCCAGGCCTCCGGAGGTAAGTATGGGGTGAAGGGGGGTGTGGGGAGGTGGGGTGCACAGAGGGTGGGTGCGGATTGGGGGACGAGGTCGCTTCAGACTCAACAATGGACCGTTTTCCTTTTTACAGGAATGGACATCGCAGGAAAGTTTTCTTTATTTACAGGTGAAATAAAACAACTGTTGGGCACACTGGTGTGGGCTCCCAGTGTGCCCCATGACTTTGGAGGGAGTTATGCTGGCCACACTGGAATGGGCTCCCAACGTAGCACACAGTGGGGTGGGTGGAGGGGCAGGAACATCCTTTGGAACACATGAAGCACACTGGGTTATAAACATGCCAACAGGGGTATTGGGCATCCACATAGTCAGCTTTCTAAGGATTGTGAGAGGTAGACGCGACAGCCGCTGCCATGTTCATTGAAATGTTTCAGCAGGCAAGGCATGCCCTGCAGTGACAGAGTGCTCCCTCATTGTGGCGGCGAATTTCTTGCAAGCTGGTGGCATGTTTCTCAACTGCTGTCATAGACAGTGTGCTCATTCATTGGTGCCGAACAAGCCCAAAAAAGTAGTGGTGGCATTGGCCACAACACAGCCACACCTCCACAACCTGCTGCTCCAGCAAGCTGCTACAAAATGTTGCTTACACTGTGCATGCAAGACAACATAAAAATGGCATTCTATATATAGTATAAGGTCAAGCAGTGGGTGTAAAATATTTAAATTTTACTAACATGGCTGCGAAAAAGGTTTTTTTTTTTCCCAAACGTTTCTGGCAGGCTGGGATATGTGAGTGTGCTGCTTACTGGTGCCCAGAAAAAAGTACCATCTGCAAGTCTGTTGCCCAACAGGGACATAGCTAGATTTTCCTTACCCATTTTATAAATATAAATAATACAGTATATTCATCCTTTTTGGAGCTGGCAGGGTAGCCTAGAGGTTAGAGTAACGAGCTGTAAATGAGCTTGGTACATCCAGCAGACCTGGATTTGATTCCCACAACCTCCACTTGCATATTGTGTGATTCTGAGCAAGTCACTTAACCACCCCAGTGCTCCCGGGTCGCTTCTGAAAACAGGCACTTGTGCCTAGTTGGTCTTACCCAGTTACCAAAAGAATAAAGGAAAAAAAAAAAGTTCAATCAAATAAACAAGATTGAAATTGTAGCAACCAGTTAAAACACTACATTAGCATTCCTTGAATGTGTGACCTGGAGTTTTCAGTCAAGATAAAATACAAAAGCAGACTCTTTAATACTCTTTGCTTCCATTACAGTTAACATGCACTCCAAGCAGCAATTTCATTTCATAAATGGCTCTGAAACATTTTAATGCTTAATGTTTATGCTACGTACAAAGCATGCTAGCTTTTATTAGCCCTGATACTGTAAGAGGCTTGCTTGTACGGATAAGAGCAATGCATGGCATATTTCATAACTCAGGAAGGACTGGGCTGAGATCACCAAAGAGCTTCAGTACATCATTTTACAATCACATATCTCAGAAATAATTTATACAATCAATTAAGGAGCATTATCAAGAGATGATTTGACAACTGTTACCATGCCAACGGCTGAAGGAGAATGAGCCTTGGTGTTTAAATGCAGCAGTTACTGATGTATGTAGCAGATCCTGAGGACTCAGACAGAATCACATGTGTCCAAAGGTATGGATGGAACACGATTCAAAGCCTGATTTAATGCCATTTTTACTGGTGAAAGGGTGTTGACAGCATGCTGTTCATATTCTAATTATACATTCTGTTACTTTTTCACAGAGGCATTAAGCATTCGGAACTGCAAACTGAAGTGAGAATATATAATTTACAAACTGATAAAATATGATGGTAAAATGGAAACGGATGATGTTCATTTGCAGGCTGCATTAATAAAAAAAAATAAGTTGATGGCAACGCATTTGTGAAGTGCATGTTAATCAAAGCTGATTTCAGAGGCCTTAATGGACAGGCCTTAAACACGTCTGCATTAATTTTTAAAATTCTGGTTAGCAAATGGCTTCAGATGCATTGAACTAAAAAGTCATTAGAAACAGTCAATAAAATGAAGATAATGAAGAAAGCTTTATCTGCTTGCGAGATCAGCAACAAATTTGATATTATCAGTTCTAATATGTGTCCAGAAATGTTTTGATGTCATTTTTGATGATGTATAATGTGTCAAGTTTAAAGCGTGTCAGATTAGACATTATCTATTTATAAAAAAGTAATCACTTATATTTTTTAACTACGAAATTACACATAGGGTCAGTTATATAACAACTGTGCAGACAATGAGGACCCCCATGACAATAAGATGTTTGATCTCGGTGGCCTTTACTCCAAGTGGTGTAACCTTAAGCTATCTGTGTAGACTCCTGGCTCCTCATCATACCCACTACTCTCTCTGCTCCTGTGAGGTGGGCTGCCTACTGGTTTCCAGGGCACAGCTGAAATCAACTGGTAACAGGGCTTTCAAGGTAGCTGGCCAGGAGGCCCCCTGCTAGAGTCCTTTAAGAGGGCCCTGAAATCACTCCTGTCCTGGGAGACTTTTGGACTATGGGCAATGGTACCTGATTCACTGGATGTTCTCAGAATGTATTTTATTAGTATTTATTACCATCTATTTTATTATCTGATTTATTATTTTAATCTGTATTTTTAGGTTTGGGTGATATTTATTATGGATTTTATTTTATTTTTGAATTAATTGTGATTATGAATCATCCTGCATTATTTACGGTGCTCTGAGCCCCAGGGAATGGGCATTTTATAAATAAAGGTTTACTTACTTACTTAATAAAACAATGTAATGATATTTAAATTAAGCAAAGCCTGCCTGGAACACAGGTTATTTTCAGGTGGACCATATATTCCTATTACATTTTCTTTTATAAACTCAGCTTGTTATCTTTTGATAATGCACATGAAACTTATATAGGTATCTAGCCCACTATACCCCAAATAGGTATCTAGACCACTATACCCCATGCACTTTGTACTTCCATAAATATTGTTTATACAACAGGTTATTTTCAGGTGGAGCAAACCCTACCTATTACATTGCTTTTGTAAACTCACGTTGTTATCTTCCAATGATGCACATTATGTAGGTATCTAGACCACTATACCCTATGCACTGTGTACTTCCATAAATATCATTGATATAGATACAATTTTACTACCTAGTCCTAATAGTTTGGAGAGGATATACTGTATGTGCATTTGCTCCGATCAGTCATGTCTCATATGTGGTACCAAAGTTTGATGTGTATTTTTTTAATTATTTACATGTAGGCATTATTGATTTTGAGAAGGGTCACTGAATCAATTTGTTTCCTGTACTACAAGCTCGATGGATACATGTTCTGTAGTATTATCTCTCAATATCAATGGGGTTCACAACCCTATTAAGTGAGCCCGCCTAATCCAGTTCCTGTGGAGGGAAGGTCCAGAGCTCATTTTCTGCAGGAGACACATTTATCTCCAACAGAGCATGCCAAGTTGAAGTCTTTTGGCTTTCCAATCATGGTCTTTTCTTCCCACAGATCAGGTAGGAGACGGGGGGGAGGGGGTCACTATACTGGTCTCTAGAGGGGTCCCATTTGAATTACAGGATCAATGGGAGGATCCAGATGGTTGTTATGTTATTGCTAGTGGTATGCTTTATGCACATCTGGTGACCTTAGCCTCAGTTTATCCCTCCCCCCCGATCCCCCTAGTCCTTAGCACAGAGTTTTATTAACAAATTAATTTCTATGATACAGGGCCAACTGATTATAGGAAGCAACCTTAATGTTACTCTTAACCCCAGTTTGGATGTTTCTAAACCCCTGGCCCATCGGGCTAGTCTGCTCCAAAAATACCTAAAGCAAACTTTACCCTTGTTGGACATTATAGGTGTCTGGCACCACTGCTTCCCCACTGTTAAAGAAAACACTCACATAGCTGCTTATACGGAGGTTGCGTCACAGCTCGACTATCTGTTCACCACAGCTGAGCATCTTGATTCACTTCAAGATGTTTGGCATGGTGCAACATTCCTATTGGATCATGCCCCCACTTATGCCAAGTTCTTCCTAGGGAGTGAGGGCAAAGTTTCACACTGGTGTCTTAATCTTGCTCACCTCCGAGACCTGGATGTTTGACAAATGGTTCAGGATTGCATACTGAGGACACTCTCAGAAAACTCCTTTTCTAATGTTTCCCCCACAATTCTCTGGGGCACATTGAAGGTGGTAAATCATGAGGTAATCATAAAATATTCTGAGAGGAAAAAACAGGAGTGAGAACATAGAATTGCGACCCTGCAGAGTGAGCTTCAGCAGCTGCAATCCCTCCTTTCACAGGGGGATAAAACAGTAAAGTCAAAATTACAGAAAGTTAAGCAAAATCTACAGAAAGTTGTTGATCAGAAAGTAGAACAGCAGTTATTCTACTTAAAGTTTACCTCCTCTGAAGGGGATCCTAGGGGAGCAAATAATTTTGCCTGACACCTTAGGATGCACAATGCTTAATCTTGTGTGACCAGTCTGTTTGATCCAGTTACTGGGGGCCAGTTGACTCACCCCACTACAATTCGTAATATTCTGTCAAAGTTTTATCAGAATTTATACATGTCTGACCCTTCCCCCTCGATGACTTCTATTGAATCTTACTTGCAAAAGTTGCCCCTTCGTAAAGTGACTCCTGCTCAAGCAAGCTCGCTCCTAGCCCCTGTCTTCAGAGAGGAAGTAGACAAGATGCTAAAATTGGCCAAGTCTTTAAAAGCACTTGGTCTGGATGATTATCCTTCCAAATTTTATACACATTTCATGGACTTACGTCTTCCACCTCTATTGGGGCATTCCACGTTGTACAGAGGTGAGATTCCTCTCCCTCCTGGAGATATGCTATAATTGCAGCCCTTCCTAAACCCTGGAAGGACCCATGCTTTCTCACATCCTACCACCTAATTTCCATGTTAAACTATGACTATAAGTGCTACACAATGATTCTAGCTCATCGACTGGGGGAACGTATGCCAGCTGTCATTGACCCAGATCATGTAGGGTTTATCCGGGGCCGACAGGCACAGGATGGGGTACGGCAAACTTACCTGTTAGTTGATTATGCAATTACCAGGAAAATCCCTCTGGTCCTCCTGGGACTTGATGCCAGGAAAGATTTTGACAGGGTTGCATGGCATTTTTTATGAGCAATCCTGTCTCATTTTGGATTCCCTCAGGAATTTATAGTGCAACTTCAAAATATTTATCACTCCCCCCAAACTTACCTGAAGCTGTATGGTTCTCTCTCCAGTTCATTCACACTTTCTCGTGGAACCAGACAGGGTTGTCCCCTGTGTCCCTTGCTTTTCACTTTATATCTGGAATGCCTGGCCATGGCAATTTGCCAACATCCCAGTATTGAAGGTGTCCCTATCTGGAGGTCGTTGCCATAAAATATCTTTGTTTGCAGATGATATACTGTACTCCTCACTTTAATTAATCCCAAACAATCTATACCAGAAGTTTGGAATCAGTTAGAGCTGTTTGGTGCCCTTTCCGGATATAAAGTATAATTATACCCCCTCCACTTCCTTGAAAGTAGCCGTCCCTTTCAAGTGGCACTGATTGTGCATGCGGTATTTAGGTATTCAGTTACCAAAACATATCACCTGTGCTGATCTTTAAATTATGAACTGTTACCACAACAATTGATTTGTCCAAATGGTCTCAACTTCCACTTAGCTTTTTGGGTAGAGTCGAAGTTGTTCAACAAAATATTCTCCCTCGATTTTTGTTTTTCCTCCAAATGCTTCCTGTGGTACCAGAAAACATATTTTTTAACTTGGGATAGACTGATCTCTCTCTTTCTTTGGAAAAGTAGAACCCCTAGGGTTAGATACTCCATCTTACAACTCCCAAGGGACAAAGAGGGCCTTAATCTTCCTAACTTCAAATTTTATGCCATGGCAGCTCATCTCTGTATAATACTCTGCTGGTTGAACCCCCAGTATAATGCACACTGGAAATAGATTGAACTTACTCTGAGCGATTTATTTGACCTTAAAGGTTACTTGTTTAGCCAACCTCCACAACTCCAGACTCCTTATGAGGTTTTCCACTGTGGACACTTTATTGGACAAGAATCAGTTACCCCTCTCTAGAAGTTTTATACTGAGTTCTTTATAAGATTTTATTTATGTCTGTATGATGTTCATATTGGCCTTGGAGTTTCCCATGGAGTTTTAAATTACCAGTCTTGATTATGGTTAGGATAACCAAGTGTACTATGTCCACATGTAATACAAAGTGAAATCCCCACAGTTGGTTGGATTTCTGCATGTATAAATTTTCACCAAATCTACTCTGTTGGATAACATGGACATTCATACTCAGTCTCAATTAGTGTCTATATCTGCACTAGACTCACATAGGGTTTTTACTTCTTTAATACATGAGGGTTTTTTTCTAGGACAATGCTATAACCTTATTATATAGCTATTTTCTGTTTCATTGTTGTTGGTACAATTAATTTATTATTGTGAAATGTTGTCATCGTACATTTTATATTGTTTACCTCTCCTGTAGGTCTTTAATAAAAAAGTAACATAAAAATAAATAAATAATTTATATAGGTACTGTACTACAATCTACAGGAGAATTCATTTCCTCCCTAAGTTACAGAATACATGGTTGACACTGATTCATGAAGTCTTACTCATAATTTCATGTAACCCAATCAGAATTGGGAACACATTGTTACTGGTAATTTTAACATCAACTGGAATGCTAAGTCCAGCACAGGTCATCAGGGTAGGATGTCCAGCATATTTCTGACACAAATGGTCACTGAGCACACCAGGAACAATTATAAAACAGGCACTGTGAAGCTACTTGACTGGGTACTAGTTAGACACCCTGATAGGGTAATAGCTGCCAATGTTCTGCCAGATACAATAAGTGACCACTCCCTGGTGCAATGTCTATGGGTAGTTAAACTGACATGGCCACACCCCTGGATTACACTTGTCTGAGTCCTAAACAAAATGAAGGTGTCTGAATTTAAATTGTACTTGGCCCAAATTGATTGTCACGTCTTAGATGCCATTCCGAATATTGACTGAGACCTAGAATTCTGTCTCCGAGTTCACACATGCCTGTAATAAATTTGTACCTTTAAATACAAGCTCTGGCCAGAACTGGCACAATTGCAGCCGAGGTCATAGCAGAACGTGGCACTGTCCACCGTGTCCAAGATGACCACTGGAGTTCTCTGCACATGCTTGACAACTCACATGTGTGCTGGACTCTGGTGGCCATCTTGGACACTGTGGACTGTGCCACCAGAGTTCATTGTGCATGTGCAAGTCATCACACATGTGCATTGGCCTCCAGTGACCATCTTGGACATGGCAGACTTTGCTGTGTTCCGCCGGCAGACAAAGTAGTGTGGTGGATGCGCAGTGATTACTGTTCACCTCCACTACTAACAAGTCTTTTCAGTATTTGGTAACCTCCCTTTTTCTACTGTAATCACAACACATCTGCAGGGCTACATCAACTGCAGACATAAAAAAAACACAAGGCAGCAGGAATATCACCCAGGTGGATCACCCCTGAACTCAGATCCAGCATGAGGGAGAGGGACAATCTGTCAGCACTGGCCAGGGAAACAGAGTCCACTGTCCACCTGCAAAGGTACAAGGAAGCCTGCAATAAGTGCACTAGTATGATTAGAAAGGCCAAATCTGACTTCTATAAGGACCAGCAGAACCAGAACTGGAGCAGTGGCAAATGATTCTGGGACAATGCCTTGGAGCCCCTTGACAAGGGAGTTAAAACAACTCCTCAATTGCTCATGTTGCAGGGTCAAGAGGTCATTGATCCCACCATAATTGCCAATTACTTCAACACAGTCTTTACTGACTTCAGTTCCACCAACTCCACTGAGTCTGCCCAGACCCATTACAGTGGACCCATTTCTGAAGCCTCCCAGATGATGGGCTCTAAACCAGGGTACCCTAAATTCTATTTTAACTCATTGCCTCCACAGGAGCTCTCTGAAGTTGCACCACTTGTCTCCTGTGTACTGCTAACAGTAAATACTGGGCCTTTCCAAGCAAAATCAAGCTATAGTTTGCATGCCACAAACAAATCCCAATAGCTCAAGAACCATAAATGCTAGACACAAAGTATGAGTGGCAAAGTTATTCAGCACAAAATTATCTTTCCAATGGTGGTATGCAAAGAATAATATGCAATTTTTTTTCTATGCTGGTTGAAACAGCCAAAAAATATTTGTTTTCACTAAAACAGGTAACATAAGCCATACAAACCATACCATAAACAAATGCAATAACTCCTAAAGTATACATGACATACACAAAATATCAGTGGCAAAGTTGTTCAGCACAAAATTACCTTTCCAATGGGGGTATGCAAATAATAATATGTAATTTCTTTTTCTATGATGGTTGAAACAGCAAAAAAAACAACTTTTTTTTCACTAAAACAGGCAACATAAACCATGTACACCATACCATAAACAAATGCGAATAACTCTCAAAGTATATATGATATACACAAAATATCAGTGACAAAGTTGTTCAGCATAAAATTACCTTTCCAACAGTGCTATGCAGTCAAATATATATTATTTTCTGTTACACTGTATATTACAATATAGAACTGACTTCTCCAGACGTTGCAAGGGCACACTGGGAGTCAGTAGCCGACTTCTGCAGGCATCCTCAGGACTCACCAGTGTATTTTTACTGACGACTATAGGCATCTGCTAGGAGACAATGAGTTAAGGCTGTTCCAGTCAAAGACATCTAGACATACATCAGTAGGGTGCTTGGCAAAACTAGATGTGGGGGTAATTTGGTTGATATGAAACTTCTTGCCCTGGTGGTAGAGGAAGTTGCCCGTCCCAGCTCTAGAATTTTCAAATTTCCATGTGCTATTATCAGTTCCCCAAGAAGTGGAAATCCACACTGGTTACACCACTTTTCATACTAGTCTTGCCAGTTATAGATCCATTTCTATTATTTCCCTCTGTCAAAGGCCCTCAAGAGAATAGTCTCTGACCAGCTGTTCACATACTTTGAAAAATATAGTGTCCAGTGTGTACAGCAGCATGACTTCCGGAAGATCCACAGCACCAATACGGCATTGTTGGAATACACCAACTGTGCTCATGAGGCCATTGACAATGGACACCTCATCATATATTGACCTTACTAAGGTCTTCGACCTGGTCAACTATAAGTTCCCACTTAACAAACTGCTTGGCCTGGGTTTGTCACAGAACACAGTTGACTGATTCCACAGCTATCTCACCATTTACTTCCAGTGTGTGAAGATCAATAAATATTTGTCCAACACTAGGCGAGTAGCTGTAGGTGTCTCCCAGTGTGTGAAGTGTCCAACACTAGGCAGGTAACTGTGGGTGTCTCCCAGTGTGTGAAGTGTCCAACAATAGGCGGGTAACTGTAGGTTTCTCCCAGTGTGTGAAGTGTCCAACACTAGGCGAGTAGCTGTAGGTGTCTCCCAGTGTGTGATGTGTCCAACACTAGGCAGGTAACTGTAGGAGTCTCTCAGTATGTGAAGTGTCCAACACTAGGCGAGTAGCTGTAGGTGTCTCCCAGTGTGTGAAGTGTCCAACACTAGGCAGGTAACTGTAGGTGTCTCCCAGTGTGTGAAGTGTCCAACACTAGGTGAGTAGCTGTAGGTGTTTCCCAGTGTGTGAAGTGTCCAACTGTAGGCAGGTAACTGTAGGTGTCTTCCAGTGTGTGAAGTGTCCAACACTAGGCGAGTAGCTGTAGATGTCTCCCAGTGTGTGAAGTGTCCAACACTAGGTGAGTAGCTGTAGGTGTCTCCCAGTGTATGAAGTGTCCAACACTAGACGAGTAGCTGTAGGTGTTTCCCAGTGTGTGAAGTGTCCAACACTAGGCGAGTAGCTATAGGTGTCTCCCAGTGTGTGACGTGTCCAACACTAGGTAGGTAACTGTAGGTGTCTCCCAGTGCGTGAAGTATCCAACACTAGGTGAGTAGCTGTAGGTGTCTCCCAGTGTATGAAGTATCCAACACTAGGTGAGTAGCTGTAGGTGTCTCCCAGTGTATGAAGTGTCCAACACTAGGTGAGTAGCTGTAGGTGTCTCCCAGTGTGTGAAGTGTCCAACACTAGGTGAGTAGCTGTAGGTGTCTCCCAGTGTATGAAGTGTCCAACACTAGGTGAGTAGCTGTAGGTGTCTCCCAGTGCGTGAAGTGTCCAACATTAGGAGGGTAACTGTAGGTGTCTCCCAGTGTGTGAAGTGTCCAACACTAGGTGAGTAGCTGTAGGTGTCTCCCAGTGAGTGAAGTGTCCAACATTAGGAGGGTAACTGTAGGTGTCTTCCAGTGTGTGAAGTGTTCAACACTAGGCAAGTAGCTGTAGGTGTCTCCCAGTGCGTGAAGTGTCCAACATTAGGAGGGTAACTGTAGGTGTCTTCCAGTGTGTGAAGTGTTCAACACTAGGCGAGTAGCTGTAGATGTCTTCCAGTGTGTGAAGTGTCCAACACTAGGTGAGTAGCTGTTGATGTCTCCCAGGGCTCCACCTTAGGCTCACTCCTATTTGTTCTCTTCATAAATCAACTGCCTGGTGCTTGTCAGATAGCCAGTGTACTGCTCTGTGCCAATGATGCAGTCATCTATTCCAAAAATCCTGACCCTGAAAGCCTTACTGCTACTCTTCAAAGTAAGCTTCAGTCACTAGAAAGCTGGTTCTCCAACAAAAAGCTGGTACTCAATTACAAAAAAATTAAGACCGGCTCTTCTCTAGCCTTCCACAAAAGAGGAAAACTCTACCCTTTGTCATCCGAAATGGCCAAAAGCAAAACCTTAAACAAGTGGAGACCTTCAAATACTCTGGATGACACCTTATCTTTTGCACCCCTGTTGACAATCTGGTGACCATAGTTAACAGAGGACTGGGTGCCCTGTACCATAACTGGAACAATCTCAAAGGGGATGCTAGATTTCTTACTGTGGCCAGCTTCATTCTGTCGCTTGTAGATTATGGCCTGCCTGTCTATGCAGCTGCCTATGACATGGTGCTAAACTGATCTGTAATAAAGTGTGCCACTTTGTTCCTAGTGCAGATAGCAGCACTCATAGTTGTACCCTTTATGCACTCACTAACTGGCTACCTTAACCCAGCAAAATAAAGCCCCAGACATGTTTACTTGCCAAAAAGGCACTCCTAGGCCTAACACGCCCTGCTTTAACAAATTGCTTCAGCACTGTCTCCAACTAATGCAACACCAAAAACACGGCCAGGAATGCCCTTGAGCCTTTTTCCTGGTGTAGTCTGCTGGGCAAGTGATCATTTGCTGTCAGGATAGCTAACTCATTAACAAACTGCCTGACACTGTTGAATCTCCCCAAGTTTAATCAGTTTAAGAGATCTTTGTGGTCTGCCTTCGCAGTCCAATGCAATTGTAACTGTTAAACTATTTTATTCGGTTTCTATCTGTATATAATCTATAACTTTTTTTACAATGATCTGTATGGATTTTCTCAAAACTGTATGTAATCATTCTGTTGTAAATGCTTTGAGCCTGACTTGACTGCATTTCCTCTGGAACTGCTTATTGTACTCGTAATGTTTTTTGTGACTATGCATTTGACATGTAACCTCTGTAAATGAACTCTTGTACTCAAAGGTACTCTCCAAAGTTTTCAATAAATAAATAAATAAATGTCTGTGTTAACAAAAAAATTCAGTAACAAGTTTCTGACCTCACATTTTACTTATTTGTGGCATCACATTCGCTTCCTTAACAACAGACTGCAAAGTTAGACACACAACAATTATTTATTTATTTGTGTCAATTCTGTTTATCTCCTGGTTAGAGGCAGGGGATGTACCCCCTCTTCAGCCCCTGGACCTCACACCTGGCATCTCCCCCCAGGCTGCCCAGACTGGAAGGCCCACAGCTTGCACCTTGCGGTGGGGCTCCCTGAGGGGAGAGAACGAGATTATCTTGAGGCCCCAGCTGAGGCTTATGCCTGGGGCTTCATTTGAGTGGAGGTCCAGGGGCTTCACAATGCAGCCGGGCCCAGGGACTTTTTCCATAGGTTTCCTCAGAGGTGCAGATTTGCAATGAGATCAGTCAGTGTGAGTCGGGCGTGCTTCTGCACTCAACCTATAGACGTCCACTATCCCTTCCCCCACTGAAGAGTGGCCCTGGCTGTTGCACACCCAGCCTCCATTGGGTGTCACTGGCATGCTGGGAAGCAATGACCCTTCCCCCTTGAGGAAGAGGAAAGCTATTCATGAGATGCTTATGCAACCTCCCCTCAGCCGACCCTCTGACACACCGCGCTCATTCCCAAATGTGTGTCGTCAGCACTGCAGGTGGTAGTGCTACTGCTGCACCAGCAGAACAGCTTAACAATTACTTATTTAGAATTTTACATACTAGGAAAGCCATGCTTATGCATAGTGCTCAGTTTTTAAGTGGAAGCTGGGGGATGGTTACAGTTGTAGGGTTTTTGAACATTTAGAGGCTAGTTACAGAAGGTATAGCAAATATTATTCACACACACACACCATATATATAAATTCAAAATCATACATATCCCCAAAATGCGAAGTATCTTAGGACATACAATATATGCAAGTCATAATGAAGATTTAGTCTGGTTCTGCTTTAAGCAGGAAAACATATGGTGCCATGGGATAACCCATGCCCTTTTTGGGTAACCCTTGCCTCAGTGCTTTTGTGCTGAGGTTCTTTGTCTTTTTAGCTATATATTGTACTTGAGTGGCAGCACAAACATAGTTTGGGTTGAGCAGTCTGTTTAATGTTAACCCCAAATGTTTGCACCTTAATAACTTTTGGTACTGTTCAATGAAATTTCATGAAATTTTGCATGTGAGGTATGGGTGTCAAGTTAAGACTTGGAAAGTTTTGCAATAGTGAGTTGTCTGGATTCCAACATGTGGACATTTAAAAAGCATTTAAAAATGCACATTTTTGCTGTTTTGTTTTTTCTTGCTCAACAGTGGAGCAAAAACATTTTGGAATTTTGCTCCAAAACTTGGCCCAAGGGTGTGCCTTTTGAAGGTTTTTGTGAACATATATCAATTGGTTCCAGAGTTATAAGGTTTGGAAATTTGGTTTCTGAGCATGGTCAGTAGGGTTTGAAGGATAATTCTCTGATATGAACAAATAACTTCTGTTTGTGAGCCAATTATTTTATCTTCATGGGAAAATGTATTTTATGTTCATGAGTAAAAATGTTATGGTTGTGAGTGGTGCCACCTTGTTTTTTGTTTTGGTCCCCCCAAACATTCTTGAAACACATAGAAATGATGCCTTTCTGAAAAACAAACACCTGACCCTAGGTAAATGGGAACCGTTTAGCTAGGTTTAGGTGTTTGTCCTTTAACAATACATCATTTTTAGGTATTTTGCATGCTTCTTAGTTTAAAAGGAAAAACAATATGGCATCTGTCATGGCCCAAAAAAGTGTTTTTCGTGTTGCAAGAACTAAGTGGTGTGAAAGCAAAACTCTCTTGTGACATGAAAATGTTCACGTCATATCAGAGGATTATCCAAAAACACTACTGAGCATGCCCAGTAAAAAAGACTTTAAATCCATATAACTCTGGAACTGATTAATATTTTTCCACAAAACCTTCGAAAGGCCCTGCCTTGGCACAGGCCATTTCTACCCCAAATGTTTCAGAAAAAATTCTTACCATCTAGGCAGTAGGTGAGAGCAAAAAAAGAGTAGTAAGTATAGGAAAAACATTCCTTTTCACTGCCATCATGAATTTTCTAATTTCTTGAGAACTTGCCTCTGAGGCAATGCATACCAAATGTTAGGCAATTTTATCGAATACCACCAAAGTTATTAATGTGTAAAAATTGGGGTTTAGCATTAAACACTCTCAAGCCTAACTATACTGGTGCTACCACGCCAGTATAATATGACTATATACATATACACATATGTCTCTTTCCCTCTCTCTCTCTCTATATATATATATATATATATATACATACACACATATATATGTATTCATTGCAAAAAAAATCATTAATGCACTAGTTAGGGTTAAAGCGACAAAAGTAGGTTTCCAACCCTAACACCCTCCCCACCCTGCAGGCAGCAACAGGCATGGGGTGTGCCTTGGGGTTATACCTGGGCCGCATGGTCAACCACAGGGCATTGCTCAGGGTGTATGTGAACCAAGCAGCAGCAGCAGCAGCAGGGGGACTAGTGACTCTACCCACATGGTGCACCACTGCAAGGGATGGTGGGCACTGTACATAGCGGCACAAGGGGAGGGCACTGTGTGTGGACATGCGGGGTGTGCAGTGTGCGTGCCTGTGTGGGCACTGCGTGTAGGTGTGTGGGAGACATCTGACAGCACGGTATGGGTTTGGATGATGTGGAATGTTACTGGGTGTGGGTTTCTGTTTTGAGTGGTGATACATTTATGTACAGCACCACTGCACCATACCACAATCTGTACAAAGTAAACATTGTTCACTGGCCAACTGTGTAGTGTCACTCATTCCCACATGCTGTGTTGGGGCCGGTTGCATGTAGCAAACTAATTGTGCCTGGGATGCGTGCATGGGCCACGTCACACATGCACATGTGCATCGCAAGCCGCAGTAGCGATGGACAACAGTTACACAACTGTGCCATCCGAGGCCAGTTCCACAGCACTGCAATACCACCGACGCATGTGCGAATGTGCAGGCCGCAACTGCAGTCTGCATTAGCATAGTGCACACATATGTTTTTCGTATACGCATGCTGCATGTGCATGGTGCCACTGTAGGCCACACATGGAGCCTGTACATGTGCCATGTGCTAGGATCGGTGATGCAGGTGATACACAGGGCACAAGGTGTGCATGCTGCAGAGGCAGGGGAGGAACTAGCAGCAGAGGCAGACAGCTCAGGGTAGGGATACCACCTTTTAAGAAGGCCAAAGTGGGACATATCTTACTGAGACATGGTTTGTCACAGGACAGTGCATAACCTCAAACAACGCAACAGTTTTGTGTTCTCCATATCAGCCTCAGTAGGGTTAAGTATTGTAATTTCTCACTTGCTTCTATTGTTTCCTATCATGGCACGATAACTTAGTTAAGGTATTACAGTTTACTGCAACATTTAGTGGACAGTCAGAAAATAGTGTTAATACTGTAAAGTCAGGACATGTAGTATTATTCATGTTTGTTTGCAGGACACAGCAGCCCAACTCAGGACTATCCTGCCAATATCAGGACAGGTAGTAACCCTAGCTCAGAGTCATGGCACGCAACAATTTGACAAGCCTCGATGGATGTACACCCAACTTCTCAGCTGCTGAAATAGCTCAATTTGTTAACCTGGTGAAGCAGTGGTGCACCACACTGCTGCCACCTGGCTGCAGGAACAACACCTCTGCTGACAGGGATAGGGCATGGAGGGCCATTGGGTCATGCCTGAGTGACATCTGCAGCGTGTCCCACTCCCCAGGCAACTGCAGCACAGGTGGCAGGACCTTGCCAGTCATGACCCTCAGATCCTGCAGTGCATGCTGGACATGGCAGAGAGGTGTGACAGGGAAATGAGGACAGGCAATAGCAGCGGATCAATTGAGTATGCCATCGTGTAGCCTGACACCTACACATAACAGCAGCACATGCCATGGCCAACAGTGGTGTACAGATGTTACAGTGTCCCCCTTCCACACATGTGCTAGACCCAGCAACACTAGACAGCAGGGGCAGCCGATGATGGAGCACAGATGCAGACATCAACATCAGTGGTCATAGGGCCACCAGAGGTCAGGCAGGTGCATGTTCAGTCCACCACGTGTCATGGCCCTGATGCATTGGCAGCAGTTGGGGGGCATATACCACCTCAGCATGCGCATGTGTGCAGCAGCATACCGGTGTGGTCGGCCATGCGGACCAGGTATAACCATATGCACCTGCTGTACCTGTGGCCATAGCACACTGCCAGTGTGCCTGCCACTGTGCACCATGTGGCAGGTGTTGTGTGTGTGTCTATAGAAACCCTTGTATAGTGTGCAGTGGCCCACATGCTTGGGTGCCCGTGCATGCAGGGTGTCCCTGTCTGGCACTGACCTATGCCTTTGCTTCTTTGCAGGTGGGTGGAGTAGCCTTGCCCTGAGGCACTGGTCATTGCTGCAGGCAATGGCAGACCAAAAGGCACTAGATGTGGCAGACTACATGCACCGCACTCAGCGCCGGTGCCACAGGGTCCATCCCATCCCACTATCGTCAGAGGAGGAGGAGGAGGCGGACAAGGGTGATGCTGCCTTGGAGCCTTAGGAGCCAGAGGACCTGCCAGTGGATGTGCTGGAGGAGGAGGAGGACCACCCTGCGGAGGTGCTAGAGGAGGAAGACCAGCCTCTGGAAGTGCCAGAGGAGGAGGACCAGACAGTCACAGAGGGGCTGGATGGTGCAGTAGAGGGTGCACTGCCACCCATGGAGGGGCATGACGCAGAGGAACCAGCTGACAGTGTGCACCAGGTGAGCCATCTGGAGGCTCTGCAGCAGAAGGTGCAAGTGAAGGAGGGCATGCCACCAGCTAAGTGTGCTGAACAACAAGCTAGCCCTGTGGACATGCCCCTACAGCACCCTGACGGGCACAAGGCTGGACATGTGTCACCTGGGGTACACTCTGGCCTGCAGGCTATGGACAGCCAGCAACAGATGGCAGCATTGTACCCTGGGCAGCAGGTGGAGGGTGACCAGCAGCTGATCCGGCTAGTGTCAGCCATCATGGTGAACATTGCACAACTGCACAGCTCCCTTGGAGCACTGCTGACAGTGCAACAGAGGTGTTAGGGCAGCTGAACTGTGGATTGGGCCGCCAACCGAGGCCATGGACACTGGCACTGTATTGTGCCACGGGGGAGTGGGCCGTACCTGCTGTATGTCAGGGTGGGCGGTGGGGGGGCTACTATTGTTTGTATCCAGGGAGGGAGGGGGCTGTATATACTGTTCTGCATTGGGGGCATGTATATAGTATTTGTGGGGGAGTGTATATCCTGTTGTGCCTGGGAGGAGGTCCGTACATGCCATGGGAGGGTTCTGTCTGCTGTACATTACTGTGGCTGGGGAGGTCATGTACATATGGGCTGGGTCTGAGGGGGTTGTACCTAGCAGGGGGTCCTGTTTGGGTATTGGGGGGTGTTCTGCTTGCTGCTGCTATTGTTTGTTGCATAGTGTTTTGATATTCTAGTGTTCTGTGTTTGTACCTTTACATTAAATCATATCTTTGCATCCTTGGCTCTGTACATCTGTCTGTATTCTGCATGGGCATGTGCCTGTGTGTGTGTGTGTGTGTGTGTGTGTGTGTGTGTGTGTGTGTCACTGTGCTCATGCGGGCCCACATGTGGTGGAGCTGCGCTGTTGCATGTACGTCCACATCCTGCACATGGTCTCTGTGTGCCGGCTGTCCATCTCACAGCCTTGGGCACACACCGGTGAAGATGGCTGCATGGTGCTCTGTGTGTACAGCAGTGCCTTGTGCTGGGTCCAGTTCGCATGCCATCACACAGTGTATGTCATGGCTGTGTGGTGGCCATGGGCTGTTACGGCACCCTTCCACCCAGGGGCATGGTGGGCCCTGTGGGTGGCACCGATGGCACAACACAATGGCGTATACTACCACTATATGTCTGCAGGTCTGCGCTGCCTGGAGCTGTGTCCCTGTTGCGGTTGCACTGTTATCAGGCATCAGTGACCATGGCAGGTGCATTGTGCCTGGTGGTGCCATCCACTTGTCGTTGTGCCTTTGTCCCGTGTGTGTCCCGCACCCACCTGTGTCTGCATGTGGTAATGTGCACATTGATCTAGATGTAAAAAAACTGTATATAAGAAGTATATATTAGGAGGTTAAAACTCCTCTTTCTGTGAAATAAAATTTATGATTTTTTTGTTTTAAATTAAAAAAAAACTAAAAAATAGCAAAAGCCACATGGAACAACATAAGAAAAACACAAGAAAAAGAAAGTAAAACTTAGCTGTTTTATTCCATAAACTCTTTTTAATGTTCACAACTCAAGATGGGAAGTAGCATAGCAGGGCGACAAATTGGGTAATTGTAATCCCTTAAAATGAAATAGTCTCTAAGCCTCTCATCTTGCACGAGTTTACATTGTTGGAGAATGGAATGAATTCATTGATTTGCACAAAATTTATATTAGTTTTTTTTAAGAAGCATTTATTGAGTACATTATTAAACACTTTAGTATATAGCTATATAAAACAGTGTTCAAAATGGCAAATGGATTCTTGAGTGATACATAATCGTTCGTTGCAACAATTGACTAGTGTTAATCAGTGATTGGGACTTTTTGAATTGCACTTTATGAGAAACACATGTGGGTTTAACATGTATAAATAAAGTCAGACACATGTATTTGCTTTACCCCTGACAAAGAGGTCCTGGTGGCCTTGAAATGCTGGGCTGTTTTGCACATCATTGGTATGTGAACTGCTTTTGCAATTGTAACATTAAATGTATTGCTACTGTATTTTGTTTCCTTTTTTAATAAATAGTAAAATTATTGAAATGCTAGCCTAGAGTGCTGTGTGCTTTTTTGAACCCACACCCACCTGTGTCTGCATGTCTGTTGGCCACGTATGCTGTGGTCTCATGTGTGTGTCCCAGGGGGCCATTGCTCAGTCGCTGCCATGCCTACCAGATACTGTACAACACGCATGGCTACTGTTACAGCTCCAGTGCAACCACGTGTGTTGCATGGCACCTGGCAGACAGTATTCCGTTCTCCTGTGGCTCGGCGATGGTGCCGTGGGTGCAATGCTGTTGTTAGGGCTGCATTGCACCACATTGTGTCCCCCATACTGCTGCAGGTGCCCCCATGGTGGTGGTGGTGCTGGTGGCAGTGGCCATGTGCTGCCTCAGAAGAAATTTCTTTATCAGCTCCTGTCTTGCACATTGTCCCACTGTTGCACCACCTTGTGCCATGTGTCCTGCCATGCCATCAGGTCTCCGTCACCCTCCTGTGGTGTGCCTTCCTCCTGGTTGCTGTCGAGCATTGGTACATGGTGTGCCAGGGCAATGTTGTGGAGGATGCAGCAGGTGAGCACTATCCTGCAGGCCATCACAGGGCTGTACTGAAGAGCACCCCCCGAGGTGTTGAGGCATCGGAAGTGGGACTTCAGTAGGCCAAAGGTATGCTTAATGACCACCCTTGTGCTGGTGTGGGCCTCATTGTATCTCTCCACGGCTGCTGTCTGGGGTGTCTTCACAGGTGTCATCAGCCGTGGCATCTGGGGGTATCCGCTGTCACCTGTTGGGGGAGGGGAGATGTTAGCTGCCTGTTGCTGTGTGCAGGTCTGTCATCAGCATCTATCCTCTGCATGGCATTCACTGCCAGATGCATATGCTCACACATGCAGGCACACGCTGTCAGTCGCACACACGTCTGTGGCTGTGTCCATGCACTGCATGGGCTTCTCTTGGCATTGTGTGGCCCTCCCAGGCCACTGTGTGTTGCATGGTGTGTGGGTCTTGGCTCTGCCTGCATCCCATGTGTACTGTGCCACGTGTCTGCATGGCCATCACATCTGACCACTGCAGTGCCTGTGTGCCCTGTGCCCCTGTTGTGCCACTGTATCCACTCACACCCGCATGCACTGTCTGCCACTCACATACACACACTGCCGCTTGTACACATTTGCAGTTGTTATTCCCCCCAGTACATACCTATGAGCCATCCACCAGTGACATCCTCTCTTTCAAAGGCCTCCTGTAGCTCACAGTTCCTGTATATGTGGGAGTCATGGCAGGATCCGGGATACTTGACCACCACATCTAGGATGTGAAATCCACTGTCACATACCACCTGGATGTTCATTGAGTGGTACCCCTTCCTATTTATGTATGCGTTTCCTTCCTCGGTTGGGGCTCTGATGGCCACATGTTTGCAGTCAATGGCACCTTGCACATGGGGGAACTGTACCACATTGTAGAATGCCTGCTTCACATGGTGCTGCTGTTGGGCATCCAGTGGGAAACTGATGTGTTGTGTGGTGTGTCGTATGAGGGCCGCAAGGAACCTCCTCAGGTGCTTGGACACCACCAGCTGGGATATGCCCACTGTGTCCCCTGTGGGTGTTTGAAATGTGCTGGTGGTGAGGAAGCACACCTCCAGTGGCAGTTTCTGGTGCTGCATAGGTCCCTACTCAGGTTCTGGCATAGTTCTGTGATGCAGCTCTTGCTGAGCCTACAGCGTGCTATGCACTGCTCTTCGGTCAGCTTCTCAAAGGATTTCCAAGGGCGTCTCAGTCTCTGCATCGGTGGCCTTGGTACCATCATTGGCCACTGTTGCTGGGTCCCTGGAGTCCTGTCTTGCACCTGGTGTGCCTGCACTCCCAGTGCTCCATTAGCATAATGCCCAGTAGGGCTGATATTGCAGATATTATGCTATGTGTCACACTACACTGCTGTCTGCTGTCTGACTATGTAGGGGGGATATATATGCTTGTGCTCTGGTTGGACCAGCTATTCCTTGGTCTATCTTATGCCCTCCTCTTCTGGCATATTTACTTAAGCCTCTTGTTTTGTAATAGCATTTCCATCGTACTAGTGCATTACGCATATCACAAGCTGCATTACACAGTGGCTCATGCTTTGTTTGGTGTAACCGTGTCGTAACTTGCATTTGGCGTAGCGGTTGTGGCTTGCAGCATAAGTGTTCTTTTGGAATCACATGTATCTCAATTTGCAGGTGTAACTTGGGATTTGGCGCTATCTGGGCTCGCTGTGAATGCATTTACGCAGAAGGAAGCGATCTTGGAACTGGGGCCCAAGGGCTTTGTAATAATAAGACTGTACAAAAAATAGCAGTCCCCACTTATCGCGTGGATAACATCTCTTGCCGTACACCAGACCCCCACTGAATACAGCACATGCAAGAAGGTCTGTTTCCAAAGTGACATGCTGGTGAAATGTATTTTAATCTCTGATGACTGTCAAGAACAGCCCAATGGTAAAGAGCTCAACCCCCCTCACCTCCAACTGGACGCTGTCTGCATTTGCAAAGATGTGCCTATAATAGTAGAAAACATATTTCAAACTCTCAGTGTATGGGGCCCTTCTGTTATGCTTACAGAATAACATAATAAAAACAGCAAAGACAGATGGTGTCCAGTTCCGGAGGTGACAGAGGCTAAGCTGGTTACATCGGGTCACAGTTGGAAGGCATTAAAAAAGCAATGAAAATACTGTAAGATAGGATGCGGTGACACTTTGGCAATAGACCTTTCATTTGTTGCATCCAGTTCCTCCAATGTATGAACACTGCAGGTCGCCCACTCCATGGGGTTGGGTCAGGGTGTCAAGGGACAGACACTGCTCATTAATTCAGCTGGAGTGCGATGTGTGTATGTGTGTGTGTGTGTGTGTGTGTGTGTGTGTGTGTGCATGTAGGGGGCATTCCTTATTTCATAAACAGTCAGGGGGTGGGAATGAACTGTCAAAGGAAATGTTTATTACCTACAGGTTGAAAAGTGATGGGGGGATGAGGTGAAGCAGATCTAAACCCATTACCTGCCATTTAGCAAGAGTCTATCCCTTGCTTTTTTTTTACCAGTCTCACTGTCAGAGGTACTGTAGCAGCATTTGCTTCTCAGCTACCAGACTGAGATTAAACTACTAGTGGTTGGAAAGAGTAGGGCTCAACCGAAATAAATGTGTCGTAGGACAAAATTGCAGGATGCTCATCCTCAGTTGACCCTTTTTTTTTCATTTGCAAATGAAAGAAAAAGTGTTATCTGAGGATGAGGATCCTGCAGTTTTGTGCTGCAACACAGAGCCACTCCACAAAAACTGTAAATGCAAGGTAACTGGAGCACAAGAAGAAGAGAAAAAAACAAGCATTTGCTAAAGGCAAATGTTTGCTGTGTGCACTGGCACACTGGTACTAGGGGGTGTAAATATTTGTGGCCCAAATTTTCAGCATACCCTTCTTATGAGCCCGCCTCATGAACTAGAGCAGAGAACATTTTTAACTCTTGTCCAAAAGGTGGGTTTTGTGCAGTGACTGCGAAATCACCTTTTGGGATGCAAAAACAAACTTTTACCAGGATCTGAAAAATGACAGCTGCATGTTCACGAGGTGCTGTGAAGAAATGGCTATGTTTAACATCTGGGGTCAAAATATTGAAAATTACCAGTTACAAGCCTATGTTCGTAAATTTCAATGTAGGCTCATAATTTTGTTGTTTGTTAATATTTTTGGCCCAAATTTTCAGCATAGCCTTCTTATTACCCCACCTCATGAACAAGTACAAAGAAAATGTTCAACTCCTGGCTGAAAGGTGATTTGTGCTGTGACTTTGAAATCACCTTTCATGATGCAAAAACACACTATGGCCAGGATGTGTAAAATGACAGCTGTCACATTCATGAGGTGCTGTAAAAAATGGCTATGTGCAAAATTTGGGGTCAAAATATTGAAAATTAGCAAAGTTATAAGCCTGCATTCGCAAATTTCAGTGAAGGCTCATAATGTCATTGTTTTTTTAATGTTTTTACATCAGATTTTCAATGTAGCATTCTTATGACCCCACCTCATGAACAAAAGTGGAGAACATTTTCAACTCATCTTCCAAAGGTGATTTTATGCAGTGACTGCGAAATTACCTTTTGGGATGAAAAAAACACATTTTTCCAAGATCTGAAAAATGACAGTTGTCGTGTTCATGAGATGCTGTGAAGAAATTGCTATAATTAAAATTTGGGGTCAAAATATTGAAAATTGCCAAAGTTATGAGCTTGCATTCGCAAATTTCAATGCAGGCTCATAACTTCATTGTTTTTTAGTATCTTTACGCCAAATTTTCAACACAGCCTTCTTATGACCCCACCTCATGAACAAAAGCAGAGAAAAATGTCAACTCCTGTCCAACAGGTAATTTCACGCAGCGACTGCAAAATCACCTTTCAAGATGCAAAACAACATGTAACCCTCTAGATGGCACTATCCCAAGGGCTACTACCCCTACCTACTTGGCTAGTAGCAGGTTAAGGGGCCTGAGTTCTGAAACAGGTGCCTCCACCCAGAGGTCAGGGTTGGTAGTGGTCAAGCTAACCTGGGCACAGCCCTCTGGGACACTGTAACCCCCCTCTTTCCTTACTAGTGGAGGAGGGCAGATGTGATTCCCCTTCACAAAAGTGGGAGCAGGGCATTAGTGGGAAACTACAGACCAGTTAGTTTAACCTCAGTGATAGGGAAAATGATGGAATCACTTCTGAAGGAAAGAATTGTAGAGTACTTAGAGGCCAAAGGGGCATAGGACCCAAGGCAGCATGGATTCACAGCAGGAAGGTCATGCCAGACAAATCTAATAGATTTCTTTGACTGGGTGACCAAAGTAGTAGATCAGGGAGGGGCTGTGGACATGGCCTACCTAGACTTTAGCAAGGCGTTTGACTCAGTTCCACACAAAAGATTAATATACAAGTTAGCCAGCCTGGGAGTGGGTCCCAAGATGATAGCCTGGGTAAAGAATTGGCTGGAGAATAGGACACAGAGGGTAATAGTAAATGGAGTCCACTCTGAAGAAAGGGGGGTTACTAGTGGGGTGCCACAGGGTTCAGTATTAGGACCAGTCCTCTTCAATGTCTTTGTAAGTGACATTGCAGAGGGACTGGAAGGAAAAGTATGTCTCTTTGCAGATGACACAAAGATCTGCAACAGAGTTGATGCACAAGGTAGGTGGAAAGGATGAGAAGGGACTTGGCAAGGTTAGAGGAATGGTCAAATGTATGGCAGCTTAGATTTAATGCTAAGAAGTGCAAGGTAATGCACCTGGGAAACAAAACCAGGGAAGAGTACAATGGGGTGAGATACTAACAACAACAAAAATGGAAAAGGACCTGGGGGTAGTCATATCAGATGACTTAAAGGTGGGCAAGCAATGTGAGAGGGCAGTAAGGAGGGCTAGGGGGATACTGGGATGCATAGGGAGAGGCATCACCAGTAGAAAACAGGAAGTTGTTATCCCTCTGTACAGACAGCTGTTGAGACCCCATCTGGAGTACTGTGTGCAGTTCTGGAGATCCAATCTCTGCAAGGACATGGACAAGATGGAAGCTGTCCAAAGGAGGGCAACTAAAATGGTGCAGGGTCTGCAGCGGAAGACATATAAAGAGAGACTAAAGGAGCTTAATATGTATACCCTTGAGGAAAGGAGGGGGAGAGAGGGGACATGATAGAAATGTTCAAGTACCTCAAGGGAATCAACAAAGTCCAAGAGGGTAGCATCTGTCAAAAAAAGAGGTGTGCAAGAACAAAGGGGTACAATTTGAAGATGGGGGGGTGGCTCAGAGGTAATGTAAGGAAGTATTTTTTCACAGAGAGGGTTGTGGATGCATGGAACGGCCTTCCAGAGGAGGTTGTGGAGTCAAAAATAGTGGTTGAATTCAAGCATGCATGAGACAGCCATAAGGCAATTCTAGGGGGTGGGGGTAAAAAGAAGTAGGCTGCTGGTTAACTAGGATCTGCAGCTTATCCATTAGGTAGGGAAATGGGCAGACTGGGTGGGCCAAGCTGTCCTTATCTGCCATCAAATTCTATGTTTCTATGTTAGTGGCCAGAACAACACACAATAATCACTTTCACAATATCCCTGATACACCACACAAGTATCCACTCTGTTTGCACTTACCACCAGTGCTTTCCTCTGGCCCGGCCCTGGGGACCCCTGTAAAACAAGATTATACACAGGAAATAACAGCAGTACAGTACTCTTGCACAAACTGGAACCACAGTCAGGGTAAATTCAAAAAAGAGTTAGATCTGATTTAAGGGGCTTGAACAAGGGAGGGGCATAATCAGGTTAATTTGCTTAAAGGCTCTGTCACTCAAACAGTCATGCATGCACTTCAGGGTCCATAAACAGTCACACACTCTGGGTACCCAGATGGAGAATGGTTGGCTAGCCAGGAACGTTGCAGCTGGTTGGGGCCCTATGATGGAAGAAAACAACATGCACAACACACACTATTTGTATTCCGGAGCCGGAGGACTCAGTTTGTGAAAAGAAAACAACAAGACAATCAGATGACACACTTTTAGATTAGGCTGTTGTTGCAGGGAGCTACCCTGATGATTACTCATGATACCCAAGAC
Source organism: Neoceratodus forsteri (assembly GCA_016271365.2). Taxonomy (NCBI): domain Eukaryota; kingdom Metazoa; phylum Chordata; order Ceratodontiformes; family Ceratodontidae; genus Neoceratodus; species Neoceratodus forsteri. Next base: position 1,489,583,954 of record CM057455.1, on the reverse strand, counting down.
TGGACACAGGCTGGAGGAAAATCAAGACAGCAGGTGGTTAATCTGGAGTGCCAGGAGAAGCAGGGCCCACACGATTCGCCGAGGCATCGTTCCTGTTCAAGCGTGGAGCAGGGGGCTGATCCCCAGGCAGGTCTCTCATCGGTGGCTTTTCCTGTGCAGTGGGGTAGTCTGGCAGGGCCAGCGTGGCATAGCACAGGCTAAATGGAGATGAACACAGATTCAGTCTGATTAGGCTGGATAAAGCTTCTAGCAAGCAGAACACAGTTCACACAGTGGGGAACCAAATCACGACCCACTTTCAATACACAGCACATTTACATGTAAGGAAATTCTACCGTACCAGGCAAACCACTCTTTGGTCATGATCGCAAAGTCTCTGCACAAACCAGGGATTCAAAAGCAGCTGGAAATCCTGACAGGCCAATCACATTCAGCAAATCTTAGGCCTTCCTCAGGTTAAAGCCTGGTCACATTCCAGTGGCTTAAATAGTCCTCACAACTCGGATTCAGTCCGAATAAACTCTATTTTCCCTCTCAGGGACAGCAGGCAGACAGGCAGGCCAAAACTCAGCCCTTTCACAGTTCTCCCATGCAAAACTACACAGAACTGCTGCTCAAAATCACTTGAGCTGTTATTTCTTCACTTCTCAGCTTAAAACTGAAACTAGCTGCAGCAGCCTGGGAAATTCCCCAAGATCCAAAAGGTTCAGTTGGCTGAGCCTCCTGTCAGTCACAACAAATGATCCCCCTTCAGGTGCAAAAAGGCACAAAAAGCCCCAAATTTCAATTCCTACAGATTTTGACTCCAGACAGCTCCTGTAGCCTAGCTCCATTTTAGGTCCCACCAGTACTGATTGGTCCAATTCGCAGTCCAGGACCAAGATAGTGGAGATAAACAAAACAGTCCTTGCTGCAAAGAAGGCAGGTTAGACAAACTACATTATCATTACCACTCTAAAGGATTTTCAGCAAATAGTTACATCTTTCAACAGAGCTCCCTCTCAGATTACTTATGACTGCAATCCAGGCAGATGTTAAAGAGACAGTGCACAGAGGCTATAAAGGCACTCTCTGGCAATCACATTTAAACTGTTAAAACGCAGGACAGCTGCCTGGCAGTGAGCATTTAGGCAAGCTCGAGGAAGACTTTTCAGGAACCCCCATTTGTAGGGGGGTTACACCCTTCCCTGCCTGGAGAAAACTTGGTGTCCGTGTCAAGTCTGTACCATCATGCATCAGTTAACATAAACATATTACTTTACTATACATATTCACTGAACTTCATGATACTACATCCATTCTGACAACACATTGTGCATATTTCACACAGGTAAACTGAACATTACTATACTGAATCAGGTAATAACTTCTTGTACCTTAAACAATGCAAGATGGGTCCCTTTCCTATCAGCTAACTTGGGGCTAGAGGGGGTAGGGGCACCATGGTGAGAGGGAAAGTCAAGTAATCTGGAATTGGCTGTCAAGCTCAAATTGGGCAGTGAGCTTGGTGAGAAATAAACACCTTTGTGCACCACATTGAGATGAAAATCCACTGGCCTCCCAGGAGAATCATAACTGAAGTGTACTACTGGCTTGACAGCTCAGCCAGTCTTTCTGAGGGGGACAACTACAGTCTCTGTACTCTCAGCACTGGTCTGGGGACTCACGTCACTTGTGAGGGGGTGCCTCTGCCTGGGTGGAAATGTCCAAACTTGGGGCGCTGTCAGCTCCTTGCTCTGAAGACCCTGTTTCTACAACACTTGACTCATTTTGCAAAGGCTCAGCCACAATCAAGCTTTGAAGCACTGAAGGGGGGTGGTCAGCACTCTCATAGTGTTCTTCAAAACTCAAACCCTCAGCCCCTTCTTCAGGCAAATCATACAGTTCCACAATACACAGAGACTCAACATCTTCAGACATGATACTTTGCACTTCACTTTCTGGGAGCATTGGCTTCAAGGACAAAACTGGGGGGCAAGGCAGTCCAGAAGGCCCAGCTTCATCCCTACAATTTATCAGAGGACTACCTTGAAACAGCTGACTCAATTCATAAGAGAAGTAATAGGCATGGTTGAATTCACCTTCATCAGAAGTGGACTGACAGTCACTATCATTCTGGGCCTGCTGCAGAGGAAACCTTAAATCTGTGACCACTGGGGTAGGTTGACTGTGTCTATTTCTTGCAGCAGCATGAGTCACCAGCCCAGGGGGCTCAATTTCTGGGGGTTCAGCCTCAATCATGACTTGGCCGATAGGTAGCAAATGGTTACGGTGCATGGTCTTGACAGTTTTGGAGTCGTTCTCTGGGCACACCTTATACACAGGTAAATCATCCAACTTTCCAACTACTACATGGGGAAGATGGTGCCACCGATCAGCAATTTTTTGTTTACCATGCAGTCCCAAATTGCGTAACAACACACAGTCTCCAGGACGAAGCTCTTGAGCCTTTATTTTTTTATCATGCCTCTCTTTGTTGGCTAGATTTCTCTTGGCAGCCATTGTCTGGGACAGTTGATAGGCATGGTTCAATTGAACTTTCAGTTTTTGTACATATTGCAAGTAGTTTTCAGCTCAGACCCCATCTGGAAAGACCCCAAAACAGACATCAACTGGCAGCCAGGCCTCTCTCCCAAACATGAGGCAGTAGGGGGAGAGCCCAGTAGCATAATTTTTCATGCAATTGTATGCGTGTACCAAGGTACTAATCTGCTGGCTCCATTTATGCTTGTCTTTTGGGTGGAGGGTGCCCAGCATTTCTAGAAGGGTGCAGTTAAAACGTTCTGGTTGAGGGTCTCCCTGCGGGTGATAGGGGTGGTTCTTGACGTTTGCCCCCCCCCCACACAGAGAGCATTCCTTTGATTAGCCGACTCTCAAAGTCTCTGCCTTGATCAGAATGAATCCGCTGGGGGAAACCATAGTGGATGAAAACATTTTCCACTAGCACCTTGGCCACGGTAGATGCCTTTTGATCTTTAGTGGGAAAAGCTTGTGCATACCATGTGAAATGATCCTTAACCACTAACACATTGCCAATGTTCTGCTGATCAGGTTCTAAACACAAGAAGTCTATGCAGACCAGTTCCATGGGGGTGCTCGTAGTAATATTAACAAGGGGGCAGCCCTCTGAGGCAGGGCTTTTCTTTGCAGGCAGCGACTACAAGTCTTTACATGGTGCTCAACATTGGCCCCCATTTTGAGCCAGTAGAAGCGAGATCATGCCAGGTCAAGGGTTCTGTCAATACCGAGGTGCCTCATGTGATTGTGGGGGGACCTCAGTAGCAAATCTTTAAAGGCCATGGGCAGGACCAAATGTTGCTTGTCTACTTTGCCACTAGAATCTACTGTCTCGCTATACAACAACTGATTGAGCAACTTCAATCTGGGGCCTTCTTTAAACAATAAAGCAGTTCGCAAGTCAGTGGAACTTAACTTAGACACATCTTTCCCCGCAGGCAGGGCATCAAGTTCTGGTTGAATCACAGGATCTTGGGATTGAGCCCACTGAATGCTGTCATTGTCAAATTGAGGTAGTGCACTAATATCTAGAGCAGAGAAGTGGCAATAAGCAGCTGGTATGCAGGTGTCAGAAGGGCCCAAGCAAGCTATTAAACAGTCCACTGTGTCCACAGACATCTGTTCATCTCTATCAAACTTTTGGAACAATGCTCGAATGTCAGATTCAGACAGCCTGATCCAATCACTCTTGGAAGTGGGCTTTCGTGATAGGGCGTCAGCATCAATATGGTTCAGGCCTGGTCTGTATTTGACAGCATAATCATAGGTTGATAATGCAGAAAGCCACCAGTGCCCAGTGGCGTCTAACTTAGCTGAAGTCTGTACATAGGTCAACGGGTTATTGCCAGTCTTCACTAATGTCTTTGCCCCATAGAGGTAGTCATGAAACTGGTCAACGTTGGCCCATTTTAGTGCAAGGAACTCCAACTTATGTACAGAGTAGTTTCGTTCACACGGGATCAAGATCCTACTGGCAAAAGCTACTGGTCTCAGGCCATCCTCATGGTCTTGATATAGCACCACTCCTAGACCCTGCAGACTAGCATCCGTATGCAGCGCATAGGGTTTGGTGGGGTCAACATAGGCGAGGATGAGGGTGTGGATGAGCTGGTATATGATCTCATGGAAGGCTGCTTCACAGTCAGGCATCCAGCGGGGCCCAAAGAGTTCACCTGGGCAGAAGTATACTTTTTCTGGTTCTTTAACGGCCCTTTTTTTGTATTTATGATTGGAAGGAGGGTAACCTTGGGTAAGGTTCAAGAGTGGGTGAATCACCTTGGAATAGTTTTATGAACCTTCAGCAGTAGCCACAGTACCCCAGGAAATGTAGTTCTTTCAGATTATGGGGTTGGGCCCAAGTAGTCAGTGTTTCAACCTTACTGGGATCAGTCTCTATCCCCTTTTGTAGATACTATGTGCCCCACATACTTCACGGAGGTTTGGAAAAACTGGCACTTGTCAATGGACAGCTTGAGGCCGAAGTCTTCCAGTCGGTCTAGGACTTTAAACAGTTGGTTCTCATGCTCCTCTAAGGTGCTCCCAAACACAATGACATCATCCAAGTACACCAGGCATTCCAGCAAATTCATATCTCCCACCGCACATTCCATCAGTCACTGAAAGGTGGCTGGGGCGATCGATATCCCCTGTGGCATCCTCAGACACTCGTAGAACCCCAATGGGCAGATGAAGGCTGTTTTCTCATGGTCTTCTGGGGCCATCGGGATCTGGTAGTATCCACTGTGAAGATCCAACACCGAGAACCATTTCCTCCCATTCAAGCAGTCCAGGGCATCTCGTATACGAGGCATAGTGTATTGGTCTGGGATGGTCCACCGGTTCAGGGTTCGATAATCAACACACATCCTCACATACTCATTCTTCTTATGCACAACCACAATGGGAGAGGCATATGGGCTCCTGGATTCTTGTATCATGCCAGCAGAGGGCATTTCCTGCAGGTGTCTTCTCACACCATCTATGTCTGCTGGGGCTAGGCGTCAGGACCTCTCTCAAAATGGCCGTTCATCATGCAGGCGTATGTCATGCTCTGCACCCTGGATGCATCCCACATCCCATTCCTTCAATGAAAACACTTGGTCCTCTCGGGGCAAGTCTCTTGCTAATTTTAGCCTTCCATTCAGCTGGCAATGGGGAGTCACCAAAGTCAAACAAGTCTGGGGTCACTCTCTCCTTCTCACCAGGGTGTTTGTTGCTGGGCAATACTGCAGTGTCTGTGCAGTGTACCATAGCTAGGGTGCACCCTCTGTTCACCTGGATCTCCCAATCTGACACATTGTGAATCTGGACCATCACTCGTCGTGCATATGTATGGGCATGAGCAGGCAAGATGCTGGGCCTGACCAATAATCCTTCTGGCAATTTTCCATCACCTGGCGCATCCAACATCAGTATTTTGTTCTTGACATCTTTCCAGAGGCGGACCTCCTCTTGAATGGTACACTGGGCGTTAGGGGCCAGTACCATTGAATCGGGATCCTTCTTCCACATGATCCCCACCGGTTCATCTTGCTCTACATCCTTGGGGTTTCTGTTGCAAATCATAGGCCCTCTTGATCAGAGCCAGAATTCTCAGGGCTCTCCCAGTCCATCGCCTTTGTTTCTCATGACAGAGATGCGCCAGTCTCCCAAACATTTGGGCGTTTGTCCCAATTAACAGAGGGACCCCATCATACAGTCCGGTGGGGGAACACACTAGGGCCAATGTCTCTACTCGCTCTTCTACACCCATTACAGTTGCAGGACAAGACAACCAGAGGTGGACATACCGTAGGTAGGGATAAGACTTGTTGCTAAGGCCCCATACATGTAGACCTTCCAGGGATTGCAAAGCCACATCAGATAAGTGTTTGTCATACCAGTCCTGAAATACAGTGACCACTTGCAACCCACTGTCAAGCACAGCCCGAGTATGAATACCATTCACAGTCACCGTAGTCTCCATTGAAGGGCCCACTATTTTGGACCAGTCTCGAAAGGCAGTAGCAGAGGCCTGGACAGACGATTTAGCCACAAAGAAATTTGAGTTAAGGTTTCTCGAACCCTCACTGTGGTCATTTCAGGCACACCTTGGCCACTGATTTGCTTTTCAGAGCTCCCCTTGGAGTCTGTTTACTACTCTTTCTAAGCCCTTCTGAGACCAGCATTCTCTTTTCATATGGCCACCCTTTCCACAGTTGTGACAAATGATAGCCTCCTGGGTCATCCTGGGAGAGAACATCATATGAGGAACTGAAGCAGTAGTAAGAGATTGGGGTCTAGTATCTGCTTGCAGCAGTGAGAGTGGTGCAATGTGTCTTAACAGTTCCTTTAGAGTGGCAGTCAATCCGGTGATCTCAGCCTTGGAGCCAACCTTGGTAACGGATGCCTGAGGGTGCGCCCCCACCCCCATGGCAGTCACATCCTGAAAGGGACCAGAATCTTGTTCCATGGGGAAAACCCTTGCAGAGGCACCCGTCTTCAACTCTTGGACTTCCTTTAGTAGCTCGTCTTTCCAATGCTGGGGCCAGGGTGGGAAGTCCTTTGCATTCTCAGAGTGTTCATTAAGTGCCGACTTTTGCCCTGAGCCTCATTTATCTGATCACTCTCGGTCACTTGCTTAGCAGCAGCAGATACGGGTGCAATTTCCCCATGGGGTCACCTTTGCTCAACACCCCAAATTTCTTTCATTAGCTCGTCATAGGAGGGGGTGATTCCAGTCAGTTAGTAAGGCACAAGTGAAGCAGTAACAATTCTGAAAATGGAGCAGACTTAAGGATCCGGTCCAGCCTAGTTCAATCTAATTCATTTGACAGCAAACTACCCTTTCTGAGGTACTCTTGTAGCAGCTTTTCAAGCTGAGGTACATTGGCTCCCCTGGGTACTGCTGAGCGTTTCTTACTCTCCACCACAGATCCTCATCTGAATCCGGGATCCCATACACATTTTCCAATGCATCAAGATAGTCCTGAGCAGTTGCTTCGGGGTTATTGGCCTGCTTGACATGGATGGTAGCCAGGGCAGGACCTCAGAGGCTCTCACTCCTCTTTCATTTCTCTGCTTCTGAACATTCTGAGCATTGCCATTCAAGTACTAGAGGGGCAACATAGTCTATCCAGGTCTCCCAGTCATCCTCCCTCTGGGGGGTGGGGAGGGTGCCCGAGAAGATTTTCAACCTTTAGTAGGAGTCGTGACTAATGGCAGGTACAGATATAGGGGCCAGCACTGACATGGGCACAGAAGGCGGGGCAGTAACAGGTGCTGAAGTGGGAGGGGGTGTTGGGGAAGGAACACCCCCAGGTGGCAGGAATAGTTTCTTAAAGTCCTCTATGGTTTTCCCTTCCTCCACCAACAACTTAGCAAATTTCTCCTCAAAAGTCTCAGGTAATGGTGGGAGCTCATCCTCCCTGGGGTCTTTACTGTGTTTTGTTATCACTCTCCAAGCAGCTGGAACCCCTTCTGGGGCAATAGTCTGTGGCACTTTAGAGCTGTCCACGAGGTCACTACATTCTAACAAGTCTATGATAGTTTGGGTGATCAAATCAGCCTGTCGACCCACCACCACAGGGTTTTTTAAACATTCAACTTTGGAGAGTGCTCCCTCTACAGTGTCTTTACTGGTACCCAGTGGGATATCCAGTATAAGTACAGCATTTTGGGGGTCAATCTTCTGACCCGTATACCACCCCTCCAACTATTGTACAGCCATTTCTACTGGGTTAGCCATTAGTCTTTAACAATAATTCATAATTTTTGGCCACTAGAAGGCACAAAATCCCAGCGGTGAGCCTTCAAAATGTAACCCCTAGGTGGCGCTATCTCGAGGGCTACTACCAGGTTAAGGAGCCTGATTTTTGAAACGGGTGCCTCCACCCAGAGGTCAGGGTTGGTAGTGGTCAAGTTAACCTGGGCACAGCCCTCTGGGACACTGTACCCCCATCTTTCCTTACTAGTGGCCAGAACAACACACAATAATCACTTTCACAATACCAATGATACACCACACAAGTACCCACACTGTTTGCACTTACCACCAGGGCTTTCCTCTGGCCCGGCCCTGGGGACCCCTGTAAAACAAGGTTATACACAGGAAATAACAGCAGTACAGTACTCTTGCACAAACTGGAACCACAATCAGGGTAAATGCAAAAAGATTTGATCTGAATTATTTAAGGGTCTTGAACAAGAGAGGGGCGTAATCAGGTTAATTTGCTTAAGGGCTCTATCAATCAATCAAACAGTTATGCATGCACTTCAGGGTCCATAAACAGTCACACACTCTGGGTACCCAAATAGAGAATGGTGGGCTAGCCAGGAACGTTGCAGCTTGTTGGGGCCCTGTGATGGAAGAAAACAACATGCACAACACACACTATTTGTAATCTGGAGCCGGAGGGCTCGGTTTGTGAAAAGAAAACAACAAGACAATCAGATGACACACTTTTAGATTAGGCTGTTGTTGCAGGGAGCTACCCTGATGATTACTCACGATACCCAAGACTGGACACAGGCTGGACGAAAATCGAGACAGCAGGTGGTTAATCTGGAGTGCCAGGAGAAGCAGGGCCCACACGATTCACCGAGGCATCGTTCCTGTTCAAGCGTGGAACAGGGGGCTGATCCCCAGGCAGGTCTCTCGTTGGTGGCTTTCTCTGTGCAGTGGGGTAGTTTGGCAGGGCCAGCGTGGCATGGCCCAGGCCGAATGGAGATGAATGCAGATTCAGTCTGATTAGGCTGGATAAAGCTTCCAGCAAGCAGAACACAGTTCACACAGTGGGGAACCAAATCATGACCCACTTTCAATACATAGCACATTTACATGTAAGGAAATTCTACCGTACCAGGCAAACCGCTCTTCGGTCATGATCGCAAAGTCTCTGCACAAACCGGGGATTCAAAAGCAGCTGGAAATCCTGACAGGCCAATCACATTCAGCAAATCTTAGGTCTTCTTCAGGTTAAAGCCTGGTCACATTCCAGTGGCTTAAATAGTCCTCACAACTCGGATTTAGTCTGAATAAACTCTATTTTCCCTCTCAGGGACAGCAGGCAGACAGGCAGGCCAAAACTCTGCCCTTTCACAGTTCTCCCATGCAAAACTACACAGAACTACTGCTCAAAATTACTTGAGCTGTTACTTCTTCATTTCTCAGCTCAAAACTGAAACTAGCTGCAGCAGCCTGGGAAATTCCCCAAGATCCAAAAGGTTCGGTTGGCTGATCCTCCTGTCAGTCACAACAAAGGCTCCACCTTCAGGTGCAAAAAGGCACAAAAAGCCCCAAACTACAATTCCTACAGATTTTGACTCCAGACAGCTCCTGTAGTCCATTTTAGGTCCCACCAGTACTGATTGGTTCAATTCGCAGTCCAGGACCAAGATAGTGGAGATAAAAGAGTCCTTGCTGAAAAGAAGGCAGGTTAGACAAACTACATTATCTTTATCACTCTAAAAGATTTTCAGCAAATAGTTACATCTTTCAACAGAGCTCCCTCTCAGATTACTTATGATTGCAATCCAGGCAGCTCTTAAAGAGACAGTGCACAGAGGTTATACAGGCACTCTCTGGCAATCACATTTAAACTGCTAAAACGCAGGACAGCAACCTGGCAGTAAGCATTTAGACAAGCTCAAGGAAGACTTTTTGGGGACCCCCATTTTTAGGGGGGGGTTACAAACATTTTGGCCTGGATCAGAAAAATGACAGCTGTCACATTCATGAGGTGTTGTGAAGAAATGACTACAACGAACATTTTGGGTCAAAATATTGAAAACTGCCAAAGTTATGAGCATGCATTCGCAAATTTCAACACAAGCTCATAACTTCGTTGTTCTTTAATATTTTTACACCAGCTTTTCAATATAACCTTCTTATTATCCCACCTCATGAACAATGGTGGAGAAAATGTTCAACTCCTGCCTGAAAGGTGATTTTGCACAGCGACCGCAAAATCACTTTTCAGGACAGATTTACCTAATATCACTTGTATTGTTTATGAGGTGGGGTCCCCAAAAAGGTATGTTGAAAATGTGGGCAAAAATATAAAAAAATGTCCAAGTTATGGCACTAAGTTGGAAACCCCATTGAAATACATTGAAGGGCTTACCTCAGTTCACGGTTGGGCTTTGAAGAGTGAAGACATGTCTGCAGTTCAAGGAAGATTATGGCAACAGGCCTCCGGTGGGTAAGTATAGAGTGTGGGGTGTGGGGTGGTGGGTCATAAGTGCGAGGGTCACGTGTCAAGGGTAACAGCTCAACAGACAACGCTGGATGGTTTTCTTTTTGTTTTTTCAGGATAAAAAAAAAAAGATGAGGACAGTTTTCTTTCTTCTTTCAGGGAGAGTTTGCTGTACAATTGAGGACACTAGGGGTTTGGGTACCCCCAGTGTCAGTATCTTATGTTTGTGGAGAGGTGTAGGGTGGTGCATGCTTAGAAGGAGGGCTGTGTGGGGGGAATACCATAAAAAAAATGAGGGGCAGTTTTCAGCAATGCGAGAGGGAGAGAGAGAAAGAACATGATGAGCCGACCGCAACAGCTCACACATTGAGCTGCATGGCAATTGACAACCCTGCCGAAGCTTGTGGCTTTACTATTACACTAAGCCAGACCCCCAATCAAGGCCAACATACAGTGGGGCCAGCAGGAGCACTCGGTGGCCACCCAGGATCGGATAGCAAGGCAGCTCACAAATCACTGCATGTCTTGGTGGGCTGAACAGTCGTGCAAATCAAAGGGCTGAAGCCCTCTTGGATTAGAGTAGCTTCAGTCCTTTGAAGTGCATGACCGTTCAGCCCACTGAGTTGAAAGTTGCGTCAGGATCACCCCTAGTGGTCATTCAAGTAGACTGCCAAGCCCCTGGTTCTGTGTACTGCAATGGGCTCGGCAGTGACACATACCCAAAATCCCATATTGCCACAATACATTGGTTGGCGCAAGTGCAGCCAACATAAACACGACTACTTTCCTTCTGTAGGGGTAATGTTTAACATACTGATTTGTAGCCCATATTTTAAAACAATTCACACTTCCCAAAGAGGGATAACTTGTAGTTTTCACCCAATTTTTCTAATTCTCTTAATTTAAAAAAAACAGGTATACAAATAAGCTCATGATTATTCATGAACTATGGTCACAGTGACATTTTTGAAAACATGGGGTACATAAGGAACTGTTCTTCTTGCAATGTGAACAGGTGAAACCAAAAAGAAATTGTTAAAAACAATGATTTTGAACAAACCAGCTTCCCAAAGAGGGATAACTTCTAGTTTACACCTGATTTTTCTAATTCCCTTAATTTTAAAAAATGTATATGCAAAAAAGCTTATAAATATTCATGAGCTATGAGGTACCTCTAACCGTCCAAACCACGCCCCTTTATACAGCTATTTTTGAAGAGCTTACTGAGCATGCTCAGAACTGGACATTTTAAAATGTAATAACTTTAGAATGGTTTTATATTTTTTCACCAAACCAATGAAAGGCACCTCTATGTCACAATCCCTCTCCTCCCCGAAAATTTCAGACCAAAATTCCAAACTATCTGGGTGCAAGATGATGACAAAAAAACAGCAAAACACAGTGATTATTTTTTCCTTTTGCTATCCACTTCTCAGAATCTGCGCATCTGACCAGAACAAAACTTGGCACATCAAGAGCTCTACCCCATGCAACTCTGCATGAAAACTTTTGTGCAAATCTGTCAAATGGTTGCAAAGATATTAAAGTGCAAAATGTAATACCTTATACTGCCAACTATAGGCAGTCAATGAATTACGCATGAGTTCCACTTAAGCAAGCAATAAGACATGATGAGGTGTGGGTTATCTCCTGATAAGAGCACGCCCAGGTGCGTTGTGCACCTGGGCATGCCCTTATCAGGAGATAACCCACACCTCAGAGTGTCTTATTGCGCTTATAAAATGGGTCCCTACTAAATACTTTACCCTGAAAATTAAGTTAATAAATAAAAGAAATCTGATAAGTGTTAAAAAATTTGGTTAAGAAAAGTGGGAAAAAAAATAGTCCTAGCATTTGAACTGCAGAACATATGTAAAATCAAAGACACACACACACACACACACACACACACACACTTTGTATTTTTTCCCCTGCCACAGTTCTTTTTTTTTTTAGCTTTGTTTTATTTGTTTTCCATGTTCTCATTTTGTCTAGTAGCTTTCAGTAGCCCTGGAGTGGCTGGCACAATTGGTGGTGAGAGCGAGTGTGCGCCTATCATGATTTTATATTGTAGTATCACGCTTCTCCGCCACTCACAGACATATACTGTATATATTGAATTGTCTTCTGTCTGCCTAGAGTTTCTCTTGAATTTTATTTTTGGCATGCTGTGAAATTACATGCTGCTTTTTGTGTGTTTACAGTATTTACTTGTCCGTAGTTGGATCGGGATTGAGCATGTCCCTTAGCGGCTTCCATAGAGAGCAGTTTTGTTCCTATTGCAGTTTTCTGACAGAGATGACGGTTAGTGTTGTTCCTGAGTGTGTTCACTATCTGTAGTTAAATGAGTATTTCTAATACTTGTGGCATCAAGACTTGTGGAGGCGCGAGTGTCAATTTTAATTTAAAAGGAACTTATTTCGCGCACGCGATGATGCTCAGTGGATCATTGATAGCTCATCTTGAAGTGGGGATTGTGAGTGGCTTTTTTTTTTCTTTTAAACTTCGAGTACCACAGGTCAGACTTTCTTTTTAATGTTTTAGTTGGGTTCAGTTGTGCATGGTTCGGGAGGGGGTGAAGGTCGGCCAGGACAGTACAGGTGCTGCACAGTGTTTGCTTGCTTGTGAAAGCAGTTTGAAGCTATCTCAGGTTCCTGATATTTCATGTTGTGAGGTCGCCCAGGGAAGAAAAGTGCTGGTTGGCATAGATATCTGCTGATAAGGACACAGGTGAAAGGTCCTTTCAGCCAATCAGTTTAAGGCATTTTATTGACCCATTTTATAAGCAATAATGCCCAAAAGGGTGTGTGTTGTGCTGGGATAATGTCACGCCTCAGGTGGTCCAACAACTGAGGCATGACATTATCCCAAACGACACACACGCTGGAGGGTATTATTGCTATTATACAATAGCTCGTTGTTACATATAAAATAAAAAAAATATTTCAAAGAATGTTTTTTAGTGTGGAAAAATATTTTTGTTTCTTAAGAGGAGCTGCAAAAAAAAAGAGCAAGCTCCATATCCACGTCATCATCTGCATTGGTTCACAGTGAGGCTGAGACTGGACCTGTGATATTGTACTGGGATAACATCACGGGTCCAGCCCAAGACTGACCAATCAGAGTCCAGGATTTTTTCATGCCATTGTATAATATAAATGATATACTTACCCTGGCTAGAACTGATCCCTCCTGCCATCTGTAGGGCAGTTGCTAAATTACACATGCGTTCCATTATAAATTATACATTTACCCAACTAGAATTAATCTCTCTTGCCATCTGTAGGATAGTCGCTAAATAAAACACAAGTTCTGTTATAAATTATACAGTTACCAGGCTAGAACTGATCCCTCCTGCCATCTGTAGGAAGTCACTGAATTACACATGTTCCATTTAAGCAATAATGCACGACAGGTAGTGTGTTGTTGTGAGAGTTACAGACACCAATTAATAGCTTCGGAACACATTAATATTTTTTCACCAAACCAGTGAAAAGCACATCTGTAGGCTAAGCCCTTTCTACCCTAAAAATTCCATACCAAACTTGCAAACCGTTTTGGTGTAAGGTGATGACAAAAAAACAGCAACAAACAGCGATCTGTTACATTTTTTCACTATCTGCATCTCAGACTCTGCACATCTGACTGGAACAAACCATGGCACATCAAGAGTTCTAGTCAAGGAGACCATGCTTGCAAAATGTTGTGCAAATCCATTGAACAGTTGAAGAGATATTAAAGTCTAAAATTTAACACTCAGTACTGCCATCTGCAGGGCAGTCGCTAAATTATACCTGAGCTCTGTTATAAATTATACACTTGCCTGGCTAGAACTGATCTCTCTTGCCATCTGTAGGGCATTTACTAAATTACACGTGAGTTCCATTATAAATTATACACTTACTGGGCTAGAACAGATCCTTTCTGCCATCTGTAGGGCAGTCACTTAATTACACATGAGTTCCATTTAAACAATAATGTACGAGAGGTGGTCTGTTGTTGTGAGATTTACACATGCCTAATAATAACTTTGGAATGGATTCATATTTTTCACCAAACCAGTGAAAGGCACATCTGTGGGCCAGTCCTTTCTACCCTAAAAATTTCAGACCAAAATTCCAAACTGTTCTGGCGCTAGGCGATGACAGAAAACAGCAAAAAACAGCGATTTGTTACTTTTTTTACAATCTGCATATTCAACCAAAACAAAGCTTCGGACATCCAGAGATCTACCCCATGGGACCACGCATGCAACATTTCATGCAAATCTGTTAAATGGTTTCAAAGACATTAAATTGCAAACTTTTACACTCACTACTGCCATCTATAGGGCAGTCACTGAATTACAGATTAGTTCCATTATAAATTATACACTTACCCTGGCTAGAACTAATCCTTCCTGCCATCTGTAGGGCAGTCGCTAAATTACACATGAGTTCCATTACAAATTATACAGTACATTTACCCAGCTAGAATGAATCCCTTCTGCCATGTCTAGGACAGTTGCTAAATTACACATGAGTTCTGTTACATGTTATACACTTACCCAACTAGAACTGATCCCTCCTGCCATCTGTAGGGCAGTCGCTAAATTACACATGAGTTCTGTTATAAATTATACACTTACCAGGCTAGACCTGATCCCTCCTGCCATTAGCAGGCAGTCACTGAATTACACATGAGTTCCATGTAAGCAATAATGCATGAGAGGGGGTGTGTTGTTGTGAGAGTTACACACGCCTAATAATAACTTCAGAGCTGATTAATATTTTTTCACCAAACCAGCAAAAGACACATATGTGGGCCAAGCCTTTTCTACCCTGAAAATTGCAAACCAGAAATGCAAACCATCTGGATACAAGGTGATGACAAAAAACAAGATACAAACAGTGATTTTTTAAAGTTTCTTTGCTATCCGCATCCCTGACTCCACACATTCAACTGGAACAAACCTTGGTACATCAAGAGATCTACCTAAGAAGACCATGTATGCAAACATTTGTGCAAATCCATTGAACTGTTGCAGAGATATTTAAGTGCAAAATTTAACACTCACTACTGCCATCTGAAGGGCAGTCGTTGAATTTCACGAGTTCCATTATAAATTATGCACTTATCCTGGCTAGAACTGATCCATCCTACCACATGTAGGGCAGTCACTGAATTACACATGAATTGCATTTAAGCATGCCTATTGACAGCATCAGAATGGATTCATATTTTTTCTTCAAACCAGCAAAAGGCACATCGTGGGCTAAGCCCTTTCTACCCTAAAAATTCCAGACCAAAATTGCAAACCATCTTGGTGTAAGGTGATGACATAAAAACAGCAACAAACAGTGATCTTTTAAATTTTTTCACTATCCACATCTCAGACTCTGCGCATCCAACTGGAACAAACCTTGGCACATCAAGAGATCTACTCAGTGAGACCATGCATGCAAAATTTGTGCAGATCCACTAAACATTTAAGTGCAAAATGTAATGCTCACTACTGCCATCTGTAGGGCAGACACTGAATTCCACGAGTTCTGTTATAAATTATTCATTTATCTATCTAGAACTGATCCCTCCTGCCATCTGTAGGGCAGTCACTAAAGTGCACATGAGTTCTGTTATAAATTATGCACTTATCGGGCTAGAACTGATCCCTCCTGCTATCTGTAGGGCATTTGCTAAATTACACATGAGTTCCATTATAAATTATACACTTACCAGGCTAGAACAGATCCTTCCTGTCATCTTTAGGGCAGTCACTTAATTACACATGAGTTCCATTTAAGCAATAATGTACGACAGGTGGTCTGCTGTGAGATTTACACATGCCTAATAATAATTTTGGAATGGATTCACATTTTTCACCAAGCCAACGAAAGGCACATCTGTGGGCCAAGCCCTTTCTACCCTAAATATATCATACCAAAATTCAAAATCGCCTTGGCTCAAGGAGATGACAAAAAACAGCAAAAAACAGCAATTTGTTACAGTGTTTTACCATCTGCATTTTGGAATCAGCATATCTGACCAAAACAAAACTTGGGACATTAAGAGACCCACCCCATGAGACCATGCATGCACCATTTCATGCAAATCTGTTGAACGGTTACAAACATATTAAAGTGCAAAGTTTTACACACACTACTGCCTTCTGTTGGGCAGTCGCTTAATTACAGATTAGTTCCATTATAAATTATACATATATCCAGCTAGAATTAATCCCTCCTGCCATCTGTAGGACAGTTGCTAAATTACACATGAGATCCATTATACGTTATACACTTACCCGACTAGAACTGATCCCTCCTACCATCTGTAGGGCAGTCTCTAAATTACACATGAGTTCTGTTATAAATTATACACTTACCAGACTAGACCTGATCCCTCTTGCCATCAATTGGCAGTCACTGAATTACACATGAGTTCCATTTAAGCAATAATGCAGGGGGGGGGTGTTGTTGTGAGAGTTGCACACACCTAATAATAACTTCAGAATTGATTAATATTTTTTCACCAAACCAGCAAAATGCACATCTGTGGGCCAAGCCCTTTCTACCCTAAAATTCCAAATCAAAATTGAAAACTGCTTGGGTGCAAGGCAATGACAAAAAAAACACCAAGCAACAAACAGCTATTTTTTTAAAATCTTTTCACTATCCTCATCTCAGACATCACACATCCAACTGGAACAAACCTAGGCACATCAAGAGATCTGTCCAAGGAGACCATGCATGCAAAATTTTGTGCAAATTCTTTGAACAGTTCCAGAGATATTAAAGTGAAAAATGTAATGCTCACGACTGCCATCTGTAGGGCAGTTGTTGAATTACACATGAGTTCCATTCTAAATTATGCACTTACCATGGCTAGAAATGATCCCTCCTGCCACCTGTAGGGTAGTCGCTTAATTCCACATGAGTTCTGTTATAAATTATTCATTTAACTGGCTAGAACTGATCCCTCCTACCATCTGTAGGGCAGTCACTGAATTAGACATGAATTCCATTTAAGTAATAATGTACGACAGGTGGTCTATTGTTGTGAGATTTACACATGCTTAATAATAACTTTGGAATGGATTCATATTTTTCACCAAACCAGCAAAAGGCACATCTGTGAGCCAAGCCCTTTCTACCCTAAAAATGTAAGACCGAAATTCCAAACTGTCTTGCCTCAAGGTGATGACAAAAAAAAAACACAGCGATATGTTATGTGTTTTTACTATCCACATCTCAGAATCAGCATATCCAACCAGAACAAAGCTTGAGACATCAAGAGATCTACCCCATGATACCATGCATGCAACATTTCATGCAAATCTGTTGAACGGTTGCAAATATATTAAAGTGCAAAATTGTACACTCACTAATGCCATCTGTAGGGCAGTCACTAAAGTACAGATTAGTTCCATTATAAATTATACACTTACCCTGACTAGAACTAATCCCTCTTGCCATCTGTAGGGCAGTTGCTAAATTACACGAGTTCCATTATAAATTATACATTTACCCAGCTAGAATTGATCCATCCTGCCATCAGTAGGCAGTCACTGAATTACACATGAGTTCCATTAAAGCAATAATGCACAACAGGGGATGTGTTGTTGTCAGAGTTACACATGCGTAATAGCTTCAGAACTGATTAATATTTTTTCACCAAACCAGCAAAGGCATATCTGTGTGCCAAGCCCTTTCTACCTTGAAAATTCCAGACTAAAATTGCAAACTGCCTGGGTGCAAGGTGATGACAAAAAAAACCAGCAACAAATGGCGATTTTTTTAAATTTGTTCGCCATCTACATCTCAGACTCCACACATTCGCTTGGAAGAAATCTTGGCACATCAAGAGATCTAGTCAAGGAGATCATGCTTGCAAAATGTTGTGCAAATCCATTGAACAGTTGCAGAGATATTAAAGTGCAAAAGTTAACAGTACTGCGATTTGTAGGGCAGTCACTGAATTACATACAAGTTCCATTATAGATTATAAACTTACCCTGACTAGAACTGATCCCTCCTATCACCTGTAGGGCAGTCACTAAGGCCCTGTACACATTACAACTGAAGATTTATACCGTTTTAAGTAACAGTTTCGAAACGTTTTCAAACTCACCACAGCAGCCCGTCCACATTATTGTTTACCGAGTTCGAACTCAATTGTAACACGGTAAACTCCCATCTGCATCAGCAGCAAGTAACGTTTTTAAACCCAGTAATCCTCCACGATTGTAGGACGGTTATGTTGGCACCCTAATAGACAGAAAAATCGCATGCCCATCCACACTACAAGGTAACACGCTTTCCTCCTTCAAAATGTTTTTAAAAGCGGACTTGAGACTAGCTACGCAGCAGGGTTTAAGCATGGTTTCTTAACACGTTTTCAATCCGTGCTTATTGGATCGTCAAGAGTTGTACTCAGTTAAAACGCTTAAGCACCTTAAAACGTTTTAACTAGCCTGATGTGTACAGGGCCTAAATTACACATGAGTTCCATGATAAATTATACACTTTCCAGGCTAGAACTGATCCCTCCTGCCATCTGTAGGGCAGTCACTGAATGCACATGAGTTCCGTTCGAGCAATAATGTAAAAAGGTCTGCTGTGGTGAAATTTACACATGCCTAATAATAACTTTGGAATGGATTCATATTTTTCACCAAGCCAGCGAAAGGCAAATCGGTGGGCCAAGCCCTTTCTACCCTAAAAATTTCAGACCAAAATTCCAAACCATATTGGAGCAAGGCAATGACAAAAAAAAACAGCAAAAAATTATTTGTTATGTTTTTTTTTACTATCCACATCTCAGAATCAGCATATCTGTCCAGAACAAAACTTGGCACATCAAGAGATCTACCCCATGAGACCACGTATGCAACATTTCATGCAAATCTGTTGAACAGTTGCAAAGATATCAAAGTGCAAAACTGTACACTCACTACTGCCATTTGTAAGGCAGTCGCTGAATTACAGATTAGTTCCATTATAAATTATACACTTACTCTATCTAGAACTAATCCTTCCTGCCATCTGTTGGGCAGTTGTTAAATAGCACATGAGTTCTTTTATAAATTATACATTTACACAGCTAGAAATGATCCCTCTTGCCATCTGTAGAGCAGTCACTGAAATACACACGAGTTTTGTTTAAGCAATAATGCACAACAGGGAGGGGGTGTTATTGTGAGATTTACACATTCCTAATAATAACTTTGGAATAGACTATGTTTCACCATACCAGGGAAAGGCACAACTGTGGGCCAAGCCCTTTCTACCATGAAAATTTCAGACCAGAATTCCAAACCGTCTGGTCACAATGCGATAACAAAAAAATCAAAAAACTTAGATTTTTTACATTTTTGCTATCCTCTTCTCAGAATCCACACATCCCATTGGAACAAAACTTGGCAGATCAAGAGACCCTCCCAACAAGACCACACATGCAAAAATTTCATGCAACTCCGTTGAATGGTTGCAAAGGTATTAAAGTGCAAAATATAAAGCTCACTATTGCCAACTGTCGGGCAGTCACTAAATTACATGAGTTCTACTATAAATTATACACTTACCTGGCTAGAACTGATCCCTTCTGCCATCTGTAAGGCAGTCACTGAATTACACATGAGTTCCATTTAAGCAATAATGTATGACAGGTTCTCAAACGAGTCATGCACAAGGTAGCTGTGGTGCTCGCAGCTCTACACAATCATTTCCAACAAAAGCTGCTGCACACACACCAAATTAATCCTTGGAGCCAATTCTTCTGTTATAACATTTATTCACCAACACAACACCACACCTGAGCGCTTCAGACAGAAGTCCTTTATCAAAGGTTGAAAAGAAAGCCCATCATGGCATCAATTTATAATGAGTAGTCTCTGGCGTCATAATGATACAATACAAATCCATTGGTTCTCTCAACATTAAAGTGCCAACACCAATCTACTAGACATTTAGAAAACATTTTTAAAAGAATAAACAACATTTTAATAAATATTAAAAAGACTAACAAAACATCTTGTGTGTTATTTAATATTCATAGTTAGTAATCTATACTATCTACATTCCAAATACGGTTTAAGTTCTAAGTGTGCATTAATGCCTGGCTGTTTATGTGCATTTAATCTAAGAATCCACTCATTTTCTTTTTCAATATTTTATTACGATAGTTACCCCTCTTGGGCCATAGAGACTTTTTCAATGCCCAGGAATTTAAACTCATGTTTTCAGTTTTATCTCTATTTTCAAATATATGCATTGCTGTAGCATAAGTCAAATCTTGTTTATTGATAGCTCTCATATGTTCCTGTACTCTGATTTTAAAAGCTCTCTCAGTTTTTCCAACATAAAAGGCCCCACAAATACATTGTGCCAGATAAATAATGCCTTGAGTGTTACAGGTTATCAATTGTCTTATAGTAAAAGTTTTATTTCTTCGTCCAGCCACATCAAATTCTTTTGCTTTTACAATAAAATTATATGCACTACAGTTTTTACACTGTGTACAACCTAAAGGATTTCCAAACCTATTGTTGGTGTGTTTCACTACAGGTGTAAAATGACTTCTTACTAATGTATCCTTTAAAGTTGGTGCATGTCTGTAAGTTAAAATCGGGGTTGAGATGAGATTTCCTTTAATCCTAGATCAACAGCCAGTACATCCAATGTTTTTAACAATTTGTCCCACCTGCCAACTTTGTGCACTATAAAAGTAAGAAATGAAATCTATTCTTATTTTCCACCGTCGATGTTTTATCTTTTAACAATTCACTTCTTCGACTGCTGCAGCTGCTTGATATCCCTTCTCTATCACCTTATTTGTATAACCTCTACTTTTGAAGCGATTTTTAGACTCCTTGCCTCAATTTCAAAATCAGAGTCCCTACTACAATTCCTCTTAATTCTCAAAACTGTCCTTTAGGGATGTTTTCAACTATGTGTAGGATGGCAACTTGTAGCATATAATAAAGTATTACCATCAGTGGCCTTTCTATATAAGTTACTACTAAGTTGCCCTTCTTCCCCCCGAATAATCTGCAGGTCCAAGTAATTAACAGAATCTGGGCTCATGTTATATGAAAATCTCAAGTTTGCATTGGTTCCATGCATAAAACTCACAAATTCTGTCAACATTTTTTCATCTCCTTTCCAGATTAACAAAATATCATCAATAAAACGTTTCCATAACAAGACATTGTAAAAAAATGGATTTCTCTGGTCATTATAAATGACATCATGTTCCCAATGTCCTACATATAGACTAGCCACTGATGGTGCACAGGTAGCCCCCATTGCAGTTCCCTTTATTTGTCTATAAATATTGCCATCAAAAGTAAAGGTATTTTTTGTAAGTACATGTTCAAGCAGTTTCAAAATAAATTCCACCTCGTCACTCGTTTTATCTGTAGATCCATTTAAAAGATATGCGATAGTATCCAAGGCCCCATCATGGGGTACATTCGTATAGAGAGATTCTATATCCAGTGTGACCAGTAAGCAATCATTTCCAATTGATGTCTCATCTAACAATTTTAATACATCTTTGGTGTCTTTTATATATGATTTTAATTGTTTTACATAATAATTGAGAATAGAATCCACATATTTAGAAAGAGGTTCAGTTAGACTTCCAAGTCCACTTACTATTGGACGGCCTGGAGGGTTCTGACTATCTTTATGTACCTTCGGTAAAATGTAAAATGTAGGCTGTACCGGGGGAATTCAACCTTCAAATATTTACTTAGCTGAGATGTTATAACAGACCGTCTCAGTGCCTCTGTCACTGTTTCATCAATACAGGTTTTGTACTCCCAAACTGGATCATAGCTTAATTTTTGGTAAAATGTGGTGTTGTTTAGCTGTCTCAATGCTTCTTGCGTATATTTATAAACATCCCACAGTACTATGCATCCCCCTTTATCCGCTGATTTAATAATTAGACTGGGGTCATTTTGTAAAGATTTCAGTGCCTCACGTTCACCTTTAGTAAGATTATTAAATTTAGAATATGCAGGGGTTTCAAACAACCTTTCAAGGTCTTGTTCACATAAATCTCTAAACACACTTACAGCATTGCAGAGGGGCGGATTAAAAATGGAATTTGGTCTAAACACTTTTGGACAAGACGCTTGTTCCAAACTAGATTCACCAGCGTTACACTTATTAAAGAACGCCTTAATGTTCAGGTTACGGCACATCAGGTGTAAATCAATGATAGTTCTTTCAGGATTCAGTGAAATCGTCGGAGAGAAGGATAAACCCTTCTTTAACAAAAGTCTCTCAGGTTCAGTTAACACATGCTCTGAGATATTAATGACTTGAATGTCCCCGACTCACCTCCTCGCTGTCCTGGCGTTCCACCTGTTGCCATTCCTCTTCCAACCATACCTGCCCCTCTGCTCGCGATATATCACATTTTTTCTTTCCCCTCCTTGTCCGTTTTTGATGCCATAATTGACCAATCGTGGGCTGCGCCGTAATCCCTGTGATAGTGGCTGTTCAAAAACTTCTTGATCCCTGCAGGAAAAATTATTTTCTCCCCACAATCATTTCATCTCCTTCAGAGGCACTTTCTTCCGTGCTGTAGTTAAATGTAACTCGGGTTGGTCTCTTCAATATACTTTTTCTTGTGTCCCTTTTCCACGAATAAACTCGATTATTTTCGTAGTCCCCCTTGTCTCGGATAAATTTGACTTGTTTAGCACTTTTTAATTCCCGGTCCAGTTTATCAATGAATTCTTGTAACTTTTTATTGCAAATTTCAAAACCTTCAGTGTCTTTATATTTTAAAACTTCCCTCTCAATGTCTTTTAACTCTGTTTTCAATGTAACTTCTCTTTCTTTACTAAATTTAACTATGAGTTCCATTAATTTGCCACTGGCCTCACTTAATATATTCTCCCATTCTTTCATAAAAATTGGATTATCAGTACCAAATGCAGGATTTTTAATTAGTCTCAAACCTCTCGGTATTCTTTTTAGTTGTAAATATGCCTCTAAATTAGCTACTATTCCAAAATATTTTCCTTAACTGTTGCATGGTTTTTCAAGTTCTCTAAATGCTCCTTTTAGCGAAGCCATGTCTTTAGGTATATTGTCCATATCACTGCTTTCTAATAAAAAAGGATTAATGCCATTTGATTCTATAAGCAATCTTTCCACATAAAATAAGGGATTCTCACATTGCGGCTGACTTGTTGGTGTTGCTCCCCGTGTATTCATTTTAACAGAATATGCTGTCAATATCCAGGTTTTACTTGAAGTAATATATTCACCACTATGGCCAAAACCTGTGCAACGACTCAATTAATTACAACTTCTCAAACGAGTCATGCACAAGGTAGCTGTGGTGCTCGCAGCTCTACACAATCATTTCCAACAAAAGCTGCTGCACACACACCAAATTAATCCTTGGAGCCAATTCTTCTGTTATAACATTTATTCACCAACACAACACCACACCTGATGCATTTCAGACAGAAGTCCTTTATCAAAGGTTGAAAAGAAAGCCCATCATGGCATCAATTTATAATGAGTAGTCTCTGACGTCATAATGATACAATACAAATCCATTGGTTCTCTCCAACATTAAAGTGCCAACACCAATCTACTAGACATTTAGAAAAACATTTTTTAAAAGAATAAACAACATTTTAATAAATATTAAAAGGACTAACAAAACATCTTGTGTGTTATTTAATATTCATAGTTAGTAATCTATACTATCTACATTCCAAATACGGTTTAAGTTCTAAGTGTGCATTAATGCCTGGCTGTTTATGTGCATTTAATCTAAGAATCCACTCATTTTCTTTTTTCAATATTTTATTATGATAGTTACCCCCTCTTGGGCCATAGAAGACTTTTTCAATGCCCAGGAATTTAAACTCATGTTTTCAGTTTTATCTCTATTTTCAAATATATGCATTGCTGTAGCATAAGTCAAATCTTGTTTATTGATAGCTCTCATATGTTCCTGTACTCTGATTTTAAAAGTTCTCTCAGTTTTTCCAACATAAAAGGCCCCACAAATACATTGTGCCAGATAAATAATGCCTTGAGTGTTACAGGTTATCAATTGTCTTATAGTAAAAGTTTTATTTCTTCGTCCAGCCACATCAAATTCTTTTGCTTTTACAATAAAATTACATGCACTACAAACTGAAAAACATGAGTTTAAATTCCTGGGCATTGAAAAAGTCTTCTATGGCCCAAGAGGGGGTAACTATCGTAATAAAATATTGAAAAAAGAAAATGAGTGGATTCTTAGATTAAATGCACATAAACAGCCAGGCATTAATGCACACTTAGAACTTAAACCGTATTTGGAATGTAGATAGTATAGATTACTAACTATGAATATTAAATAACACACAAGATGTTTTGTTAGTCCTTTTAATATTTATTAAAATGTTGTTTATTCTTTAAAAAATGTTTTTCTAAATGTCTAGTAGATTGGTGTTGGCACTTTAATGTTGGAGAGAACCAATGGATTTGTATTGTATCATTATGACGTCAGAGACTACTCATTATAAATTGATGCCATGATGGGCTTTCTTTTCAACCTTTGATAAAGGACTTCTGTCCGAAACGCATCAGGTGTGGTGTTGTGTTGGTGAATAAATGTTATAACAGAAGAATTGGCTCCAAGGATTAATTTGGTGTGTGTGTGCAGCAGCTTTTGTTGGAAATGTACAACAGGTGTTGTGTTGTTGTGAGATTTATACATGCCTAATAATAACTTTGGAATGGATTACTATTTCTCACCAAACCAACGAAAGGCACATCTGTGGGCCACGCCCTTTCTACCCTCAAAATTTCAGACCGAAAATCCAAACCAACTTGGTACAAGGCAATAACAAAAAAACAGCAAAAAACAGTGATTTGTTCCTTTTTTTTTTGCTATCTGCATCTCAGAATTAGCACATCCGACCACAACAAAGCTTGGCACATCAAGAGATCTACCCCACGAGACCACACATGCAACATTTTGTGCAAATCCATTGAACAGTTTCAAAGATATTAAAGTGCAAAATGTTATGCTCACTACTGCCATCTGCAGGACAGTTGCTGAATTACACAAGTTCCAGTATAAATTATACACCTACCCTGGCTGGAACTGATCCCTCTTGCTGTCTGTAGGTCAGTTGCTAAATTACATGAGTGCCATTATGAATTATACATTTACGCGGCTAGAACTAATCCATCCTGCCTTGTGTAGGGCAGTTGCTAAATCACACGAGCACCGTTATAAATTATAGTACAACCCCATTTATCCGAATGTTGTGGGGGACATAAAAAACATTTGGATAAATGGGGTTTCAGTTATATGGGAGAGAAAGAGTGAGTGCTAGATAACAGTCGGTAACACCAGTACTATACAAGTAAAGTTAATGCCAGTACTTAAAACGTTAATACTTCTGAATACAGCTCCATAATTCAACAAGTCTTTATTTATTACAATTTAAAATGAAAAGAAATGCTGGGAAATGTTAGAAAAATATAGCATCACAGCAACACAGTAAAAACAGTATGTAGCATGCTATGTAGTGTTGGTTAGCTGTCTCCTTATTCACCACACTGAAGAAATCTTTAATCCCCTTCTGACTTTTTTTTGCTCGGGCTGCTTTAATCGCCTTTTCCCTTATCTGGTGAAGTAAAAGCAGTGCAGTGGGTCCATTTCTGGCTGACTTTCCATCAAGTGCATACAGTGCTCAGACACCTGTACTGCCTCTGCATCAGTTGAGATGGATAGTTTGCTCTCTTCTTCTTCATCGCTGCCACTGCTCTCATCTTCAGCTTGTCTGACTGTATCAGCCAAAACAGTTGAAACAATCTCTGTGTCAGACAACTTGTCATGCCCTGGATCCTCCAAATCAGGCTGCCATGACTCCAAGTCAATTTCAACCTGTTCTGCTAAGTGTGCAAGTTCCTCTTCCTCTTCTCTCGACTGGTCACTCTCCTGACTCGCAGCTAACACAGAGGAAGTGTCTGCAAATTGCCCAGCTGGAAGAATGGTGGATTTGTCCCAGCATTTCATGATAGTTTCAGCCCAACTCTCAGCCCAATTTTCTGCCAGCATGTACACAGCATCCTTTGTAGTTAGCCTCTTGATGATTGAACACAAATCAGAATGCTCGTTTTTGTCGTTTACGATCTGGGTGAACAACTTGCTCTTGCAGAGTTCTTCCAGTGTGGCCAGTATCCCTTGATCCATGGGCTGGATCTTCGCTGTGGTGTTTGCAGGCAGAAACTAACAGTGAATGGAGCTATCAGGTATTTGCAAGGTTTCTGTTCTGGGGTGGGCTCCAGCATTGTCAATTAGCAGGACAGCAACAGCAGGGACCCCAATGGATTGCAGCTGAGAGCAAACTTTGGGGAAAAAACTTGTGAAAAACCAATCTTTAATAATCTCTGAATTCAGCCAGGCACTTCTTTGTGCCAGATAAATGACAGGCAGATTTTTCATGTTAACATGTTTGAAGCTCCTTGGCTTCTCAGATTTACCAGTCACTAACAGGGGCAGTTTGTGGCATCCAGTGGCATTGCCACAAGCCAACATAGTAAGCCTTTATTTTTCTTGTAACCAGGGGCATGTGTTTCAGAACCGGCAGCAAGTGTTTTTTTTCTGGGAGCAACTTCCAGTATGCCCCGGTCTCATCAGCATTGTACATTTGCTGACAAGTCAAACCTTCATGAAACATCAAGTTCTTTAACTTTTCCCTGAATGGATTAACTGACCCACAGGCAGAGGACAGGCTCTCACCAGCAATGGACAGCTGGCAGATTCCATGCCAGTGTTTAAACTGGTCAAGCCACCCTTCACTTGTGGCAAAGGTTGTGTCACCACCCATTTGCTGGTGGAATTATTTACCTTTTCTTTAAGAATTGTGCCAGAAATTGGGATTCCTTTGGAATAATTTTGAAAGAACCGCATGTACACAACTTTGTCGTGGTTCACATCACTGCAGGTATGCAGCATAGTTTTTCTTGCAGAGGCTTTGGCACTACAGTCCATTGTTGCTGAAAATGTCTAATTTTTTCTTTTGGCCAACGTATGTCGCACATGGTTGCATTGCCGATACCATAACATTGGGCAACATCAACAAACTTGTCACCAGCCTCAAGGGATTCCAAAATTCTGAGCTTCTTGATTAATGTCCAAAACCGATAGCTTACACTTAGCTATGCAGCTAGACTGCTACAGTGCTATGTGGAGTGAGAGGTGCAAATAACTGTGATATGCCAGTTCATACACGATTGACTAAGTGGTAGCACTCTGTATTGTTGTTGCTCAGACCGGTTACTTAACAAAGACTGGCGCTACATAGTTAAGCAGTAGTACTTAACACAAAATGTGGTTCTAAGGGAATTTAACTGACACCAGATTAAAGTCAAGAAATAGCTGAGAACACAACTGAGTGTCAGTTAACTGAGGGTTTCGGTTATCCGGGGTTCGGATAACCAGGGTTGTACTGTATACACTAACCCAGCCAGAACTGATCCCTCCTGCCATCTGTAGGGCAGTCACTGAATTACATATAAGTTCCGTTTAAGCAATAATGCACAACGGGGTGTGTTGTTGTGAGATTTACACACACCTAATAATAACTTTGGAATGGATTAATATTTTTTATCAAACCAGTGAAATGCACATCTGTGGATCAAGCCCTTTCTACCCTGAAAATTTCAGACCAAAATTATCCAAACCATCTGGGTGCAAGGCGATGACAAAAAAAGGCAAAAAAACTGTTTTTTTTTTCACGTTTTTCACTATTGACATCTTGGAATCCACACATCTGACCAGAACAAAACTTGGCACGTGAAGAGATCTTCCCATTGAAACTGCACATGCAAAATTTCATGCAAATCCATTAAACGGTACAAAGATATTAAAGTGCAAAATGTAATGCTCACTACTGCCATCTGTAGGGCAGTCATTGAATTACACACTAGTTCCATTATTTTATTTATTTATTTTCAGTTTCATATTAATAACTTTGAGCCATGGAGCTCTTTTAGAAAGGTTCTAAGTCAGTTATAATGCAGTACAAGACAAAGGGTACAGGCACAATCACAAGACAGTACAGTAAATACATTACATTGACAGTTTCAGAAGAGCGGGGTTGAACAATATCAACAATATGTGAAGTACAGAGTAGTTTTGAGGTGACTGTAACAGTAGCAACAATATGTTAAGTAAAGAGTAGTACTGAGGTGCAAATACACAGTTATATGCTATGAGAAAATTTGAGTTACTAAAGTGCAAGACAAGTGGGCTTTATCAGGAAAAATAGGGGAGTTTAAGGATGGGGGGTGATTGGGGAAAAGATGATAGGTCTGGAGTGAATCAACCAATAATTGGGCATTGGCCAGCGTTTGTCTAAGTGGAGCAGTCACAGTGATTTGCTTAAGCAAGGAGGAGACGGAGCTCTCTTTTGAAGGGCCCAATTTTTTCACATTTTATGAGAGAGGCTAGGAGGTCATTTATCCACTGAGGCCCTCGGTAGGACAGGGCACGCTGAACAAAAGTGGTTCGCTTAAATGGGACATGGAGTACACCCTTAGCTGTACTTCTCATCATTTTACAGGGCTGGGCACGTTGGAAAATGCCTGCTGTAGAATCGGGGAGTATCCAAGCAGGGCCTTTTCACCAAGCAGGCAGGCCTGTCATCTTACCCTTAGTTGCAGTGGGAGCCACACTGTCTCAGAGTATAGGGTACAGGTGTGTGTCAGATACTCTGGCCTAAGACCAGTCTGCATGCCTTATTTAGGGCTGTGTCAGTACAAGAACTGTAGATTACCAGCCAGTAGTCAATTGTAGACAGTACCAAGCTTCTAATTACTAGGTTCAGGGCCTTGGGAGACATTGTCTGTCTGTGGTGATAGAGAATTCTGAGCTTGATGTTTGCAGTTTTAACTACATGATCAATGTGTGAGGAGAAGGACAGGGTGTCATCAAGGTATATGACTAGGTATTTGAAGGAGATGACTTACTCAATCGTGTCCCCTTTTTAGCAAAGGATGATCAATGGGCAGTATTTATTCTTGTTATGAGGCACTGTAAATAGTATATATTTAGTTTTTTTATAGTTAAGGAGGAGGCGTCTGTTTTGTGAGAACCATGCCTCTAGTTTATGGAAGCTGTCCTGTAGAACCATTGTTAATTTGGTCAGTTGTTTTCCTGGTACAGAGATTACGGTATCATCAGCATACAGCTGGGCATGCGGAGGGTAGGGAGTTTATAAATAAGCTGAAAATCAGTGGCCCAAGTATGGACCCCTGAGGGACCCCCATGGTCCATAGTAAATGATATGCTTACCCTGGCAAGAACTGATCCCTCTGGCCTTCTGTAGGGCAGTTGCTAAATTACACTTGAGTTCCTTTATAAATTATAACATGTAGAAAAATTTTTAAAGTTGTAAAGTTAAAAAATCGTTGCACTGCTTTAAAAAAATTAGAATGTATTATTGTAACTGAATTTGGACATGCAGTAGTCCCTTTTTGTTAAATTAGCTAACTCTTCTTTTGGTAATAGTTATAGCAGTATAATAGCTAACAGGCTTATTTACAAACAGCAGTGAGGAATTCTTGGTAGGTTATAAGGTTTACTTAAATGTTTCTTACTCAGAAGCACAGTCTCCTATTATACAATGGCAAGTAATTGTCCTCTCCTCTGATTGGTCAGTGTGTGCCTGGGACAGTGATGTTATTGAACAACAACATCACTGTATGAAAGTCCAGGCACACACATGACCTAATGACACCCTAAGAAATCATGCCACCACTCCACAAAGTTACCACCACTCTCAACCCATGCTAAAGCCATCACACTTAACCCGCCCCCCCCCCGACCAATTTCATCTCTCACTCTGGCAGTAACAGAAAACATCACAATACAGAGTAGAAGATCAATTTAATTTTTTTGCCAACATTTTCTCTGTCAACAGTGCAGCTTGAATGAACCACACAGAGCATAGCTAACAGTTGCACAGTTCACTGAAGCCGCTTGCTGCAGGGACAAAATGCTGGTAAGAAAATTAAATTAACTTTCTACCTCGAATGTGTTGCAGGGGTAGGTAGACCCCAAGTCATTACAAAAAATGCCACCTTACCACAAATGTTTTTTTTTTCCTTTTGTTTCCCCCTGGTTAATATACAGATATGAGCCACTTCTCAGATGTGGTTGACAAGAGCTGCATGCGGTAGGCTCTCACTGCCCCACTTTGCTGCCAACATGTTGTCCATGTTGTCCATATTCTTTCCACCAGCCCACTTTACTTTTTCTTTTATTTGACATGTTTACACATGTAACCCCCCCCCTACAAATTGGGGTTTACTATAATGTCTTCCTGGGCTCCCTAATGCCCACTGTCAGGCTGGTGTCCTGTCTGCAATAGCCTGAAGCAGTGGATCAGTAAGAGCTGGAGGTTGAAGAGTGAACAGCTCGAGCTTTCAAGCAGTTGCTCCCAGAAGGAGCATAAGAGAATAGGTGGGAAGGCTCTGCTGGCCTGCCTGCCATGTTCTCCTGCCAGGGAACTGCGTTTTGTAGAAGTTTTATCTAGTTCTGATTTTCCATGTGTGGAATCTGCAGCAGAAGAAAGAAGTTTGCCTTTATGACTCGTGGTTTCGATCGAAGACTTGCTCCAGAATCGATTGGCCTGTCTGATGATCAAATTTGCCTTGGACTGAAAGGTTTGCGCAATGAAGCTGTAATTTGCAACCGGACTGTATCCGAACTGTGGCATAGAGAGATAATTGATGTAAATGTGCTGAATGTATTTTTTGGGTTGCAATTTGGTTCCCCATGGCAGAATCTTTTACTCCAGCTGGAGGCTTCACCAGCAAACAATCACAAACCTTTGCAGAACTGTTCATCCTGCCTGGGTCCTGCCACCTCTGCCTAGGCTGCTACTCCCGCTTCAGAGACCATCTCGGTGAAAGACTCACTTGGGGATTCAGCCCCCTGCCCAACACCATTGTGCAGGTAGCGACCACCCAGAGGTGAGCTGTGTCTGCCTTGCTTCCCCTGGCCTTCCAGATAAATACCACAAGGTCTTCATCTCGTCTGTCCTGCATCCAGGTTCTGGTAGCATAAGTACAATTCAGGGTAGCTCCCTACAACAACAGCAACAATCACTGTGTACCATTTAATTGTTTGTTTTGAGTTATTGCAAAGGACTGAGCTATCTGGCTCAGGATCACAAATATTTGGGTTGTGTGCATGTTAACTGTTTTCTTTCCTAAGGGTCCCAACAACAGCTGCAACGCTGGTCACCCTGAACAACACTTCAGGCTAGCTTGCATGACATACTGGGTACCCAGGGTTGTGCAACTGTTTGAAAGGGACTTACAGTGCATGTTTAATCAACCTGAATTTAATTGGAGTGCTAATCATTTTGCTAGATTCACGCCCCTCCCTTGTTCACATCCCCTAAATAAATCTGATTGTCTTTTTTCACATTTAACCTGGCAAGTGTGCATATTATTGGTTGGGTTACAGTGGCAATATTGCATTGTTGCATTGCTGATCTTATTTTCCAGGGGGGTCTCCAGAGTAGTTGCAGCAGATCCAGCCCTGGTGGTAAGTGAAAGGTGTGAGCATATCATTATTGCTATCTATTGAATGTGAATGTACTGTTGTGTTACTGTTTAGGCCACTGGAAGGGTTGGTGGGTGGTTATAGCATCTCTGAGGACAATATCAGATCAGTTAAGCTACTCCAATACCATTCCTCTGGGTGGAGGCACCCGTTCACAGAACTCGGGCCCCTCAACCTGTGTATTGCCATACAGGCAGGGGTAGTAGCCCTTAGAATAGTGATGCATAGGGGTTACATCTTGGAGGCACCACTGGTCAAAAGTTAAAATTACTGCCAAGTGCAAAATTGAGACAGGATTTGAAGTGAAGGAGCTTACTATGCCCAAATGGAAAATTTCCTCCCACAAGCTTGTCATTCACCAAATGATGGCGTGGAGTGAGGCCGAAGGGGTAGACCCCCACCATACTCTACTACTACTTGATATTCCTGTGGGGACCACTAATGAAACTATTGAAGAAACAGTGTAGAAGGTTAAATGTCTGGGAAAGGTTGAAGTACAGGGGCAGGACTTAGATCTATTTGCTCAGACCTTGGTGGCCCTCTCTCGTAGCCTTCCTATAGACCCTGAAATGGTACCCCCCTGTCATCATGCCAGAAGAATCCCAGATGGGGTGCAGAGTTATTCATTTCCATAGTTACCCATCTTCCCTTGGGGGTCCCCAAGGATAGAGGGGTTTAAGGACAAACTGTTGAGACTCCAAGCTGCTGAAGGGCAGTTAGCTAAGGAGTTGTCAAAGGTCTTGAAGGATTCGGAGGAGATCACTCCACTACAATCTCCTCCAGACTCTCCATCCACACCTATGGCATCCCCTGTTGTAGCATCCCCCGTTGTGATACCTTCTGTACACCTGGACTCATCACAGGCTCAGATTGTTCTCTGATGCAGTTCTTGTGCCAGTGGGGGAGGATGACTTAGAAACATAGATGGACTATGCTACTCCCATGGTCAAAGAGTGGCAGTGCTCTGAGGGGAAGAAGAGAAAGAGACTTATGGAAAGTTTAAGGGGCCCTGCACTTGAGGCTATTCAGTTCCTTCGATCCACAAATCCATAGGCCACAGCAGCTGAGTACCTCTCTGCTTTAGAAGGGGTATTTGGTAGCACCAAATCGGAGGAAGATTTAATGTAAAAGTTCAAGTCTGCTAAGCAGTGGTAGAATGAGAAGTTGTCTGCTTTTGTCACCTGAATTGAACAGGCCTTGCAGAGAGCACATAGAAAGGGGGATGTCCCAGCTAGTGAACTGAATCATGTCAGGCTGGAACACATCCTAAAATCTACCCATTACTCCAGTGTGCTTATGTTAAAGCTGAAGCTTCAGGACAGGAAAGCTAACCCTCCCGAATACTGTTGGCTGATGAAGGAGATTCGAGAGGCTGAAAATGATGAGGACAGTTGGGAGCCCTATGCTGGAGTTGCACACACCATTCCAACCCAGACTGACCCGAAGAGAAAGAGGAAGCTTTTGAGGTGCAACAGGTCCGAGAGTTGCTGAAAGAGATAAAAGAGATGTGAGCCAGCCAACAGGCCACTGCCGAAGTGGCCAGGAACTCTAACTTTTGCCCACCTAAGACTGAGACTAGCAGTGAGGCCCCACTCATGGGTGTGGGGGCTCATGCTATTGCCCCTGAACCTCAAGCTGAATCCAGACTGGTGGAAGAAATGAGAGCGCTATGAACTTTAGTGCAGGACCTCACACATGCCACCTGAACTTCTGCTCCCTTGTGGGACTGCAGAGACAGGGAACCTGAGTACAAACCAAAAGAGGACAACAGACCTCCCTCCTCCAACCATCACAAATTTTGGGAAGAACCCAACCACTCCGGTGACCATAGGAAGCAGGTGTTCTGCTACAGGTGTGGAGAAGATGGCCATACCCAGCGAGGCTGCAATTCTCCTGAGGATCTATGGAAGGTCAATACTAAACTGCTCAATCTGGTTCGGCAGAGCAATATAAAACCCCAGCCAGGCCTGCCACGAAAATCTTTATCCTCCAAAACTGCTGTGGGCCAGTCTGCAACACAGACTTCTCTGGATTAGTCTGAGGTGGTTGAACTGTCCATGGAGGCTACAGTAACAGTTAATGGCATCTCCACTCAAGCTGTGCTAGACAGTGGCTCACAGGTCACCGTTATAGTTCAAGATTGGTACTACCAGCACCTATCTGACCTTCCACTCCTACCCCTAGAAGGACTGCATGTGTGGGGGTTGAGTGAAAAATCCTATCCTTACCATGGGTATGTGTGAATTTGGTTGTCTTTCCCTACTGCTATTGTGGGTGTGAATGAACAAGTGGAGACCCTGACCCTGGTGTGCCCACTAACAGGACTGTATGATGGTGTACCTTTGTTGTTTGGCACAAACACTCATATGTTCAGCTGGCTAGCCCAGCTCTGACAAGAGAAACAAGCCAAGTGGACTGGAAAGGTGTTATGTATTCTGGCCTTGGTGTGCTGAGCTTATGAGTTACAGATGAAAGCTAAAGAGATGGAGAAAGATGAACCCGTGGGGGTAATACAGAAGAAAGATCTGGACTCACTTGTATTGCCTCTAAATGCTCAGTGTACAATTAGTGGTGAAGTGTGCAAAAAGAAGGATGTCAAAAACAAAATTCTTATGTTGGACACCCCAGAAGAGGGAAAATTGCCCAAAGGACTACTGGTTAAGCCTAGTATTCTACTGGCACGGGCCCATGCCTATGTCCAGTGGGTATTGGTACAAGTCCAAAACATGTCAGACTGGGAGGTTCAAGTAAATTGAGGATACACCCTGGCCACTGTGTATTGTGCAGATACTGCTGTGCTACCCAGCAAAAAGTGCCCTGGAGAGGATGATGAATTGACCCCTGATCTATTTGACTTTGGAGAGTCCCCTCTGCTTGCAGAATGGAAAGCTAAGATTAGCTGGAGATTGGATCAGAAAAGCAAAGTGTTCTCATTGAAGGAATGGGATGTGGGATGCATCACAGGGGCTGAACACTACATCAGACTTCATGATGGGAGGCCGTTCCAAGAGGGATCCCACCGCCTTGCACCTGCTGACATTGACAATGTTCAGCACCATCTCCAGGAAATGCTAGCAGCAGGAATTATCCAAGAGTCTTGAAGCCCATATGCTGCTCTGATTGTGGTAGTCCAGAAGAAAAATGTATCAGTGAGGATGTCCGTGGATTACTGGACGTTAAACCGAAGAACTGTCCCAGACCAATACACCATGCCACATATCCAAGATGCTCTCAACTGCTTCAATGGAAGCCAGTGGTTCTCTGTGCTAGACCTTCAGAGTGGGTATTATCAAATCGTGATGGCCCCAGAAGACAGAGAAAAAACAGCCTTCATCTGTCCCCAGATTTCTATGAGTTTCTGCGCATGTCTCAGTGTATTTTGAGGCACCCGCCACTTTCCAGTGGCTGATGGAATGAGCTGTGGGAGACATGAACTTACTAGAATGCCTTGTCTATCTCGATGACAGTCACTGTGTTTGGCCAGACCCTTGAGGAACATGAAGCCCGTTTGTTCAAGGTTCTCGACCGATTAGAAGATTTTGGACTAAAATTATCAATAGACAAGTGTCGATTTTTCCAGAAATCAGTGAAATATGTTGCTCACATAGTGTCGGCTGAAGGGATTCAGACAGACCCGAGCAAAGTGGAAACTTTGACCACTTGGCCCCAGCCTAACAATCTGAAAGAATTGCAGAGATTCTTGGGACTCTGCAGCTATTATCGCCAGTTCATAAAAGACTACACAAAAGTCATCCACCCTTTGCTCAATTTAACTCATGGTTACCCTCCTACAAACAAGAAATATAAGAAAAGTGCAGTTAAAGAGGAGGAAAAGGTTTACTTTTGGACACAAGAACCTTTTGGAACCAGGTGGACTTCCGAGTGTGAGGCGGCCTTCTATGATATCATTCACCAACTCACCAATGCTTCTGTGCTTGCATATGCAGACCAAGTAAGACTCTGTGTGTTGCACATGGATGCCAGCTTGAAGGGACTTGGTGCTGTTCTATATCAAGAATATGAGGAAGGCTTATGCCCCGTGGCATTTGCTAGCTGGAGCCTAACACTGTCTGAAAAGAATTACCCTGTACACAAGCTTGAATTTCTTGCATTAAAGTGGGCTGTGGTAGACCAATTCCATGAATATCTTTATGGTGCAAAGATCCTAGTAAAAACTGATAACAATCCTCTCACCTATGTCCAGGCTTCAGCTAAGTTGGATGCCACAGGGCATCGTTGGTTATTTGCACTTTCCACTTACGATTATTCAGTAGAGTATCGACTGGGCTTAAATCACACTGATGCTGACACACTCTCCAGAAGACCTGATTCTAATGCAAAGTGGGTGAGGATGTCTAAATAGTCTGACAAGGCCCTTTGTCAGAAATTCAATAAAGATGAGCACCCCTCTCCTGAAACAGTTGACTGCCTGGTGGACTGCTTGGATCCTCCAGCCTACTGCCACCTTGCAGCCTTGGATCTTAGCACGTTGCCCCAGCTCACCCCTGATAATATACAGTGGGCTCAGGCTCAAGACCCCATAATTAAGCCAGTGTTGGATGCTATTCATTCTGGAAAAGATGTCCCAAACTTCATTCTTCAAATCCACGAACTGCCCTTTTGTTCAGAAAGGCGCCCAGATTAAAGCTGCACAACCAACTACTTTACAGAGAGACCACAAACTAACAAGGTCAGCTTGAGAAACAACAACTAGTGTTACTTATCACTTTCAAACATGTAGTTCTACGGGCCCTCCATGACCAGATAAGACATGTGGGCTGTCACCAAACTACAGACTTGGTCCGTGCTCAAGTCTATTGGCCAGAAATGGGGGCTGACATTGAGACTCACATCAGAACCTGCAGTCGTTGTCTCCAGAGAAAAGTTCAGCCCCAGAGGGCTGCACCCTTAGTCAATATCTCTACCAGTGCACCCATGGAGCTTGTGTGTATTGATTTTTTGTGCCTTGAACCAGATCAGAAGAATACTGTCATCGTGCTAGTGGTGACTGATCATTTCATGCATTATGCCCAGGCATACCCAAACAAGGACCAGAAAGCATCCACTGTGGTGAAGGTCCTAATTGAGAAGTTCTTTGTCCATTATGGTGACCCCCACAGAATTCACTCTGATCAAGAAAGAGACTTTGAAAGCCATTTGATCAAGGAAATGCTCTCACTCTGGGGAGTGCGAAAGTCCAGAACTACCCTCTATCACCCACAGGGGATCCACAGCCTGAAAAATTTAATCGAACATTACTAGACATGCTGGGCACACTTTATCCCCGGGACAAGTCCAAATGGAGCCAACAGATAAGCACCTTAGTACATACGTATAACTGCACTAGAAGTGATGCCACTGGTTTCTCTCTCTACCACCTAATATTTGGCAGAGAAGCCCAGTTGCCAGTAGACATCTGCTTCAGAGTGTCTGCTGATGGAGTCAGAGCTGAAAGTCACCTTCAGTATGTTCAAATGTTAAAGGCCAAGTTAAACCATGCCTACCAACTAGCACATACCATGGCGGCAAAGAGGAACTTAGCAAATAAAGAAAGGCATGACAAGCATGTCAAGGCCCAAGAACTGCAACCTAGAGTATTGTTATGAAATTTGGGACTGCATGGAAAGCACTTCATTGCTGATAAGTAGCACCACACCCCCTACATTGATGTCAGCAAGCTGGAGGATCTGCCAGTCTATTAAGTGCATCCAGAAAATGACCCACGAGCTGTCAAGCCAATGCACCAGAATCATTTGCTGCCAATTGGTCAAATTATCATTGATACTGCACCCCAAGACACTGCCCCTTCCGGGCCTGTAACCAGAGCTGCAGCTGAGACAGCAAAGCCCCTCTCCAGTTGTCAAAGATTCAAGACCATCCCCAGTCAGGTGATAAATGACATTTATTGCCAATTGGAATCTGATGACAGTGAGTGTGAAGCTCTCTATTATCTGTCTTATGAACTGTGTCAGTTGTTTCAAGGCAACCCCATGTACAACTTTGGAGATTAAACTGGACCTTCAGGACTGTCTAACCCTCCAGCCTTCTCCACAGCCCCTGTGCCTCTGGAAGTGAGGTACAAAGTATGACTTCTTATATAGCTGACTCTTTGTGTCTGGT
Source organism: Neoceratodus forsteri (assembly GCA_016271365.2). Taxonomy (NCBI): domain Eukaryota; kingdom Metazoa; phylum Chordata; order Ceratodontiformes; family Ceratodontidae; genus Neoceratodus; species Neoceratodus forsteri. The sequence goes on along the minus strand of CM057455.1, from coordinate 1,489,546,047 downwards.
AGAGCTAGCTGAGCTCTAAGAAAGAGAGTCTGAAACAGAATTCACCACTGGTGACATACCAGTAAGTACAGAACTGTCTGCAAACAATGAATCTGACAATGCTGTGGACAACAATGTTAATGAAGAAAATGATTCTGACAGTATCAGTAGTGTGTGGTGAGACTTAAATTCCATGCCATTTCCTCTAGATGACAAACATGGAATTTCTTCAGCACCAAGCACTGAAAGTAATGTTGATGAACCAGAGCGAACAGAGCCAGAAGCTAAAAGTGCTTCCAGTGCAGAACAGACAACCAGTGCAGAGGTACCCTTTTCTTCAGAAGCCGACCCAAATGCAAATGTTGAAAGAACTGAGTCTGTGCCTGTCCCTCCCAGAAAGTCTGGAAGAGACTCAAAGCCAGTGATATGCCTCAGTTATGACTCCTCTGGAAGGCCCGTGGATCTTCCATTACATGTGGTCCACAAAGGGGTATATCTTTCTGAAAGCTCCCTTCCAAAGCTGAGTTACTCTGCCACCTCCAAGTTACTAGTAAAGTCCTCGCACCAGTGTGCTAATGCCCTTGCCCATTGCAATCTTATTGCAGCTGATAGGGATAGGCCCCAAGCCATGTGGGTTAGTGCACAGGAGGAGACTCAGACCAGAACTGTAAGGGTAATGTGTCTGAATACTTGAACATGTTACACTGTTTTGTGAAATGATATGAAAAATGTGTCCTTATGGAACTGTCATTGATAAAGTGAAAAATATAGCAGTACTGTTGTTATGACATATTTGTCTTATTGATGCATCAGCTTTTATTTTATGCTAATGAAACATGCATGTATTTTTGTATAATGTCTTTATATATAGACTGTTATAGTAAGTATAGACTTGATGTGGACACCAGGTTTTTCCAGGCAGGGAAGAGTGTAATCCCCCTACAAATTGGGGTTTACTATAATGTCTTCCTGGGCTCCCTAATGCCCACTGTCAAGCTGGTGTCCTGTCTGCAATAGCTGTATTTGTCTTTGTGAGAGTGCCCTAGTGAGCCTTTATGCCTGTCTCTTTAAGAGCTTGGCTAAGCTGTGTTTAGGAATTAGTCTGGGCTGGGTCTGAGTAATTAAGTCTTGCAACCAGCAAGACAGTCTGTTATTCTGCTCCATTCTGTAGTCGCTATTTGCGCAGTGGGAGCCTTCTTAGAAACTGTAATTGTTTATTGCTAAATTGCTGTTATAGTAAAGATAGAGAAGTTTGTCTAACCTGCTTTTATTGCAGCTCGAACATTTGGATGGGAGCCACCTTGTTACGTTCTGGACTTCCAGTTTTGGACCAATCAAACCACTGGGGACCTAAAATGGAGACTGTCCCCAGGAGTCTTGTGGGAAGAAAATTCTGTAGTTTTTGTAGTTTCGAGTGCTGGCACCCAAATGGACCGGGGGGGGGGCGCCCTTACTGTGACTGACAATTCCCTCAGCCAACCGAACCTTTTGGATTACAAAGGAAATAGTCAGAATAGCCTGAAGCAGTGGATCAGTTAGAGTTGGAGGTTGAAGTGTGAACAGCTCACACTCTTGAGCAATTGCTCCTAGAAGGAGCATAGGGGAATCAGTGAGAAGGCTCTGCTGGCCTGCCTGCCACGTTCTCCTGCCAGTAAACTGCCTTTTGCAGAAGTCAGATCTGGTTCCGATTTTCCATGTGTGGAATCTGCAGCAGAAGAAAGAAGTTTGTCTTTGTGACTTGTGGTTTGGACCGAAGACTTGCTCCACAAGCGATCGGCCTGTCTGATGATCGAATTTGCCTCGGATTGAAAGGTTTGTGCAGTGAAGCTGTAATTTGCAACTGGACTGTATCCAAACTGTGGCATAGAGAGATAATTAATGTAAATGTACTGAATGTGTTTCGTGGGTCGTGATTTGGTTCCCCATGGCAGAATCTTTTATGCCAGCTGGAGGCTTCACCAGCAAACAATCATGAACCTTTGCAGAACTGTTCATCCTGCCTGGGCTCTGCCACCTCTGCCTAGGCCACTACTCCTGCTTCAGAGACCATCTCAGTGAAAGACTCCCTTGGGGATTCGGCCCCTGCCCAACACCATCGTGCAGGTAGTGACCACCCGGAGGTGAGTCATGTCAGCCCTGCTTCGCCTGGCCTTCCAGATCAACACTACGAGGTCTTCATCTCATCTGTCCTGTATCCAGGTTCTGGTAGCATAAGTACAATTTAGGGTAGCTCCCTGCAACAACAGCAACAATCATTGTGTACCATCTAATTGTTTGTTTTGGGTTATTGCAAAGGACTGAGCCATCCGGCTCGGGATTACAAATATTTGTATTGTGTGCATGTTAAATGTTTTCTTTCCTAAGGGCCCCAACAACAGCTGCAATGACAGCCACCCTGAGCAATGCTTCAGGCTAGCCTGCATGATATACTGCATACCCAGGGTTGTGGAAATGTTTGATAGATACTTACAATGCATGTTTAACCAACCTGAATTTAATCAGAGTGTTAATCATTCTGCTAGATTCACGCTCCTCCCTTGTTTTATAAATAAAGCTGATTGTCTTTTTTCATGTTTAACCTGGCTAGTGTGCATATTATTAGTTGGGTTACAGTGGTAATATTGCATTGTTGATCTTATTTTCCAAGGGGTCTCCAGGGCAGTTGCAGCAGATCCATCCCTGGTGGTAAGTGAAAGGTGTGTGAGCATATTATTACTGTTATCTATTGAATGCGAAAGTACCATTGTGTTACTGTTCAGGCCACTAGAAGGGTTGGTGGGTGGTTATAGCATCCTAGAGGGCTATACCAGAGCAGTTAAGCTGCCCCAATACCATTCCTCTGGGTGAAGGCACCCATTCACAGAACTCAGACCCCTCAACCTGTGTATTGCCGTACAGGCAGGGGTAGTAGCCCTTAGAATAGCGCTGCCTAGGGATTACACACAAAAATGCAAAATAATCTTCCCACCACCTCCCTACCTCCTGTCCTGTAGTCTTCCAGAGACGCAGTTGACAGTGGCGAGTGGCTGGATGGCAAGAGTAGTGATGGGGCATGGGCTCCAAACAGTGCTCGCTAACTTAAAAATGCCACAGCAGTAGGATAATCTCCCGGTACAACACTAAAAACAAAAGCAAACTGTACCAGCAGAACTGCAAGCAAGACACAGTTGGGGGGAGGGCAGCCACAGTGAAGCAAACAAAAGCACATGTGCAGTGGAGAAGCAGATTCACTATAGAAAAATCCACCTGTTGCTCAGACAGCTCCATAGACAGGATAAACAGAAAAAAGGATCTTCTTTTTGTGTAAATATACTTCCACACACAAAAATGAACTAAAAAAACTGTTTCAAAAATATTTATTTTTATTCTTGCTCTTCTATTTAAAAATTAGCCATTGTATAATAGCAATAAGGCACTCCAGGGTGTGTGTTATTGTTTATTAGAAAATGAGTAAAAGAAAACTCAGATCCTTATTTGCTAAAACAGCCTGGGACCCAGGCTGTTATTTCTTAACAATGCCCACAAAATAACAAGTGTCACTTTCTAGGGTCCCATTACTTATGGTACCTTTGGGCTACTCCAAATCTCACTACCACCATTTTATCCAGTCGCAAAGCAAGTGATAAACTAGCCGCTACATACTTCCATTACAACCACTCATTGAAGCCGTTACCACCCGATAGTGACCATTTCAAAAACAATTTTGTTTTCTTACTCAGCCAACAGTATTATGAGCCAATAGAACTTAAACCAAGTGTGGCTCAACTTAAAACCGCCACACATAAGCTAATAAACACCACCACCCCCACTATTAACGATTAACTGTCATACTTTCATTTTCCCCAGCTCGCTTAAACTTTGACTTCTGCACCTCAATTTCAATCGCTGCTGAGCACCTGTACAGTGCAGCGGTCCACTCGCTAGAAATCCCCAAACAACCTGGAAGTCACAGTACAGCAAATGCCGAGGGGAGGGGCAGCAACATTTCAAACCAGTCGGCAACAAATTATGCTGCAAAACAATGCTTGTTCTGTGTTCTCTGCATAATCACCATAATAAAACGATAGTGCCCTCTACTGGCAATTCTGTCACTTGAGGGACTACTTTACAATAAATAAATTTTTTTTATTAAATTGTATCTATTTTATTCTTTTTTTCCTTAATGTTTCAAATTTGTACTTAAACTTTCATGTTCAGACCATTTTCTAAGTGTAATAATACCCTCCAGGGTGGGCATTATGGGATATAACAGACCCTCCAGGTGCTATAAGGCCTTCCGCCTGTGGTGTCTGGCCTCATTACACCCCTGGGCAGTCCTTTATATCCCAATAACACCCACCCTGCCGGGTATAATTACTTACATAACGTCTCTTCTCGGGTGTTGAATGCACATGGCCTGCAGTCTCATGCTTTAGCCACCCAAAGCATAATGTTATTACACAATAACATACAACGTGTCATGCCTTATTGCCTAATTTTAGTACTGGTGACTGCAATATAGCATCTAATATGTAGGTGTGCATAACAAGGCATTGTTGGTAGAATATGAATTTGTTTTCTATTTTCCTTAGTGGTTACAATATAAGATCTCAGATGTTTATTTTCAAAATGAGGCATTGTGCATACAGTATATCGGTGACAATTTCTTTACTGAGATGTACTGACATTTTAAAATTTAATAACTTTGGAACGGATTAATATTTTTTCACCAAATCATTAAAGGAAATCCTTCTGAGGCAAGCCCTTTGTACCCTGAAAAATTCAGAACAAAATTCCAAATTGGGTACTACATGATGGCAAAAAAAAAACAGCTAAAAACATCAATTTTTTAATGGTTTTTTTCCTATGTGCAGCTCAGAATTTGCATGTCCAACTGTAACTAAATTTGGCATTTCAAGTGACCTACCCCTTGTGACTGCATGCACAATTTCGGGCACATCTGTTGAATGGTTGTGAAGTTATTAAAGTGCAAAATCTGGGGTTTAACATAGAAAGCCCTGCTGAACCCTAACTATAGTGGTGCTACTGTGCCACTATAATTTAATACTGGCACAGTATAGTTAGGGCTGAGCTGGGGTGTTTAATGTTAAATTCCAGTTTCTGCACCTTAATAATTTTGGCAGTGTTTGACGAAATTGCCCAAAAGTTGTCATGCATTGTCTTGAAGGCAAGTTTTCAAGACATAAGAAGTTTTGCGATGGCCATGAAAAGGAATGCTTTTTCCAATACTTATTACATGTTGTTTTGCTACACTTTTTTTTATCTCACGTACATCCTAGACAGTAAGGAATTTTTTCTTGAAACCTTTAGGGCAGAAGTGGCCTGTGCCAAGGTAGTGTCTTTTAAAGGCTTCATGAAAAAAATATGAAACAGTTCCAGAGTTTTAAGGATTTTAAGTTTTTTCTGAGCATGCTCAGTAGGGTTTTTGGATAACTCTTTGATATGATCCAAAAATGTCTGTGAAGTAAGAGCATTTTGAACTCATGCCACTTAGCTGTCACAACTCAAAAAACAGTTTTTCTGGTTGTGACAGTGCCAACTATTTTTGGTTTTTAAACTAATAAGCATGTAAAATGCCTAAAAATGGAGTATTAAAAAAACACCTGAATCTAGGCAAATAGGACCATTTTAGTTAGATTCTAGTGTTTGTGTTTTTAAATTAGAGCGAAAAGCACCTTTTCTGGGAACCACAAAATTCTGAGTGTCCAGTTTAGTGAGAGGAGCCAATGTGATAGCCCTCCCAATCCCTTATCTGTCCAATTCCCCTCAATCTTGCCATGTGTTCCAGTTCACTTCTAATGCTGGGTTTGGGACAGGGTCCAATTTCCCTGTTGTTTGTAGTTGAGGAGATGGTGGGGGTGGTGGAGAGCGACTGCTGTCCAGATTACAGAACATGACCAGGCTCTGGCTGCCACCTCTACAGGGACTGCTCAATGGACACTGCCACCCACTGCCATTTAATTTTATTTACTCAGGAGATCCCAACTGAAATGTGTCTCATTGAGCAGGGGGTAGTAGACTACTTGAGTGATCCCCCAACTGCGTCTACCCAATTTCACCCGCAGGGTGGAACGTGCTTTTAGACCACATTGTAGATTTGTGGTGTTGGCTGTGCTGGGGAGTGATTCTGTTATCACAGTATAACTTAAGCTTGGTTTATTATGGAGAGTGGTGAGCGAGTACAGCATATACTGTATTAGTTCTGTGCATTAACCAGAGATAATCGAGTATTACCCTCCTTGTACTGTGGGAGCGTTTCTCAGAAATGGTTCAGGTAAGACTCGATTGTCTCCAGTAAATGCACAGATCTAATACAGTATACAGTATGCTGTACTCACTCACCAGTCCCTACAATAAACCCAACTTAAGTTATACTGTAATAATAGAATCAAACACCACCAGAGCTGACACCACATATTTACATTGTGGTCTCTGCATTAATCATCTCAAATCTGCTGCCTTGCATATCTTCCAGTAGATGAAGAGAATCACACAGAGAGACAAAAAGAAAAATGCTCCAAAAGTTGAGAAGACGGTGTAAGAGGGCTCCTGGCTCACCTGGCAGTTCTCTTTGTCTGCTGTAAAGGTTTCTCTCCAGCTAAACATGGAAGACAAGGAGATCACAGCTGACAGAGGCCAGATCAGTACTACCATGTTGAAAATCTATTTTTGAGTCTTCATTGTGTACTCAAAGATCCTTGTGATGGACCAGTATCTGTCCAGGACAATGGCAGTCATATTAAAACTTAGCCTTGCATGTTTACAGCAAAAGAGCACTATTTCTTGAATTTAGATGTTGGTGGGTGTTGTAAATCCATATTCCTTTAATTCGAGTTACTAAAACTGCCCAGCTAAAAATAATGAAATGTTTGTTGTTTTCCCTCCCATAGAACTCAGAAGCTGGAAAACATCCACTTTATGCAAGACAGTTAATCCTCAGATGGCTTAGTAGGTGCTTTGTCTGCCAAATGCGAACAGACAAACTGTAGCTTCTGTAGCTTCTCAGTCTGAGAACTTCTCAGTCTCAGCCTAATCACTGAACCCCAACAGGGCAGATTTATGTTGCTGCTGAATGCCAAACATGATTATGTTCTGCTGAGAAGTAAGAAAAGCCAGTAGACAAGATATTATAAGTGCACAAGCTGTACTGAAATAGGCCTGCATTTGAGTTAACCCTCTGTAAGTGTCTTTTTTTTTGTTTGTTTTTTTTTGTCCGGTCCCCCTCGATCCTTCATTCAGAAGTCAGCCCTTGCCCCACCTGTCACCCCCCCATGCCCAGGCTTACCTCACCGGGCGGGGCCAACGAGAGGGCTCCTCCACCAGTGGTCACCGTTGGCAAGCCCTGGATTATCCCTGGGTTTGGGCCATGGGAGAGGGACCCCCTGGTGGGTGTAGATGGCAGTGGGGACAGTGGCTGAGCTGGCATCATGCCCAGAGGCCATCTTTTTTGTACATGCTGGATCCCTGGTGGTGGGGACATGCAATGATGACCAGCATCTGCCCCGCTCCCAAGGTATTGGCACTGACCGTGGCGGTACCCCTGGCCTCTGCCGGGGTCCATGAAGCAGCAGATACTCTTCCCCCCTCCCCCTGGAGAAGGAGAGCAGGCCCAGAGTGCTCAATCCTTCTCCCCCCTGTTGGCCGGCTTGCCCTCCAAGTCCCAGGTCTGTTCCCAAACCTGGGTCATCAGCATTGCAAGCAGAAATCAAACTGCTGTGCTGTTTGGCTGGCCTCTGTAAGTGTCTTTGATGAGATTCAAAACATGATACCCCCTAACTTAGGGGGTACCATGATTCAAATTCCATCAGACACACTTACATATTGAGTGTCAACATGAAGTACACTGTTGAAATTAACAAAGGGCAAGCAAAGCAACATTTGAAACAGAGGGAGAAAGGACTGGAGGCAAAACAGTGAATACTAAGTTGATTCAACTTAGTAGTACTCCTCTCTTTCTCTGTGCAATTCTTTCTGACTTTGTTACAGCATGATTTGATTACCCCCCCCCCATCCCTTACCTGTCTGATGTCCTTAAAATCTTGCCATTTGTTCTGATTTATTTCTAAAGCTGGGTCAGAGAAGGGGTCCTATTTTCTTGTTGTTCACAGCTGATTAAGTGGTGTGGATGGGAAGTAACTGCTATCTGGATTACAGAATATGAGCTGGCTTTCTTCAACACCTACCTATTAAGATTACTAAAACTTATCTTAACAAAATCTATTCTCAAATTAAAGCTTTTTTATGGGAAGATAAACCCCCAAGGATTTCTTTACAGAAACTCCAGCAACAAAAATCAAAAGGAGGCTTCAGCCTACCTAATTTTAAACTGAGACATGACACCTTTATTGCGGCGCAATGTATTAAATCAATGTGGCTCAATAAAAATCAATATATCCCAGGACGGGTTTCTGTAGAGAAGGAACCATTGAAAGGTAATCATCCAAGAGTTGTGCTTTTTCTGATTCTTCTAAAATATGCGCGGCCAATCCTGTTTTACACCAAGTGTTCAGTTCATGGAAGTCAGTAGCCACCATGTTAGACTGGTCTCCAAATACATCACAATATTATCCGCTATGGGGAAATCCTTTACTCCAAATAGGAGGGAAATGCATTATATGGACCAGTTGGAAAAGGGCAGATATTTTATTCTTAGAAGACATATGGGATCATTCTAAAATATCACTAATGTCCTTCACACAGATTTCATCAAAATTTTAAATTCCTAGAAATGAATTCCACAAATATTTACAACTAAGAGAAGATCTAAACTCAATGGGCTCTCCATGTCCACAACCCCATCTTCTAGACCAAATTTGTTCTACTAATAGTGGTCATAGAAGAATATATTCTCTAATGCTAGATTCGCTCCCTGACCCAAACTTATCACTTTTAGATCGTTGGCAGGAGGAACTAGATGCAAAAATTTCATTTGAAGAATGGCAGAAAATGTGGGGAATGACCTTAAAGGCTTGTAGAGAGGCTAAGGGTAGACTTACACAATACAAAATAACACACTGTTGGTATTATACGTCCAGTAAAATGTACAAACTTGGTTTTGTTGCTGTAGTTGAATGTTGGAGATGTACAAAAGGGAAGGGTACCCTTTCACATATTTTATGGTTCTATCCTGTCATTAAATCATTGTGGGATAAAGTTCTATCAGTGTGTGGCATAGTTCTAGGTCATACATTTAAGTGTTCAGCTAAGTTTGCAATTCTTGGCATTTGTTCTGAGCTTACTAACCTATCTGAATGTCAACAATTATGGCTGATTGCAACTTTCATTGCAGCAAAAAATGTCATCCTCAGATACTGGAATGAACAAACAATCCCTACAATTAAAGACTGGTTGACAGACTTATCTACAAGAGCTAGTTATGAAAAAGTTGCTTATGTAAATACAAACCATACAGATAAATACCTAGATATCTGGGAACCTTATGTGAAATGCTCTTTCAGTCACAATATTAACTGAAATTTACCAACTGATTTCTTGATACATGTCTTTGTGAAAAATGCTAGGGAATACCATGTTTTTAGTATAGAAATTCTCTAGTCAAAAATGTATTGTATATTTATATGAAGATAAGTTTATTTTCTTTCTTCAGATATTGTTAATACACAGTTTTTGGACTGCTACTGTATATGACTAATTGCTTTTTAATGTTGAAATTTATGTATATATATTTTAAAATCTTCAATAAAATGTGAATTATAAAAAAAGAATATGAGCTGGCTCAGGCTGCCAGCTCTACAAGGCCTGCTCCACAGACACTGCTGCTTGCTGCCATTTAAGTTTATTTACTCAGGAGAGCTCAACTAAAATGCATCTCTTAATACAAAAGCAGACCTGGGTGCCCACCCCGATACTGCTTGATCACCCTCCTGCAGATTGCCTGCCTCCCAATACATTGCTGGCAATACTGGGGTGCCCATCCCCAATGCCACTGAACAATAACTGCCAACACTGCTGTGCCTAATCCTTAATCTGGATCTGGTCCCTCCTGATTTTTTGTTTCTTAAGTTTAAATCTATAAAAAAGAAAATGGTCCCTTGATTTTTTTTTATTAACCTGCAAAGAAAAAAAACAGTCCTTTGCTGATCTGAGCCCCCAAACACCCTCCACCCACCCTACCCTCACTCACCTAAAATTGCCTCATGAGGTAGATCCACTCTCCAATCAAAAAGACATCCTCCTGCTGGAACCGTGACTGCTACATGAGAAAATAAGGTAAGTATGATTAATGTATTTCAATGTGTTTTGAACTTTTGCTCATAACTTTGATATTTATCAATATTTTTACACCAATTTTTCAGCATGGCCTTTTTGGAACTCCCACCTCATGAGCAAGGTAGGTGACATTTTTCAAATCTGTTCCAAAAGGTAATTTCACAATTGCTCCTCAAAATCACATTTCGGGCAGGATTTGAACAATTTCAGCTACCGGATTCATGAGGCAGGGTCATGAGAAGACTATGTTAAAAATTTGATGGAAAAATATGATAAAGCATTCACTATTAACTTTGTTAATTTTCAGTATTTTTCCACCAAACTTTTAACATGGCCTTTTAAGGCCCCTTTTCATGAACAAGGCAGTTTACATTTTTTAAATTAAGGCTGAAAGGTGATTTTGCAGTTGCTCCGCAAAATCATGTTTTGGGGGGATTGGAGAATTTTCACCTACCAGTTCCCTGACACAGTGTCATAACAACACTATGTTCAAAATATGGGGTCAAAATATAAAAAAAAAAAACAACGTTATAAATGTACATTCACAGTTTTCCATTCTTGCTCATAGCTTTGGTAATTATCAATATTTTGCCTCCAACCTTTCTATATAGCCATTTTTTCACACCACCTCATAAACATAACTGATGTCATTTTCAAATCCCGGACTGAAATGTGTTTTTGCACTTGTGGCACAAAATGACGTTTCACCCACTATTCTATAAATGTCATATGTCATGTTTAAAAGGAAGAGTCATAAAATGACTATCTTGAAGATTTGTGGTCAACAGTAAAGAAAATAATTATTAAGAAATGTTATGTGTACTGCCAGCATTTACTCCAGCGGGTAGTGCTTTGTGATCCTGTGCTGGTGAGCTGAGTTGAGGGGTGAGCTCGGTGAGCCAGCTAGCTGGGACGAGGCTGGGAGGATGGGGCTATCATGCAGCACCATCCCCAGCCTAGGAAGGAAAGGTGCAGGGGATTGGGGTACCACCTGGGATGATGCATGCCTATACAAGAGAGATGGTCTGCATCTTTCCATGGAGGGAACATCTGTCCTCAGTGAGACATTTACGTGCTTCCTGATCAAGCATTTAAACTAGCCACTGGGGGCTGTCAGGAGCAAGGAGATACAGACAGATCTCCCCCACAGGTTAGGGTACAGAACAAGCAGAATCAGAATGTTATGCAGGGGGCAGATTCATCAGTATCACAGGGCAGAGAAGGCTGCACACAGGGCCAGATGATATCATCATTAACAAAGGTAGTAAAAGGGAAGCACCACATAGAATATGCCAGGAATAGTAGGATAAAACAAGGGGCTAAACACAAGTATGGGCTGACAGGATGCCAGTTTCCATGGAAAGTCATGCAGGTGAATGCCCGCAGTCTGGGGAACAAGGTCCCAGACTTGATAGCTGTGATGACGGAGGCTGATCTGGATGTAGTGGCCATAACCGTAACATGGTACACCAGTAACCACAGCTGGGACATAAGTGTACCTGGTTATGCCCTGTTCAGAAAAGACTGGGAAGGTAAAAGGGGAGAGGGGTTGCCCTCTTCAACAAAGAAAGCATCAAGGCAACTGAAATTCAGAACAGGCATGAGGAAACAGAAGAAGTTTGGGTCATCCTTGAGACAGGCAATGGAACAGCCATTCACTCAGGGGTAATTTACAGACCCCAGCTCAGTCAGAAGAAATAGACAAACTGCTGCTGGAAAACATGCATGACTTGGCAGCAAAAGGGGAGGTACTGGTGATGGGAGACTTTAACATGCTGGAAATAGACTGGTCAGTCCCAGCAGGGGCCTCAGCCAGGGCATGGGACTTCATTGACTCCCTTGAGGGGGCTGGCCTTAAACATCTGGTGCAGGAACCTACCAGAGATGGGGCAATCCTGGATCTGGTACCGACCAAGGGGGACAGGATAACAGGGCTCGAGGTGGAAGGTCAGCTAGGGTCCAGCAACCACCATATGGTGTGGTTCAAGGTGGACATGGGGATTCAGTCAACCCATATGAAGGCAAGAGCCTTAGACTTCAGAAGGGCTGTCTTTACCAGGATGAGACTTCAGCTTAGAGAAACCCTGGAAAAAAGGGAGATGTTGAGGAGAAATTGGCACATATCAAGGAAGCCATAGTGGAGGTCACAAAACAATGTGTTAGGTCGACATACAAGAGAAAAAGGAGAAGAAAACCACTTTGGTTCTCAAGAGGGGTGGTTGAAAAGGTAAGGGCCAAGAGGCTAGCCTTCAGGAAGTATAAGGAGACACAAAGAGATGAGGATAGGGAAATGTACCAGAAGTGTCTGAGAGAGGTAGGAAAAGCAGAGAGAAGTGCTAAAGTGCAAACCGAGGCATGAATAGCTCAGTCGGTTACAAAGAAGACAAGACATTCTTCAGGTACATTAGCGAGAGAAGGAAAGCAAGTGTGAGAGCAGCTAATCTTCGAGGAGCCAAGGAACAGATAGTGGAGGGAGAAAGGGAGAAAGCTGCGATCCTGAATGAATATTTCTGTTCAGTCTTCACTGTGGAAGTGCGTGGGCAGGGTCCACAGCTAGAATTTAAAGGAACTGGTAAACTCCAGTCCATTCACAGAGATGAGGGTTGTAGAAGAGCTTTCAAAGCTCAAGGTGGACAAAGCCATGGATTCAGATGGCATACATCCTAGGATGTTAAGGGGACTGAGAATTGAACTGGCAGCCCCTCTGGCAGTCCTGATCAGTGAGTCCCTAGACACTGGAGTGGTCCCAGATGACTGGAGAAGGGCAAATGTTGTCCCTCTTCAGAAGGGTGGGAGTAAACAAGATGCAGGGAACTACAGACCAGTTAGTCTAACCTCTGTAGTAGGAAAGATAATAGAGACACTCCTCAAGGAAAGAATAATTGGAGTGCCTAGAAGTCATGGAGATGTTGGATCCCAGGCAACATGGATTCACCACAGGACAGTCCTATCAAACTAATCTAATAGATTTCTTTGACTGGGTGACAAAGGCAGTAGACCAAGGGGGGCTGTAGACATTGCCTACGTAGATTTCAGAAAAGCCTTTGATACTGTCCCACATACAGTAGGAGACTGGTCAACAAGCTAGGAAGCTTGGGGATGGGACACAAGGTGGTAGGTGGTAAACTGGATTGAAAATTGGTTACAGGACCGAAAACAGAGGGTAGTGGTAAACAGAACCCAATCAGAGGAAAGGGAGATGACCAGTGGGGTACCTCAGGGATCAGTCCTGGGGCCAGTCCTTTTCAATGTCTTCATCAGTGACATCGCAGATGGGCTAGAGGGACAGGTTTGCCTGTTTGCAGATGACACCAAGATCTGCAACAAGGTGGATGTCCCGAAGGGGTGGAAAGGATGAGAAAAAACCTGGAACAGTTGGAGAGATGGTCAGATGCATGGCAACTAAGGTTCAATGCAAAGAAATGCAAAATCATGCACGTGGTGAGCAGGAACCCTGGAGCAAGCTACAAGATTGGGTGGAGAGCTGCTGTCAGTTACTAAGGAAGAGAGGGACTTGAGAGTCATAATCACAGACAACTTGAAGGCCACAAGGCAGATGGCCAAGGCAGTGGGGATGGCCACTGGGATGTTGGGATGCATTAGAAGGGGAATCACAAGCTAAAGAAGGGAAGTAATAGTTGCACTGTACAGGACCCTGGTGAGGCTTCACCTTGAGTACCATGTCCAGTTCTGGAGGCCACACCTTCGTAAGGACATTGACAAAATAGAGACGGTGCAGAGGAGGGTGATCAAAATGGTAAAGGGTCAACATCACAAGCCTTACAAGGTAATAGTCAGAGACCTCAATTTGTACATGCTGGAGCAAAGGAGGGAGATCGAGGACATGATAGAAATGTTCAAATACCTCAAGGGCATGAAGAAGGTGGAAGGGAACAATATATTCTAGTTTAAAAGTAGTGCCAGAACAAGAGGGCTTAACATGAGACTGTTGGATGGCCTCATAAGGAGTAATGTCAGGAAGTTCTTCTTTACAGAGAGGGTGACAGATGCATGGAATAGCCTGCTCCAGGAAGTGGTGGCCACCCGTATGGTGGCAGGCTTCAAACATGCAGGGGACAGGAATAAAGGAATATTTGAGATGAGACAAAAAAGCTAATGCCAGTGACCAGATAGGGTCACTGGCCATTTTGTCAGGTAGAATAAAAGGGCAGACTGGATGGGCCTGTTGGCCTTTATCTGCAAACAGTATCTATGTATCTATGTAGGGTTGCCGACATGGGCTCAACTGCCATATAGTGAAGACAACTCCTCTCTTGGCACAGGGTCCTGCACCTCTGTACCAGTGGGTGCAAGAAGGCCCAGCACTTCAACTGATAGATGGACTCTTTGCCCTGCATCTGTACCTGTCACCAAATGGAAGCACAGTGCCCAGAGTGCCCTGTAAATCTGCAGCCCACCAGACAGCCCCACAAATTCTTGACACTTCTGTAGGAAGACTGACTCTTCCCTTGGCTTATTTTTATCTGCTCAAGCAGGTCCCAAAGGGAACTGCATAAATGAGGATACTAGTCCACTGTCTCAGAAACAAAGGAAATTCATTGCAAACAAAGTTCAGTAATGCACCAGTTAGAATTCAGTCCACAAAAATAGGAAGATATGGCATTAGGGTTTCCAACGCTAACTCCACACCCCTAAGCAGTAAAAGGACAAGACCACACAAGCAATCACAGACATCCATCATCAGGTAAGACAAACAACATACAACTGTTTCCAGAGGACACAAATGCAGTAGCACTAATGTGCTACCTTCATAGACTTGTATTTGTGACTACAGAAGCACAAGCCCCACAGAAATCTGTGCCTCTGGAGCCACAGCTGTGTGTGTGTCATACACCATGCATGAGTACCCTTTGCTGCAGAAGTTCCACTGCAATGTGTGTATCATGGTTTCAATGGCAGATCTAGACATTTTTTAATGGGGTAGCAGTTTTGTTTAGGGGTTGCACTTTCCTGAAAAAAGTAAAATGTTATCTTTAAGAGCTCAAATTAGGTTAGAACAGTTACTTTTTGCTGGCCTATGGGCACAGTGGGTGCTACCTTGGTACATACAGTAGCTGAATCTGCTAGTGCCTGGTTTCCTATATGCAGCTGCCTAAGTTCCAGCCCCATAGGGGCCAGCACTCCTGTAGCCAGAAATCAGTATATATGTCTTATACCTGTGACTGAAGGGGCCAGGTCCCTTAGGGAGCATAGCTCCCCTATGGATGCACCCGCAGAGAAGACTAAGGAGGCTGAGGACAACTATCACAAGGGAGGCCCACAGGAAGGAGGCAGAGGACACTACAAGGAAAGGAAGCAGCTCCTGATGGGGGACTCAATTATTAGGGGGATAGAACTGGGGGGAGCAGGGAAAACTGAAGTAAGGTGCCTGCCTGGTGCCATGGCTTGAGGAGAGGAAGCATCCTCAGGATCACTAGAACAGCTGCACGGGAGTCTGAGCGGATGTCATTGCTCACCTAGGGACAAATGACTTGGCTCAACATGAGATTAGAGCAGTGCAGAAGGACTTTGTAGAATTGGGAGGGGCCTAAGACAAGTAGCACACACAGTATCCTTTCTGAGGTGCTGCCTGTCAATGGCATGAGTGAGGCGAGGTACTTTGCACCATGCAGTTTAATGAATGGTTGAAAAAATGGTATGGAGAACAGGAGTTTGGCTTCATTGGGGACTGGGGTTCGACCTGAAGGGACACCAGCCTATACTGGCAGGATGGTCTGCATCTGTCCAGGAAGGTAACAAGTCTTTTGAGCAATCGGTTTAAATGCATCATTGGCAAGCTTTTAAACTAGTCAAGGGGGGAGGCACTGATAAGCAGCAGGAAAATCCCAGCCTCTCCCTACAAAACAGGGTACTAAATGAGAAAAAGACCGAGGTAGAAAGGTCAGTGGGGGATGCTGCAACAGAAGGTAAAGCCATCAAAAAATGGAGAGCAATGAGTACCAATGCCCATAGTCTGAGTAACAAGCTTCCTGAATTAGTGGCCTTGATGGAGGAGGAACATCTGGATATCATGGCAGTCACAGAAACATGGTACACACAAAACCATGACTGGGATGTAAACATACCAGGATACACTATCTACAGGAGGGACAGGGAGGGTAAAAGAGGAGGAGGAGTAGCTCTTTACATAAGGGAAGGAATCAAAGCAACAGAACAAAAGGGAAAACAGGGAGGAGGAGAAGAAGCACTGTGGGTAAATTTGGAGACCTGCAATGGAATCACAATCCACACAGGGGTTGTATACAGACCCCCTTCTCAGTGGGAGGAAATGGACAAGGAAATGATAGAAAGTATACTTAGAATGGCAGAAAAAGGGGAGATATTGCTGATGGGTGATCTGAATATGCCAGATGTTAACTGGAGTGCAGTTGCAGCAGCCACTTCGAAGAGTGGGGTTATTCTAGATGCCCTACAGGGGCATGCCTTAGACAACTAGTATTGGAGCCCACTCGAGAGGGAGCAATCCTAGACCTGGTACTCTCAAATGGAGATCAGAGAGGATCTCAGATGTGAAGTGGGTGACATTTGGGGAACTAGCGACCATCGAACAGTATGGTTTAATAAACACAGCAAACAGAGTCAAGTCATACAAAGGCAAAAGTATTGGACTTTAGGAGGGCTGACTTTGCCAAAATGGGCGAGTGCCTAAGGAATGCACTAGCAAATGGGCAGGAAGGAGGGGTGGAAGAACAATGGAGAATAATAAAAACTGCCATCACAGAGGTAACAAGCCTTTGTGTGAAGCAGATAAACAAACGAAACGATGTAAGAAACCACTATGGTTCTCAAAGGAAGTGGCAGTGAAGGTTCTAGAGAAAAAGAAAGCATTCAGGAAGTACAAGGAATCACAGAAGGAGCAGGACACAGAACTGTATCAGTTAAAGCAAAAGGAAGCTGGGAAGGCAGTCAGAACAGCAAAGGCCCAAACCGAGGAAAAGATAGCCAACTCAGTTAAGAAGGGGGATAAAACCTTTTATAGGTACATCAGGGAGCAAAGGAAGACCAAGGGAATGATAGTGAGGCTTAATAAAGGGGAGGGAGGGTGGGCAGAGGGTGACTGTGAAAGGCAGAGATACTAAACAAATATTTTTGCTCAGTATTTACAAAGGAAGAGGAGGAAGTACCTAAAACAAACAGTAGAAACACTCTGGATACAGAAGTTGATACCAGCCCATTTACAGAAGAAAGGGTTCTGAAAGAACTCTTAAAACTGAAGGTGGATAAGCAATGGGGCCTGATGGGATTCATGCCAGAATTCTAAAAGAACTATGGGAGAACTAGTGACACCACTGACTACCCCTCTAACAAATCATGGGAGGATGGGGTGGTACCCTAGGACTGGAGGAGGGCAGATGTGATTCCCTTCACAAAAGTGGGAGCAAAGGCAGAAGCAGGAAACTACAGACCTGTTAGTTTAACCTCAGTGGTAGGGAAAATGATGGAATCACTTCTGAAGGAAAAGAATTGTTGAGTATCTAGAGGCCAGAGGGCACAGGACCCAAGCCAGCATGGATTCACAGTGGGAAGGTCATGCCAGACAAATCTGATAGATTTCTTTGACTGGGTGACAAAGTAGTAGATCAGGGAGGGCTGTGGATATGGCCTACCTAGACTTTAGTAAGGCATTTGACACAGTCCCACACAAAGATTAATATACAAGTTAGCCAGCCTGGGAGTGGGTCCCAAGATGACAGCCTGGGTAAGAGTGGCTGGAGAATAGGACACAGAGTAATAGTAAATGGAGTCCACTCTGAAGAAAGGGGTTACTAGTGGGGTCCCAGGGTTCAGTATTAGGACCGGTCCTCTTCAGTGTCTTTATAAGCAACATTGCAGAGGGACTGGAAGGAAAAGTATGTCTCTTTGCAGATGACACAAAGATCTGCAACAGAGTTGATGCACAAGGTGGGGTGGAGAGGATGAGAAGGGACTTGGCAAGGTTAGAGGAATGGTCAAATGTATGGCAGCTTAGATTCAATACTAAGCAGTGCAAGGTACTGCACCTGGGAAACAAAAACCCAGGGGAAGAGTACACAATGGGGGGTGAGATACTAACAGCAACAAAAATGGAAAGGGACCTGGGGTAGTTATGTCAGATGACCTAAAGGTGGGCAAGCAATGTGACAGGGCAGCAAGGAGGGCTGGGGGATACTGGGATGCATAGGGAGAGGCATCACCAGTAGAAAACAGGAGATTATTATCCCTCTGTACAGACAGCTGGTGAGACCCCATCTGGAGTACTGCATGCAGTTCTGGAGACCCAATCTCCATAAAGACATAGACAGGACGGAAGCTGTTCAGAGGAGGCAACTAAAATGGTGCAGGGTCTGCACGGAAGACATATGAAGAGAGACTTAAGGAGCTTAATATGTATAGCCTCGAGGAGAAAGGAGGGAGAGGGGGACATGATAGAAACTTTCAAGTACCTCAAGGAATCAACAAAGTCCAAGAGGTAGCATCTTTCAAAAAAGAGGTGTGCAAGAACAAGGGGGCACAATTTGAAGATGGGGGGTGGCTCAGAGGCAATTTAAAGAAGTATTTTTTCACAGAGAGGGTTGTGGATGCATGGAACAGCCTTCTGGAGGAGGTTGTGGAGTCAAAAACAGTGGTGGAATTCAAGCATGCATGGGACAGTCATAAGGCAATTCTAGGGGGTGGGGGCAGGAAGAAGTAGGCTGCTGGTTAACTAGGATCTGCAGCTTATCCATTAGGTAGGGAAATGGGCAGACTGGGTAGGCCAAGCGGTCCTTATCTGAGGTAAAATTCTATGTTTCTATGTGCTTTCGCAGACAGAAGTTCTGTTGCAATTTTGGTTTCATAGATTTTGTGATGTCTCCGTTTCTACAGCCAGAAGTTGGTGTGTGCAGTGGTGATCGTATAAAGTTTGGAAGTGCTGAAGTATACCTCGAGGTACCTTAAGGTACCACTGAGGCACTCAAGTTCATGTGGTGATCGTATAAAAATTGGGCAGTGCTGAGGAGGTACCTGGTACCTCGAGGTATACCTCAGCACTTCCAAACTTTTGTATGTCTTACACTTTAGCAACAGAAGCACAGGCCCTTCAGGCCCTGCACTTGTATTACATTGTTGTATGTTTTTTTTTTTTTTATAAAAGACTTATTTATTAATCATGAAAATAACATTGTTTGATGTTTTTGGCCTGCTTATAGGAACCACATGCCTTTTGCAGTTATGTGCCCCTACAAATGCAGATTTTAACTCTTTGAGAATTCAGACATCTGGAAGTATTGGTACACATTTTGAAATGAAATTGGATAATATTAAATTAAATAAATGAAGAAATGCATGTGTTAAGGTTAGGGAAGCCTTTGAAATAAAGTTAATCAAAACTCATCCTTTAAAACTAAATTGCAATGGTAAAATTCTGTGGATGTTCTTCATTTTTTGTGGAGATATAGAAATGAATACTGGCCCTAAAGATCAAACTTTAAAGACATATCATGACAATGCAAGGAGTTTGATAAAAAAATGGATCTGTTTAGAACTTGGGTGAAGTGAGAAAATTCCGACATCATTATTTTGACAGAGACATGGCTTAATACAAAACTAGATTCTAAGTAAATTGAAGTAACTGATTATTATAATTATAGGCTAGACAGACATACTGATGGCGGGGAAGGGGGTGTTGTTATACCTTAAGCATAATCTGGAACCATCAACACAGCTATGTTGTGGATCGATTAAAGGTATTGGATGCATATTAGTACACTTACAGGAGCTAGATTTGGTAATTGGAGCTGTGTACTCCCCCCCCCCAAAAAAAAAACAAAGCCTACTTTGTTTGATTCTTTCTCCCAAGTATTGGTTGAACATGTAAAAAATTAAAACTTGATCTTGGTGGGGGATTTCAATGCAGCCTGGGGTGGTCAAAAGGGGAAAAAAAAATCAGAGAATCACCACAAATTCTATATTTAGAGCAAATAATTGATACCCCCACAAGAAAAGGAAGACTTATAGGTCCAGGAAATATTTTAGATCTAATTTTTGTAACTCCTGACAGAGAGGTATTGGGAAATGAGGTGTGTCCACGAAATCTAAGAGACCATAGTGGTATTTCATATAAAATTACACTTAGGAAAGGAGAAAATCCAACTAAACTCCCTCCTTCTGGCATAATGAAGAGAAGTTATAAAAATTATAGTCTACAAGCCCTAATAAACAAAATCCACACCTCACATTTGTACAGATCAGCTTTGATTCCTGATGTAGACTTAGCAACAAAAGAATTTACTGAGACCTTTCTGAAAGCATGAAAAAAGCATGAAAGAATGTGCTCCTCTTAGGGAACAAATTAGCAAACATCAAAGACTCCCATGGTTAACAGATTCAATAAAAAAATAAGAGGAGGACAGGTTGTGGAAATCTGTAAATAAGTCACTAAAAAAGGAGACTTGGGAGAAGTTTAAAAAAATAAGAAGCAAAGCTAAACAAGAAATTAGGAAATTGAAAGGACAATATTATAGACATAAAATAAAATATACTACTGACCCAAAGCACTACCAGAATTTAATTAAGGGTCTAGCTAACCCTGGGAAAGGCCAAAATGATATAAACCTTGCAGAAAATGGTACAAGTGTTCCACAAGAAAGGGCTGCAGAAATTTTAAATAACTACTTTATAAACCTCTCAGACCTGGAAAACTGGTTTAATAACTATCAAACAATTAATCCCTTAAGGTCTAAAGATGAAAACCAAGAAATAAACAACATTACAGGTTTTAGATTTAAAAAAAATAAGAAGGGGGAAGTTTTCATGGCAATAAAAAAACTAAAAAATAATAAAGCATGTGGCCTTGACAACACTGAGGTTCAATTTTTAAAGGATTCAGCAATTGAGATGGCTCAGCCTTAACTGATTTGTTTAACCTGAGTTTAACTCAGGGAGTATTTCCTAGTTGGTGGAAGTGGGCCAAGATTGTTCCAATCTTCAAAGGGGGCCATGCCTCAAATTCATCAAACTTTAGAAAGGTTGACCTATAACTTTCGGGGTAAAATATCTTTCTACTATTTGAAATGGGGATCATTCCTGAACTCTACATTGTGCAAAGCCCCCCTTCCACCCCCAGGCAACCCACCCACCACTCTTAGGCAGACAGCAACCGATCACTGATTTGAAGGAATCTAGATGGAATGGAGGAAGGGGTGACTATCCAGTTGACTAAGGTAGCGCTCTACTCACTATCTCCGTCTTCATGGTTCCTTTTCTGGTAACTATTCTTTTTCTCACCTTCCTGGATAAGGTTAGTCATAATCAGGCTTCACTTCATTTAGTGATGCCAACCTTCTATCTTACTTATATGAACTCCTTAACAAGGAATAATGTTGGGAAGAGATTAGTAATTGAGTTCATAGCTTTATGGAATGTACTTCACTGGATGAGGATCAGATCTGTACTAGCTTTACTGTAATATAATGTAGCAGCATCTCATAAACCTGAAATGTAAATCTGTAGCACTGAATCAGATGTATGAATGACAAAGCATTATAAACTTTCTGTCAACAAAAGTAAAAGTCAATAAAGTATTTCTATGATAAAAAAACAAATCCATCAAACTATAGACCCATCGCCTTGTTGTCTATAGTATTTAAGATTATGGAGTGTCTGGTACACTCCCAATTAATGGAATACCTGGAAAAGTATAGAAGGTTGACATCTGTTCAGTTTGGCTTTAGAAAGGGGCAGTCTACAGAGACCGCACTCACAGACTTTTTTGACCAGCTCGCCTCTCCATTAGGTGAGGGACAGGCCATGGGCGCAGTCTTCGTAGACCATAATCTGTTGATAGATTCTATGAAAGAAGTCAGGGTAATAAAAGAACCTTTGAGATGGTTTACTTCATATTTGGAGGACCGTCAACAACTGGTAACTGTATGGAGTAGTAAATCATCTCTAGCCCCTATAGCATGAGATGTGCCACAAGGGTCAGTTTTAGGCCCCTTAATGTTCTTAGTTTATCTAACAATCTCCCCAAATTCATGACCTACATGACCATAACTTTATACGTGGATGATACCATATTGATAGCGGAGGGAAAAAATAAAATGGAAGTTGAATCTAAACTCCAGGCGGACTTTGATAACTTACAACAGTAGTTTTTGTCCAAGAAGTTACTTATGCACATAAAAAAAAACACAATCTATGTTATTTATTTCTTCATGGAGGAATGGTGGGGAAAAACAGAATCACTTTGAAATTAAGACAAGAAATGGCCAGGTCCTAACTCAGGCATCGACATGTAAGTACCTGGGTATAGAATTTGACCAAGGTCTCAGCTTTGAACAACATATAGATAAACTAACTAAAAAAAACAAGTATGAAACTAGGGTCTCTAAGGAGAATATCACATTGTATGACTAAAAAGGATCGATTGCTGGTGTCTAACCAGTTAATTATCCCAGTGTTAGACTACAGAAGTCATATTTGCAATCATTCTCCAAAAAATCATTGCATAAATTGGATGTCATGTACCATAAAATAGCTAGATTTGTTTTAAAATGTTAATACACCACCCACCACTGTGTTCTTTACCAAAGCCTGACCTGGAACCCCCTACAATTAAAAAGGAATAGAGCCTGGGAACTTATGCTGATTAAAATTTTGAAAACTGGAAAACCTCCAAGGCTCTAAATTCCCTGGAGTGGATAAACCATAATTTTTGCTTAAGAAATAGAAATAAAACTTTGAAGGTTCCCATTCCATGGGTAAGAAACCAATTTGGAAAAATGACTTTCAAATATAAATCTGCGAATACTTGGAACAATTTGCCAAACCATTTAAGGCTCTTAGACATGTCTGTAGATACATTTAAATCTAAGTTAAAACAAGATTCTATGTAGGTCTGTGTCTGTTATTAAGAAACCCAATAACCTTAAGAAACTCTATAAATGTAAACTTGAGAATTTATTGTATGATATACTCAATGTATAAATAGTTTTGTCCTTGACATGTCATGGGTTTGTTTTTTAAATGTATTTTATGTATAATTCCTACATGAACACCTCGAAAACAGTTTTTTTTTGCCCTAATAGTGAATTTGCTTTGTCAAATCTATGCCTATATAAATAAACATGTTTTACTACTATTACTTCTGTAAACAGAACTGTGTGTATGTCTTGCAGTGTGGAGGAGTACCAGTGGTTGCAGAAGCATTGGCACTATAGAGGCCTGTGCTTCTGCACACAAAATAAATCTTGTAATTTGGGTAATGTGGATTTGTATCTGTGGCTGTAGGGGGCCCGTCCTTCTGCATACCGAAGCAGTGTTGTGATTTTAGTGCTATTTCTGTCTGCAGTCAGAAGTGACTGTATTGCTTTTTAGTGTGGGTACCACAGATATAAATCCATGAATGTGGCAAATCAGTGCTACATTATTTGTGTCATCTGGAAACACTTGTATGTTGTTTGTCTTACCTGATGGTGATTGTGGTTGCTTGTGTGGTCCTGTCTTTTTGCTGCTTGGGGGTGTGGAGATAGGGTTGGAAACCCTTAGTCCACATTTCCTTACTTTTGAGGCATTAAGCTGAACCCTATCTGGTACATTAATGCAATTTTTTTTATCAAGAAATATATATTATACAGGTGCAATAGTACATGTATATTAGGGTTGAGTAAGCACTTCTATGTTAAACACCCATTTGTGCATGTGAGTATGTTTGCCCTTGTTTAACTGATGTGCCCAGAATTTGGAAGGTGAGCCAGGGTCTTTGGATCTTAAAGGGTAACACTGGAAAAGGTACAGCATTAACCAGACACTACAAAAATGCTTGATTAGTGCTTTTAGGCAGTACATTTTTTTTTAAATTACCTTTAATTGCTTTTTTAGTGATATAAACAGTGGCCTTCAGCGTTCACTTTCTATTGTTGGCAGCCACCATCTCATGAGCAGCAGAGAGCTTCCTGAGCTCACGTTATGCTAATATGCCCTGCCAACCAATAGCAGAGGTCAAACAGACATATTAGCATACAGTGAGCTCAGGAATCTCACTGCTGCTCATGAGATGGTGTCTGCCAGCAACAGAAAGTGGAAGTTGTGAGAAGCTGTTTTAATGCATTAAAAAAAGTTGCTACTGTCTGAAAGCAGAAATTGAGAGTTTATCTAGTGTCTGAGGAAAGCTATGTCTTTTTTGATGTTTTCCTTTAAAAGGCTTGCATCATTTGGTTCAGGGGGCCAAAGTTGCAAAGGTGCAAAAAACTCTACAAGTCACCCAAATTGAAATTTGTTTTATTTGCTCACCTGTAACTACCTGAAGCTTACAGATTTGCTAGAGTCTGACCCAAGGTATTTGCTTTCATAAGTTTGAAGTTTTTCTCTTATATAGTTTTTAAAATATAAGTTAAATACAGTGCTGTTTTCTGAGCATGATCAGTGCAATAAATGAATGTCCTAAGGATAGTTGGATTTTTGTGTTAGCAGTTTGAAAGCAGTGTGAAGGAAATCACTTTTGATCACACTGCTATTCAACTATTTTTAGAACATTACAGTATTGACGGCAGGCACTCACCCACCTCTGGTATCCCCTTCCTGACCCAGGCTTAATTCATTAGTAACCAGTGATGGCTGCTCATTGCCACCACTGGTACCCCCTTTCTGCCTGACCCAGGTATTAATTTATTTGAAACAAGTGGTGGCAGCTCAGTGCTGCAACCAGTATACTCCTTCCTGCCCAACCCAAGTATTCAACTTTATACAACCGATGGCAGTTGCCCAAGCCACCATCAGTTTATCCCAGTATTCATCCCCCCCAAAATTGTTTGGCACTGTATGCCCAACCCAGGTGCCAGGGAGTGCTTAATTACAGTGCACAGTACAACTTTACTGCACCCCAACCCCCTTTTAGCACGTGGACACTGGGGTGCCCAGTGCTCAATGTCATCCTTGGACCAGTAACAAGGAAAATGGTTCCATGTAACCTTTTTATAAAAAAATGTTTCCCTGAAAAGAAGGAAATATTCCCTCATCAATGTCTCACCTTGAACTCCCCAATCACCCCACCCCAACCCCACTCAGCACCTACTATCCCCACTTGCTCACCTACTGAAGATCTACCACCAATCTAACCTCTGCAGTGAAAATGCACCCTCCTCCTCAAAGCACAAACAGGAACTGAAAAGGAAAAAAACAAGGTATGTGCAGTCAATGTATTTCCAGTGTATTCTGAAGTTTTACTTATAACATTGCCATTTTCTTAATATTTTTTTCACCACATTTTCAACATGACATTTTTTGGATTCCACTTCATGAGCAAAAAAGGGGTAACATTTTCCAAACTCATTCTAAAGGTGATTTCACATTCATTCTGCAAAATCATCTGTGGGGCAGGTTTTGAAAAATTTCGCCTGCCAGGTTCATTAGATGTGGTCATCAGAAGTCATAAGAAGATTATGTTGAAAACTGGGTGAAAAAATATGAACAAGTTATAAATGAACAATGAACATTTCTCAAAGTTCGTTCACAACTTTGGTCATTTTTAATATTTTGACCCCAAATGTTCAACATAGCCATTTTATTATACCACCTCATGAGTGTGACAGGTGTCATTGTTCAAATCCTGTCCAAAATGTGTTTTCACACTTGTGGTGTGAAATGGCATTTTGGCCAGATTTTATAAATAATACCTTTTATGTTCGGGGTCATAAAATGACAATGTTGACAATTTGAGGTCAAAATGTAAAAAATGTTATTGCAAACAAGGATGGTTGCTCAGGATAAAATGCTTGATGCTACTATGTATATAAGAGGATGCAGCAACAAAGAATGAGCACTTCAATAAATACATTCAAACCTTGACTCTTCTAGCTTAGGTGCTCATTCTTCATTGCTGCAAAAAAAAAGTTATGAAGAAATGCTATGTTGAGGGCTGGCCAATTGCAATCCAATGCCAGTTAGCTGAGTGTAGGGGTGAGCTCAGTGAGCCAGCTGGAAGGAACAAGGCTGGGGGGATGGTGCTGCCATATGGCACTGCTCCCAACCTGGGGAGGAATGTACCAGTGGTGGTCACATGGGCAACCAGTACCAGATAGCTAAGAGAACTCTTCACTTGGAATACTGCCCAGAAGGCCCTGCACTTCTGCAGCCACATGGACTCTAGGCCCTGCACATCTGCATATGTAGCCACATGGAAGTACAGGGCCCAGACAGGTCCTCAGATTTTTTGTATCCATAGTCACATAGAAGTGCTTGTCCCAGAGGGCCCTGCATTCCACAGGCAGATGGGCTATTCCCTTGTCACAGGGCTCAGAGGGTCCTGTATGTCTAGATCTGTTCACACAGGTTCCCAAAGGGACTTGTCTAAAGGAGGTTATGATTCCACTATCGCAAAAAGAAAGTAAATTCATTGCAAAAACTCCATTAATGCAGACATTTGGGTGTCCTGTTCCTTGGTGTTAACATCCACAATGCCCACCCATTCCGTCAGCAAACAGACATGATCTCTTACTTCATGTAAGGCCCTAAGGGCCCTGCGTGAAGAAAGCTACTGTATGACTTATTTGTTTGGTTACATGTGATGAGCCATATTTCTCAACCTCCAAAGAGTATATGCCCAAGAGGCATTTGCTTGGAGCCATACCTTGTGCTTCTGATAGGAGGATATGGGCTGGGGAAGAGGGAACATCACACCACTGATTCATCAAGACTCCAGGGACTCCAAATCTTAATGTTTTTCATTTTCTTAGTTTTTCCGCTTTGTGTTCTTCAACCCTAATGTATGCATTAACATAGTTTTTTGCAATTAACTATACAGGCATGATAGTGCCTGTATATTAGGGTTGAGTAAGTACTTCTATGTTAAACCTCGATTTTTGTGCCTTAATAGCTCTGCCTCCATTCAATCGATTTTCCTAAAATTTGGTAGGCATGGAGCCAATTGGTTTGTGGTGGGGAAAGTTACAGAGGTTCACATCATTAAAATGCATCCAAATAAACAAGTTTTATTTGCTCACCTATAGCTAAAATATGGTGTTTTATTCTGAAACCTGAAATTTAATGATTTGGTAGAATCTGATCCAAGGTACACGGTTTCACAAATTTCTCTTTTCTGACTTATATAGTTTTTAAAACATAAGCTTAATTTTTTGAACTAAGCATGCTCAGAAAACAGCAGTTTTAACATTCTATGGATAGCTACATTTTTTGCGATAGTAGTATTTTTCACATTTTTGCTGTTGTCACTCGAAACTTGCTTTTCTGAGACTCACTTTTATGAGAAGTGCTTTCATGATGCAGTAGTGAATCATACGAAAGCAAAAAATTCATTAATGAGAAATCTGAAAATGAAAATAATGTTACTGAAAAGTCTGTGGAAAAAACCCAAGGAACCATATAATAGTATACCGAAGGAACAGCGAAACAAAAACCTCGAAGACAATTACAGTGAGAAATTAGCAGTTTGCTGTAATGGTCATACAGTACACTAACATGGCTTCTCCAGAGCTTGTGCCCCCTCCCTGAAACAACTCTGACCTGGAGTTGATTATATTAAATTCTGGGGGGTGCTGGGGGCACAGCTCCCCACAAAAAACATTGTTTTCCTGATGGCACAGTACCGACTGTTGACATAGTGTCATTGCAGTAATGCCATTCAACAAATTTTCTGTTGAACTGGTGTTAAGTTAGGTAAAATGTTATTTATACTGTAATACAGCCATTAGGGTTCCAACAATCTCTATTTACAAGGCTTACCTGTTTATATAAAAAAGCTAAGTTGTTACAACATTATCAAAATACAAAAATACAAAATATCAGACATACAAATGAATGACAGATAAGTTAAAAAAATGACAAAGATCAACAAGACAGAGCAGATAAACATTTGGCTACTTCATTTTTCTCACCTATTACAATAACAGTGAAAACAAAGTTCATGATTCACTGCTGTTTTAAAAGCAGTATCAGTGACAGTTAAATCTCGTCGAAAAGAGGGGGAGACAATTCTAACTTGAAGCAACCTGATATTGAAGAGTCATTTCACTAAATCAATTTGTTATTTTTGGTATTATTAAGTCCCTGGTACCCATTTTTCTTAGATTTAGTCCATGATTAGGCTTCTGTAATTTGATTTTTAGGTTATTTAACGATTTATTTTTAAGTATACCCCATACCTGATTTAGCCAGATACCCTTGGCCAGCAGGTTTAGTGAAATCCAGCCCACTTTTATATACATTGTACAATGGTGAGTTCTAAAATCACACCTTAACACGAATCTTGCAAGCTTATTGTAAAGTACATCTAAATCATTTAACTGTTTTTTTTTGTGGTATGTCTATAAATGGGACTTTCATAGTCGATTACCAGTAATATTAGTTGATTTACCATGGTCAGTCTCATTTCTTTTGTCATACAATCTGATATACATCTTATTACTCCAATCTTTGCATTTGTTTCCCTTATTAGTTTTGTTATATGCTGTTGAAATGTTAAATACTGATCTATGTGTATCCCTAGGTACTTATACATCACAGTTTGTTCCAGGATCTTACCTTCCTGAGAGATTATCTTTAATTTTGGGACTCCCGTCCTCTCTGGGGCAAAAAACATAGTCTGTGTTTTTTTTGTTGTTGTTTATTAATAAACCCAGAGATGAAAAATGTCCTTGCATTGCAAGAAAGTCACTTTGTAGTTTCTGCCCTACTTCTCCCAGATTTATTCCTGCTGTTACCAGAATGGTATCATCTGCATAGAGTCAATTTTGTGAATATTTAATATAATTTGGTAGGTCGTTTAGATAGACTATGAACAGGAGGGGGCCCAGGATGGACCCCTGGGGTACCCCCCTCTCGTCACATAGTCCATCCTTGACTGCTGACCGTTCAGGACAATAAACTGAGATCTTTTATCGAGGAAGGACATAAACCATCTACAAGTTTCTTCCTCTACTCCTGTTTTCTTCAATGTACTAATCAAAATGCTGTGATTCACCAAATCAAATGCTTTGGACAGGTCCACGTATACTGCACCCACAGACTTTTGCTTCCTCAAGAAGGTGGAACCCATATAATGAAGATGATCATTTTCTAGGCACAGGGCCCAGAGGTCCATGAACCTCCATAGCCAAATGGACTCTTCCCTTGGTATAGGGCTGTGATGGCCCTGCTTATCTGCTGGGCCCTGTGCTTGCACAGCCCCATGGTCAGCCCCACAGATTCTTGCCATAGGGCCTTGTGCATCTGCATCTGTAGCTACATGGAAGGCAGGGGCTGTGTGCTTCCACAGCCAAATGGACTGTTCCCTTGGCTCAGGGCCCTGAAGGCCATGCACATCTGCATCTATAGTTGCATGGAAGCACAGTGCCCATGAGTAGCCCATAAATACTTGTACTGGGGCCCTGGGCATCTGTATCTGTAACCATTTTCATTTTTGCCATTTGCTTGGTGCAGGGCTCTGTGTGCACAGTGCCACATGGCTCTTCACTTGGCACAGGGCCCAGAGGGCCCTATGCATCTGCACCTATCATGAGCAGTGTGAATGAGGATCTGATTCCACTATCAAAAACAAAAATGAAATTCATTGCAAAAACTATTTTACTGCAGACATTAGGGTTAAAGACTGCAAAGCAAACAAAGAAATGAGATGAAATCATTAAGGATTGGAGTCTAGGTAGTCTTGGCAAACTGGTAGTTTGGTGTTCCTTGAGGTTGTCAATCCTAATGCTCAACCCCCCTCCCCTGAGCAAACAAGGGCTGAAGAATGCAAAGTGAACAAAGAAATGAAATGAAAATCATTAGGGTTTGGAGTCTTGAGAGTCTTTGCAAATTGAAGGTGTGGTGTTCCTTGGGGTTGTCAACCTAATGCTCACCTCCTATCCATAGCAAATAAACTTATACATGATCTCTTGTTTCATGCATGGCCTGAAGAAAGTTATGACTAATTCTGTTAGCTACATATGGTGAGCCATACTTCTTTCCCTCCAAGCTTTATATACTTAAAATGTACACTGCCAAGCTGAAAGTACATCTCCAAGAGTCGCATGTCTGTACCTGCTTTAATTGCCTTACAGAACACTGGTGACTTAATGTGCTGTCTGAATGCCTTACTTTTATAGCATGTCACTTCATTTTGTATTGTGATATTTATGTGCTTGTATCTGTTCCACTGTCTTGCTGTGTATTATTCTGAACCTGGGTTATGTCTGAAAAAGGTGATTTAGCACCAGTGCACTTACATGGTCATCAAAATAACTAAAATAAAATAAATACTAAATAACTACATACATACATAGATAAATGAGGCACAAGCTTGGACCAATACCTTGTGCTCAGACAGGAGGCTAGGGTATGGAGGGAAGGGGTGGGCATTAGGGTTGGCAACCCCAAAACACACCACACCATAGATTCATCAAGACTCCCAAGACTCTAGACCCTAATATTTTTAATTTCCTTACTTTGACTGCTTTGTGTTCTTCAACCCTAATGTCTGCATTAATGTATTTTTTTTGCAATTAATAAATACAGTAGTAGTAGTAGTAGTACTGATTTTTATTCATTCAAATAAATGAACAAGGTAAAATTTCCATTGAGCAGGAAGCTCATTTACAAGGCATACCATATGTGCAACCATCCTGGTTGCATACATGGAAGAAAAAAGTTACAAAACATAAATATACATAATTTAAAATACGTATGCATTAAGGTGCAGTACAGCATTAAAGCGGTACAAGGACAAGGTACAAGGAAAACTCTGCGTTCACTGACCTAAGTTGTGCACTCCCTCTTGATTTTTTTGACACACATTCCAACCTACATGACCCTAAGAACCTGACCCCAAGGTCGCTTAACCCACCTTTCCACTTCAAAAAAAGTCTCACTCTCAAAGTCCAAAATATACCTTCTTAGGGTACTCAGCAAGGCTCTCTTTAGAAGTGACTCACTGGACCTAAAGCTCCTGCACCTCACACTAGATGCTGTGCTCCTGCCTCTCACAAAAATTCTAAATATGTCACTGTGCCTTAGTCAATTTCCCATGTTATGGAAAATAGCATTAGTGACCCTTATTCATAAATCTGGGAACAGGGCGGCTCTCTCGGCCAATTTCCATTCTCTCTCCACTCTCCAAAGTACTTGAAAGTATAGTCACAGACCAGCTCACTGACTATCTTTCAAAGTACAGCATCCAATATCCTAAACAGCATGGCTTCAGGACAGGCCATAGTTCCACATCTTCCCTCCTCCAGTACACAGATTTCATATACCAGGCAACAGATCATGGGCACTTAGTGGGGTCAGTGTACACTGACCTCACTAAGGCATTGGATACTGTTAATCACCCCCTCCTACTCAATTCCCTTCTTGATATTGGTTTATCAATGGATGCAGTAGTTTGGTTTAATAGCTATCTAGCCAGTAGGTCCCAGCAGGTCAAAATAGGTGTCACTCTGTCAGACAGCTGGCCAGTTCTCTCTGGTATTCCCCAAGACTCCATACTGGGGCTGCTGCTTTTTAGCCTCTTTCTAAACTTCCTCCCACTTGTCTGTACCAATAATCTCCTACTATATGCAAATGACGCCGTTATATTCTCCAGCCAATCAGATCCACTCCAGTTAGTTGATAGCCTACAATGTGATTTCACAACTGTTGAGACCTGGTTCTTCAAGCACAAGTTAGTTATGAATTACAGAAAAGCAAAATCTATGATTGTCACCAGCCCTCATAACAAACAAAAATCTACATCACTAATCATATGGAACAACCTTGATGTCCCTATAGAGCAGGTCTGTACCTTTAAGTGCCTTGGAATAACCCTTGACAGTACCTTGTCTTTTTGTGAGCATATCAGTAATGTCTCCAAGATGGTTAACTTAAGACTAGGAATCCTATACAGGCACAGACAGAGCATGATCCCTGATGCCCTTCGACTTGCTGTTACTAGCTCTGTGCTCTCCATAATAGATTACTGCTTAGTCATTTATGGCTCAGCCTCTGAGACATCTCTTAAAAGCACACGCATGGCCTACAACAATTCCTGCCGTCTAGTCTCAGGTGCACCCAGACGCATGCATACATGTGACCTCTACCTCACCAAATGGCTGAACCTCAGTGGTAGGACTACTTATCATACCTGCCTGTTTGTGAAGAAAATCTCACTGGGGATGACTCCCCCATCCTCTCAGCAGTTCATCATGCATGCTCCCAACCAGTGCAGCACCAGGTGTGCCTCCAGGCATACTTACCTGACCCCTTTCTGTCGGACCACACTAGCCCAACGGTCCTTCATGTATCATGCTCCTAACTGGATAAATAAACTCCCCGTTGACATTCTAGAAGAACCTAAACTGGACCCATTCAAACAGAAATTTAGACAACATCTCACTTCTAATAGCAGCTGTGATTGCCACACTTAGGCCCTTTTCAGCGTCACACTTTGCCTTCTCCCTGCACCCTCACCATCCTGACATCCCCCGTCCATTGTCCCACCCCTTCTCCCCTTCTCCCCATCTCTGGTTCGCCATTCCTGCTACTTGTCCCTCCTCTCCCTGCCCCTCCCTGTCTCTACCATCCCTTCTCCCTTCCTGTGCTCCCTCCTGTCCTTGCACTTCCTTTCGAAACACTGCTCACAGACCCCTGCCTACCCTTTCTCTCTTACCCCACTGTCCTACTCTGACCCCCTGTCTCCCCTCCCATCATCCACTACACTCCCTACCAACCCTCTGTCTTCCCTCTCATCTCCCAATTCTTTGCTTGACAATGTCAAATCCTGACAGCATCCTTTCCTTCTCTCTCTTCATCTGCACTCCATGACAATGTCAGATTCCCTCTCTGCCCTTCCCCCTGTGTACCTCCTTAAGTCCCGAAACCTACTACACTTCTTATTGAAACTTGAATGTAAAAGTTTAACCAGATTGTAACTCTTTCTGTAACCTGAATTGTTACCTCTTTATCTGTCTGTAACTTTTATGAATGGTTATACCATGTATCATGTATTCCACTTGTCTTGTATTTACTTCTTTGTTGCATTGTCTTTACTCTGACATGGAACCTTTTTAAAAGAGTCTTTGATTCAAAGGTACTTTAATCCGAAATTTGAATAAATAAATACCCAGGAATGTTTATCCTGAGTCAATTGCTGGGCAACAGTTTCTAAGACAGGCTGCTTGTGAGAAAAACCCTGATTTGATTTTTTGCCAGCTGATTTTAGTACCTTGTTGTCTGAGGTAATTAGGTTATTCCAAACCTTCCGCCCCAGGTATGAAATAGTAGGGCAACCAACTCTTGTCTTCTTGCTGGAAATTTCAAATTCTAGGTAATGAGTTGACCTCAGTCCAGGTTTTGTAAGTTTAATTTTTATGTTATCGGTAATATATTCAGGCAAGGTCTTATTGACACTATTGTACATTATTTTACATATATGTAAATTTCGTCTGAGCTCTAGATGTAGCCAGTTTAACTCTCTATAAAGTTGGCAGTGGTGTGTACATGAATGAGCATCAAGCACATACTTTGCTAATCGACTGTACATTGTGTCAACTTTTCTTAAGTCATTGTCATTGGGACCACCTGCAAGAAGTCATACTAACAACTGTTTGGTTTAAAGTGACCTTTATTGGACAGATTCTCATAATACAAGTTATACCACATCCTTCTTTCAATCCCATCACCATTTTAGTTGTACAAATCCCACTTGGGGTTGCTCCTTTATTTACAATTCCACATTCTTTGCCACATATTTACATTTTTACTCTTTCTGGCTCGGGTGTAATGTCCCGACACCTCTCCGGCCATCCTGATAATCCTTCTGGGTCCAGGTGTTCCACCTGATCCCCACCCCCTGCCCCCTAGGTTGAGTACCCTATGGGTGCCCTCCCCTTTCCAAATTGGGTCTTTTCTGGCTGGGCCCAGTTTTTCCCACTAGCCCATTTTCACTACCGGTGAACTGTGGGCTTCCCCCATTAAAAACTGACTGGCTGTATTCCCCACCCTGGACACATGCACACCATCTTGTCAGTACATTCCCTGTTCATCATGTGTTTTTTAATTTTTTTTAATTTAGTTGTTTAACCAGGTATAGCACACTAAGCTGAAAGCTTTTTTACAGGAGCGACCTGGGAGCACAAGGAGGTTACGTGACTTGCTCAGGGTCACACAGTATGCAAGTGGAAGCTGTAGAATTCAAACCCAGGTCTGGTCTGCTGGATGTCACCAGATTTGCAGCTCAGAGCCTTAGACCACTGCGCTATACTTCCTCTTTCCTGTAATTACTTCATGGGCAATGTATAAACCCTTTCAAACAATATAGTCTCCCAAGGTTCCTTTTAAAGTTTTAAATAATGTCTTAATGCCTTAATAATGCTGTGGGAGAAGGTAGTAAATGGATAAGTAGTAGAAGTCATAGAAAGGAAAACCTTCTCAACCATCCAAGTTATACTGTGTATTTCAAATTTATTTTCCAGATACTTCGTTTTAAAGTTCAACCTTGATATTTCATTGTTAGATACCAAATCGCTCCTTCAAAGAATCCTGTGTAACATTTCAGAACAAAAGTTCCTTCATCAGATACTGGAGCATACTTCTGTTTGAACAAAAAATATATATGCATATATATAAACATTTACAATGAATCAGAATACATGGCTCTTAACATTACCAAATACAAAAATCAAATTTGTATAAATACACTCAGGTAGAACTGACCTGTTACTAATAGCTGACATTAATCTCAAACAACAAACAAACTTATTTCAAAAAAAGTGTGCCTGCAATGGGGACGGGGGTACACCTCCTCAAGATTCTAATGAGCTCCTTTTCTAGTTCTATTTAAGAACAAGCATTTGTCAATGCCGAACGTTAGCTTGCAGGTATTTGCAGTGGTATTTGGCACTTGGACATGGCTTAAAAAAATCAGTGACAAAGAAGTACAAGCATTTGTCAATGCCAAATGTTGCTTGCTTCTATGTGCTGTTTAGGTATTTGGAAGTCATTGGAGTGCAAATATTGAAAATTCGCGAACTTACGAGCGTGTGTAGGAACTGCGTAACGCACACTCGTAAAACAGTCATTTTTAGGAATTTTTCCACCTAATTTTCAACTTAGCCATTTTAAGACCTCTGCTCATGAACAGTGTCACTGTGATTTTCTTAATGTCTCCCATACATTGAGTTCGCACACCAACTGCGCCATTGTGTGCCACATGGGCGGAAACACGTTTTGGGCAGGATGTGAAAAATGACAGCTGCACTGCTCATAAGGAGGTGTGGTAAAATGGCAATGTTGAAAATCTGGAGTGAAAATATTGAAAATTCGCAAACTTACGAGCGTGCATAGGAACTGCACTACGCACACTCGTAAAACAGTCATTTTAGGAATTTTTCACCAAATTTTCAACACAGCCATTTTAAGACCTCTGCTCATGAACAGTGTCACTGTAATTTTCTAATGTGTCCCATA
This sequence comes from Neoceratodus forsteri, assembly GCA_016271365.2. Classification (NCBI taxonomy): domain Eukaryota; kingdom Metazoa; phylum Chordata; order Ceratodontiformes; family Ceratodontidae; genus Neoceratodus; species Neoceratodus forsteri. The sequence continues at coordinate 1,489,510,425 of CM057455.1, read as the reverse complement.
CATTGAGTTCACACACCGACTGTGCCATTGTGCGCTACATGGGTGGAAACATGTTTTGGGCAGGATATGAAAAATGACAGCTGTACTGCTCATGAGGAGGTGTGATAAAATGGCAATGTTGAAAATCTGGAGTGAAAATATTGAAAATTCGCAAACATACGAACGTGCGTAGGAACTGTGCAACGCACGCTCGTAAAACAGTCATTTTTAGGAATTTTTTCACCAAATTTTAAACATTGCCATTTTAAGACCTCTGCTCATGAACAGTGTCACTGTGATTTTCTTAACCTGTCCCATACATTGATTTCGCACACCGACTGCGCCATTGTGCGCTACATGGGTAGGCTGACGTTTTGGTGAGATGTGAAAAATGACAGCTGTACTGCTCCTAAGAAGGTGGTGGTAAAATGGCAATGTTGAAAATCTGGAGGAAATATTGAAAATTCGCAAACCCATTACGCGTGTGTGTAGGAGCTGCGCAACGCATGCTCGTAAAACAGTCATTTTTAGGAATTTTTTCACCAAATTTTCAACTTAGCCATTTTAAGACCTCTGCTAATGAACAGTGACACTGTGATTTTCTTAATGTGTCCCATACATTGAGTTCGCACACCTACTGTGCCATTGTGCTTTACATGGGTGGAAACACGTTTTGGGCAAGATGTGAAAATGACAGCTGCACTGCTCATAAGGAGATGTGGTAAAATGGCAATGTTGAAAATCTGGAGTGAAAATATTGAAAATTTACAAACTTACCGGCGTGCATAGGAACTGCGCAACACACTCATAAAACAGTCATTTTTACGAATTTTTTCACCAAATTTTCAACATAGCCATTTTAAGACCTCTGCTCATGAACAGTGTCACTGTGATTTTCTTAATGTGTCTCATACATTGATTTCACACACCGACTGCACCATTGTGCGTTACATGGGCGGAAACACGTTTTGGGCAGGATGTGAAAAATGACAGCTGTACTGCTCATGAGGAGGTGTTGTAAAATGGCAATGTTGAAAATCTGGAGTGAAAATATTGAAAATTCACAAACTTACGAGCGCGTGTAGGAACTGCGCAATGCATGCTTGTAAAACAGTCATTTTTAGGAATTTTTTCACCAAATTTTCAACATAGCCATTTTAAGACCTCTGCTCATGAACACTGTCACTGTGATTTTCTTAATGTGTCCCATACATTGATTTCGCACACCGACTGCACCATTGTGCGCTACATGGGGCGGAAACACATTTTGGGTGAGATGTGAAAAATGACAGCTGTACTGCTCATAAGAAGGTGTGGTAAAATGGCAATGTTGAAAATCTGGAGTGAAAATATTGAAAATTTGTGAACTTATGAGCCTGCGTAGGAACTGCGCAACGCACGCTCATAAAACTGTCATTTTTAGGGATTTTTCCACCAAATTTTCAACATTGGCTTTTTGAGAGCCCACCTTATAAATGCTGGCACTGTCATTTCATTAATCTGGCCTGAAAGGTGATTTTGTGCAGTGACTGCGAAATCACCCTTCGGGCCCGAATAATGCCATGACAGTGACAGAATTCATGAGAAGGGGTCCCAAAAACCCCATGTTGAAAATTTGGTGCAAAAATTCCAAAAAATGCCTAAGATATGCAACAAAGTTGAAAAAAACCCATCTAGCCCATTATACAGCTTACCGGCATTTCCTCAGTTCGCGGTCGGCTTTGAAGAGTGCAGACATATTCCCGGTCCAGCGATGATCGTCGCGCCAAGCTACGGAGGTAAGTATGGGGTGGGGGGTGTGGGGAGGCAGGTGCGAGTGGGTGGTTGTGGGAGGCGGGAGACTGCGGGGACCGTTTTTACTTACAGGTTTTTTTTTATAATTGCCGACGGACGTTTGCCACGCTGGGGTGGGCTCCCAGCATGGCAGAAAGATGGCTGGAGGGGCGTGGAGCCGGCGGGATTGGGCACCCGCGGCAGACGACGCGAGCGTTTGTCACGCTGAGTGGGCCCTCAGCGCAGGCAGCAAACATTTGGGTGGTGACACGGTGGCAAGCAGACAGCGTGGTTTCTTTGAAGAGAAGACCACCGCTGTCATACAGCACCGTGCGGATTACGCGAGGATCGCCACGCCTGCTCAAGGAGCAGGGGATTGCTCAGGAGAGGCACACCTCCAAAGTGTCCCATTCTCCCAAGACGTTCCTTGCGCATGCGCGCAAGCGAACGTAAAAAGGACATTCTATTGCCACTACCAAGTTTGTAATATAAAAATCTTATCACTCTTTATCAAGCTAGAGAATATAGTTCGAAAAAATAATGGTTTACTTTTTCAGAATCCATTTAATTCATCATTGAGGTAGTATCCTTTTTCCTTCTTGCTCTGTAAAAATAGAAACCCAAAAATGCTTTCTTAACTCCCAAAATTATTGCAATACAAAGATGTATTTTGTGTGTTTTCTCAAAATAAAATGAGTTTAAGAGTCACTGACCTATCCCCTGCTCCGTCACTTACCTGGCTAGCCCCACCCCTTGTGTGACCTCACGCCCCTGGAATTTTCTCCAGCCACCTCTCCCTTCCCAGCCCTCTTTCCTTTTCATCCCCCTCCTTCCAGGTGACCCATGACAACCCAGGTTGCCCTCTTGAGGCAACCCCCATTAGTCGATGCCCCACCATACACCACATCCACATAATCTATCACAGGTAATATCATAGAATTAATCACAAGGATCCTAGTCTGTAGGCTAAGTTTATTTCTTATCCTAGGAAGCATTCCTAATTGCTGTCCTAATTTCTTTACCATCTTATCTATATGTATTGTCCATTTACAATAAACATCAATCCACAACCCTAGGTATTTATACTCTTCAACCTACAGCAATTTAGTTCCACCACATGTTAATATGTCCAATGTACAATGGGAGCCAATTACACAGGCACTGCCCCAGGGGCAGCCAACAGAAACCAACCATCATGGCACTGCCCTGGGGCAACGCCAGTAACCAATCATCACTGCACTGCACCATTTATTACAATTTATAAATAAAATATATTCTCTTGCTTACTTCTGTCTTAATTTAGCAATATTAAACAAAGTAATAATGTTTGACACTTACATGATTAAATGCTCACAACTGAGTTTGACACAAAGCACAAAACAATGTCCCTGGTTAAGGTTTGAACCCTTGAAGTCTGGCTCTTTTGGATGCAGACAGACATACATACACCTTGAGCCACCAAAATACACTGTTTTTATTAGTTTTCCCAAATTTTATCTCTACTCAGAATAAAGTGACAAATAAAAAAAAATATTCCTGCTCAAGCCTTGAACCCTTGACTTCTGGGTGTTTTGCATGTTGATATACATATTGAGCCACAGAAACACAGTGAATTTAATTAGGATTTCAAAATGTAGCCACTACTCCATATCTATCCTTCAGAAGAAGCAAATTTTTCCCTGGTCAAGGTTTGAACCCTTGTCCATGGATCTGTAGCACGCTGACATACCTACTTTGCCACTGAAGCACAATAAAGTTTTAAAGGTTGTTCAAGTCTAGTCATACTACTCCATATATCTCCTTCAGAAAAAGCTAATTAATAAAGTTGGTCACACTAACATCACAACAATAACACTGTCCTCTGAAATGCTGAACTTTTTGTCAGGTTTATATGCCATGAAATCCCCTCAAAACCCCACCAAAAAAAACCCCAAAACTGGTTCTGTAACTGTAAATCTCTATCTGCCCTTGGAAATATGGTGGTGGTGGGGCAATATATTCAAAGACAAGCAGTGCACATTGCTGGAGGGAGCATTTCCATAACATTCTCATCTACACTTAGAACCCTCAGTTCCTCAGATTTGTACCAATCAGATTTGTGGGAAGTAACAGCTACAGGTTGCTGCCCTGGGGACAGGGGAGGAAATCCACTAATAGGGATAGGTGGGAGGTGGAGTGTGAGGGTGCTGTCCCCGGGGCAGCACTGCCAGTGGGCAAAATCCACCAATAGGAGTAAGATGGAGGAGGAGGAGCTAAAGGGTGCTGTCCCGGGGGCAGCGCTGCCCCGAGAATAGCATTACGGGAACAAATCACACTCGAGCTCTAAATACTAGGTCTAATGAAGTCATTTATAGCCTCAGTTCCTTTGGCCAGACTATGTACTCTGTGCATCCACTGCAACAGTTTATTCCAGACAGATGGGACCTTCAGTCTTCAAACTAATTGACAATTGTGTCAGTACCACCAAAATTCCAATCTAGTATGAAATGAGGGATGAACAAAGACAACCTACACAAAGGACCACCACTCCATCAGTATGTCACAGCAACGATAACAACAGATGCCAGTCTTAACATTGAAGGCAGAGTAACACTGGGACAGCAATTAGTGCAGGGAAAACGGTTCAAACCAGAAACAAAACTTCAAATAAATGTCCTGGAGATAAGAGCCATTTATCATGCAGTCAAAAACTTAGTGCCACTCATTTGCCAGCAAGCAATGCATATCAGATGCAACAACCTGGTATCAGTGTGTATATCACCAAACAAGATGGAAGGAGAAGCAAAGCCCATGAGCTGAGAGTCACTCAGGTTTATAAGAGGAGCAGAAGTCAATCTTCTTGCTATGGAGGCAGAGAAGCCTCACAACTCACCCCTCAAAAGAAACACACCAAGCCTCAAAACTGCAAAATAGTGTTAGAAAAGAATATAAATGCATTCATGAAGATACTCACACATTAAAAGATAAAAAAGAGCTAAATGGGTGCCATTCCCACAGTCCGTGCTGAAAGCCTGATGGCATTTTTCTCCCCTAAACGGAGCTTTATTAAAGGCTAACAACAGATATAAAAAAGGTGTTTTTAATACTGTGTTATGCATGATGTAATAGATAATGCCCCTCCCTCATATATCCAAACATGTATACAAATATTTAGTAACTAATACATAGAAAAATTGTCTGAATTTACCATGTACCAAATCAGAGACAAATGGTAAAAAGCAGATTACCCCCAGAAAATTACTTCTCATATCATTTTATTTTCTCTGTTGTCCTCTGATACACATAACCAGACTCAATTAGTAGAGGGCCCCCATATCTGTAACCATATCTCTTAGGCTAGTATCCACATTAAAATTTACACAGGGTCTTCGTTCTTCTGTCCATATCATATTAGCTATTCTAATACAATTAACATTCTTCTGCACCGGTCAACTTATCAGAGTCCTTTTGTTTACAGAGAATTAGATCTTGGAAAAGGTGTTCTTTGATAGAAAGAGTTTTACTGTCTTTGATAGTAAAAGTTTTCCTCATACTGGGAGGATCCACATTAACTTTTAAATCACAGTGTTTCCCCAAGGGAGAGTGTCCCCTATATCGTCACATTGTAAAAAAGACAGACAGTGACAACATTAATATCCATATAAACATAAGAAACATGAATTGCAATGCCAGAAGCACTTATTCCACTACAAAGCACAGAGACCACATTTATGTACTCTTACTAGAAAGCTGCTTGTTTCATAAAATTACTGATATATCAAGATGGCCATTCAATCTGGGAGAATGTACAGCTCCCAATGCATATATCCAAAAATGTTCATGTCTAAGGACTACATTTAGAACATCGCCACACCTGGGTCCTGTTCATGCTAGTTCTATCCCCATGAATGACCACATGTGCTGCCCTGATCCCTAGCAAACTTCACATGGGCTGCCAATATATTTTTTAGGTTTTCCCCTTCTGTGTCCCTCAGGTGTTCTGTACCATGGGATTTAAAAGACCTGTTTGTCTTCCAAATGTAACATGCCCAGCACTGGCACATAGCCATGTACATTATGTCTGTAATGTCTTATGCAATTAGGTTTCTTACTTTGTATACCCTCTCCATTCCAGGATGTCAAACAACCTTACTTTTAATTACTGTATTTATCAAATTTACATCTCCCACAGGGAGTGCAGCCCACAGGCACATTGTCCTCTATCCAACTGATCGACTTCTTCGACTGGGTCACTAGGGTGGCTGACGAAGACCACACTGCGGATGTCCTGTATTTGCACTTCAGCAAGGTTTTTAACTCTGTGCTACACAGGAGGTTAATGAGCAAGCTGAGGGACATGGGGGCAGGGGGAAAACTGGTGGGGTGGGTTGAGAGCTGGCTGCAGGGCAGACAACAGAGGGTAGTTGTAAGGGGGGGCAACATCCAAGCCATGGCCAGTAACAAGTGCAGTACCGCAGGGTTCAGTTCTGGGCCCTGTTTTGTTCAATGTCTTCATTGCAGACATTGCAGAGGGGTCAAGAATAAGATCTGCCTGTTCGCGGACAACACTAAAATTTGTGCAAAATGTGGACAATGAGGAAGAGAGGCAGGCACTCAGAGAGGATCTAGTTAAACTCAAACTGGTCTAGGGAATAGCAGTTAGGGTTTAATGCTAAGAAGTGCAAGGTCATGCATCTTAGAGCCAGGAATAGCTACTGGCTTGGGGGAGTGCAGGTAATGGCTTCAGAGGAGGAAAGGGACCTGGGATAAATAGTCACAGGGGACATGGAGGTATCAGCACAGTGTAGGAGGGCAGCAGCAAAAGCAAATAGGATACTGGGGTGCATTGTCAGAAGGATCACCTCTCAAAACGGGAGGTCATCCTGCCATTGTATAGATCACTGGTGAGGCCACATTTGGAGTACTATGTACAGTACTGGTGCCCATACCTCAAAAAGGATGTGAGATTACTGGAAGGGGTGCAGCATAGGGCTACAAAAATGATCATGGGACTAAGGGAGTTGTCATATGAAGAAAGGTTGAAGGAGCTCAACATATACTTACTGGAAGACAGAAGGCCAAGAGGGGATGTGATAGAGACCTTTAAGTACTCGAAAGGCATAAACAAAGTCAGGGAGGGAGGATTGTTCCACTTAAAGGGGGGAAGGGTCACTAAGGGGCACAGTCTGAAGTTGGAAGGGGGAAGGTTTAGGAGGGAGATGGGGAGGCACTACTTCACAGAAAGAGTGGTGGTGGGATGGAACGCACTGCCAGAGGAGTTAATTGCTCAGAGGACAGTGGATAGCTTTAAGCAGGGTTGGGATAGAGTCAAGTGCAGGGTTAGTACAGACAAAAACACAAAAGGAGGAAGGATCAGGAAAGAGGAGGAAGGGAAGGGTTTGGGTGGGAGCGGGGCAGTTGTAGTGATATGAAACTAAGAGCTGCACAATCGGGCAGACTTGATAGACCTGTGGGCCTTTTTCTGCTGACAATTTCATATGTCCGTAACTCTGTGTATTATATTTATAGGGTTGTAGGGAGTGTATCAATACATACCTCTAGTTTTGTGCTCCCCGTACACAAATTGTGGTGGACAATATTTATCTTGCCAAGGACTGGGTCTTCCTGAAATGTATCCCAATGTTTTAACAGAATATTTCTGATACCACTAGCCTCAGGAATGAACGTAGTTATGAATTTAACCTTCTCATCTCTGTCATTATTTTGTTGTCCTCTAGGAGTCAATAAACGCAATCTATACTGTTCAGCAGCCCAAATAGATGCATTGATAACATCAGTTCTGCTATACCCTCTAGCTGGGAAATGATCTTCCACATCTCCAGCTCATTTTTGGTACAAGGTCAATGGTAGAACAATTATGTCTCAGACATAAAAAATTACTTCGAGGGATGTTCTTAATTAAATGGTTTGGATTACAACTATTTGCCAACAAGACTGAGTTCCTATCAGTGGATTTACGATATAAATCTGAAATAATCCTTCCTTTGTTCTTCATTAACATAAGATCTAAAAAAAGCAATAGAAGTCTGACTATAAGTAACTAAAATTCTCAAATGAACATTAGAATCCTCTAAATAATGTACTAAATTATCTAATTCTTCCACAGGCCCCCATGTAAGAAACTAATCGGTAATAAAACGATAATACATTTTAATTAAATCAAAATAAGGATTCCTACCCAAATCTTGTGTTATCAACTTCTCCCACAAACCTAAATATAGGTTTGCACGAAGCTAATCATGCCCCCATAGCGGTACCATGAACCTGAAGACAGTGATTACCGAGGAATCTTCTTCCTATCTCTGCAACCCACCTATCAGGAGCACTAAAAAATGAAGCACACTGGCTGAGCCACAGAGCATTGCACCAAGGGGAATGGAGACTACACCCAAGGGTTTACAAGGAAATATATCATTGATGGGGTCCACTTGAGCTGGATCAGATGGCCATCAAAGAAACAACACAACTTCTGAGATTCCACCATAGATAGATAGATAGATAGATAGATAGATAGATAGATAGATAGATAGATAGATAGATAGATAACGCCCATCTCCAGAGACTCCTGGCACTGTACAATGTAACAGCAACAACAATACATATAGATAGCAGTTCATCATTAAAACAGATTTAAAATTACCCTATCCATCCCTTAAAATCAATTAATCAGTCAGGGAAATCCTGTTGGAATAGGTATGTCTTTAACCTCTTTTTAGAGGCTTCTACCAAGGAAGCCTCCCTTAGATAACCAGAAAGGAAGTTCCACAGGGTAGGTGCCACCACTGAGAATGCCCTGTCCCCAGAGTGCCACAACCTAACCCTGGGAACTCCAAAGAGGCCTCCCCCAGCAGAATAGAGTGCCCGGGGCAGATGGTAGAGGACAAGAAGATCTTGCAGGTAGACAGGTCCCCTTTTGTGTAGAGTCTTATAGGTCAAGAGCCCTACCTTGAAGTCAATCCTCCACCTGACCAGCGGTCAGTGTAGTCCGTGGAGGACCGGGGTGATATACTCGCACCGTCTCACCCCAGTCAACAACCTTGCCACTGCGTTCTGCACTAGCTGCAGCCTGCAGAGGTTGCCTCCAGATAACTCTAGGTACAGGGCATTACAGTAGTCTAGCCTGGAAGTGATGAACTCATGCACCAGTGTGGTCAGGTCATTAGGCGGGATCAGGGCTTGGATAAGGGTGATGTTTTGGAGATGGTAAAATCAACTCCTGATGACGGCTGACACCTGTGCATTAAGCGTCAAACCGTCATCCAGGATCACACCCAAATCCTTCACCTGTCTAGACAGGCAAGGGGAACACCCCCTAACATTAAGCAGGGGGTAACCCCTCACCTCCCTCTACCCTGACTAACTGGATCCATAACCAGTACCTATGTCTTGTCTGGGTTAAGTTTAAGCCAGTTTTGAGTCATACATGGCCGGATCTCATCGAGGCAGTTGTTAAATACAGAGGCCAACATCTGGGTATTAGGCACACAGGACAAGTACAGCTGAGTATCATCTGCATAGCAGTGAAAACCCAGCCCGTACCACCTGATGATGTCCCCCAATGACAGCATGTACACTGTGAACAACAAGGGTGACAAGACCGAACCCTGCAGAACCCCATAGCACAGAGGCCTCATGTTAGATGAGGCTAACCCCATCATCACCCTTTGCACTCTGCCTGTTAGGTATGACCTGAACCAGTTGATGACATTACCAGACAGGCCACACCACAACCGCAGGCAGTTAAGTAACACCTCATGGTCCACGGTGTCAAAAGCCGCAGAGAGGTCCAGGAGGACCAAGATGGTCCGGTCTCTCCTGTCCCTTGCCATTAGGAGACCATTAAACACCCTCACTAGGGCAGTCTCTGTACTATGCCCAGCATGAAACCCAGACTGGAAAGGCTCATAGGTGGAGGAAGGGGCAAGATGTTTCTCGAGCTGTAGGGCCACCACCTTTTCAATAACCTTCCTTAAAAATGGGAATTTGAGACTGGCCTATAATTGCTGAGGCAGTCCGGGTCCAAAGAAGGTTTCTTCAAAAGGGGTCTAACCAAGGCATCTTTCAAGGCCAATGGGAAGACCCCACTCTTCAAGGAGTTCCAGACGAACCCAGCAATCACAGGTCCAATCAGGTCCAAGCATCCAACCAAAAGTCAGGTTGGACCTGGGTCCAGCTCACATTGGATTGCCCGCAGCTTCAAGATTATTTTTGCCACTTCCTCCACCCCAACCAGCTCAAACTCATCCCAGACAGGAGGAGTGTTCCAACACACTTCTTGCTGGACCCTCCATCCCCTTCAAGAGATATTCAGGGAGACCCCATTCCGGATAGAGGACACCTTGTCAGTGAAGAATACAGACAGCTCCTCGCACCTAGTGCTAGAACCTGCTCCCCCGACGCAGAGACAGGCAGGATATAATAGCCTGTCCACTGTGCAGAAGAGCTGAACCAGTCTGTTCCTCATTGCAGCAATTTCCCTAGACAAATATTCCACCTTCTTACAGGAAATTGCCCCCTGATAGTCGACATAAAGTGACTTCAGGGCCAGTTTGTCTTCCAGCAGGCCAGATCTCCTCTAGCACCTCTCTAACCTCCGCCCCTTCATCTTTAAACTCCGGAGATCCTCATCGCACCAAGGAGGTCTCTGGTGAGTAGACAGGGGATGGACACAAATGGGTGTGATGAAATCGAAGGCTGCAGTAACAGCCCCATTATAGGCTGCCACTGCTTCCTCCATTTCAACCGTACAAGCTGCCCCAACACTCAACAGGTCCAGCACCGCCAATAGTCCCATTGAGGAAACTCCTCTTAACAGGTGGTACCGGACCATCTCCTCAGGAGCGGGATCATCTAGGGGGTGCCCCCAAGCATGAACCTCACAGTGCTATGATCTGACCAAAATACAGGATCAACACTGAGATCAGTCACATCTAACCCCAAAGAAAAGACCAAATCCAGCGTGTGTGGCCACCCGAATGCCTAGCTGTTGTTACATTTTGTGACAGGCCCAGGGCCCCCATGCTCCCCAGGAGATTGTTCTCAAAACTCGAGAGCCTTCCAAGTACCCAGGCATTGAAGTCCCCCAGAATTAACCACCTGGGAGACTCCAACACCAGACCGGATATGAGCTCTTCAATCTCCCACAAAAAGTCCCCATCCACACCAGGGGGACAATAGAGCATACAGACTCTGAAACCTGCTCCCACACCACCTCAGGCGGCCACACACTTGAAAGATCACATATGACCTACAGGTAGCAACGTGAGGTCCTGGCTGGTTTTAAAACAAATGGCTACCCCTCCTGCCCCTGTGATCCTCCCTCGGGGTGTGTATCACGGTGTACCCGGCTGGCACTGCTGCCTCCAAATGGGGGAAGCATTTTCATCCAGCCAGGTCTTCATGATACAAGCCAGGTCGACTGAGGATATCAAGTCTGCCATTATGGCAGTCTTATTCCTCATTGACCTGGCATTGCAGAGGCATTACACAACCCGAGTAGGATGAGGTGATGCAGCCAGACTGACTAGCTGACCACAATCCATTGTGCAACCCTTGGATATGGGAACTAAACATGGCAACCCCCTCTCCAGTTCCCATTTCACCCCAGGGCTTCTCCTTGTCTGTACCACCTGAATTCCAGACACCCCAGCAGCCATCCGGGTACCACCGCTGTTGGAGCCCCCCTCCGAGCTATTCCCAGGGCTCTACACCTCTGGTAGGCATCAGCTGAAAGCATTGGGAGCTCAAAGGGACAGAGGTAGTCCCCCAAGATGCAACAAAATTTTAATTCACGGGCGAATTTCTGGCAAAGTCGCAAAATCCACCTTGTCGGATCATTTCACAAAGTTTCCCTGTTTGATAGGAAATTAACCACTTGTAACTTCACCTTGCTTTTGTTTTTGTCTTTTTAAGTACAAACGTCATTTAAAAAATTGCAAAGCAAGGCAAAGTTAGAAATGTCGACTCCACCCCCCCCCCCACCGCCGATCGTGGGCCTGATTTTTCCCTTGTGTTTAGTTGCCCCCGCCGCCCACTGATTTGCAGGCCTGACATAGAAAAAAATTCCCTGCTGTCTAGTGCCCCCCCCCAATTGGTGGCCCAATGTAACAGTAATAATAATAATAATTTTATTTATATAGCACAATTCAGGTACCAAAGCGCTTTACATACAACATTTTAAAACAGTTCAATAAACTCACATAAAACATACACAGCAGCATCAATTAAAAACTTTCAAATTCACAATATTTCAGATATTAAAAGCCTGTTTAAATAAATATGTCTTTAAACTGGTCTTGAAACTCTCCATGGTCTTGCACTCTCTGATCTGATGAGGTAGAGAGTTTCACAGGGATGGCACCATGGACATAAAAGCCCTTGCACCAGATGTTTTCAACCGTACCCTGGGAACCTCTAGCAACCCCTTGTCAGTAGAGCGGAGACGTTGGCCAGGACTGTAAGAAATCAGGAGCTCTTGCAGATAACCCGGACCCTGTCCATGTAGAGTTTTATAGATCATAAGACTGACCTTAAAAGTGGTCCACCACTGTATAGGCAGCCAGTGCAGATCACGCAGTACAGGTGTAATATGACTGGTACGAGAAGTCTCAGTCAATAGTTGTGCCACCGCATTCTGCACCAGCTGCAAGCGGTGGACATCAACCCCCAGAAGCCCTAGGTATAGGGATTTGCAGTAGTCTAGGCGCGAGGTCACAAAGTGCGGATCAACGTGGGCAAATCATTGGATGGAACAAGGTGCTTAATTCTGGCGATGTTCCTAAGATGATAAAAGGAAGATTTGATGACTGCCGACAGCTGCGTCTGCAGTGTCAGCCCATCATAAAATACCACCCCCAGACTACGCACCTGTTCAGAGACGGGTAGCTGTACACCATTGATCCAAATCCCAGACAGTAACCATACCACTGACCTCTCTATCCAGTGCCCCGGCTCCACCACCAGCACCTCAGTCTTCCCGGAATTCAATTTCAACCAACTAGACCTCATCCTGCCATGGATTTCTGCCAGACAGCTGTTAAACATTGAGAGCACACTATCCTGGTTGGGCGCAAAAGACAGATAGAGCTGTGTGTCATCTGCTTAGCAGTGAAAACTCAGCCCATATCATCTTACAATGTCTCTGCAGGGTAGCAGATACCCTGCGAACAACATGGGGGACAGCAACGAACCCTGAGGCACCCCACATGGCAGGGAAAATGGCTCAGATGAAACAATCCCTGACACCACCCTCTGAAACCTGCCAGCTAGGAAAGAATGGAACCATATAAGAACTGGACCAGCCAATCCACAGATGACCCTCAGATGCTCGAGCCGAACCTCATGGTCCACAGTGTTGAATGCTGAGGAGAGATCCAGAAGCACCAAGATGGAGCGGTACTTCTGGTCTCTTGCTATCAAGATATCATTGAGCACCCAAACCAGAGTGGTCTCGGTACTATGTCTCTTCCGGAAACTAGACTGGAGAGGATCGAAGGCATCGTGGATGATAAGATGGTTCTCCCGTTGCAGCGCAACTACTTTCTCAATCACCTTCTCAACAAAGGGAAGGTTAGAGATAGGTCTGTAGTTTGCACAGATGCTTGGGTCTAAAGAAGCTTTTTTCAGAAGCGGTGTCACCACTGCCTCCTTCAGTGAGCAAATCTAAAGAGCACCAAACAATTTCTACAAGGAATGGGCCAATGATCTCCATACACCCTAATAATAGGTGAGTACGGCCCAGATCTAAATTACAGCAAGTTGGCCGCAATTTCTGGACAATCTGCACAATGTCCCCTATTTCTGGTCGGTCAAAAAGCTATCCAGGATGACTGAGGGTTGGTGACCTTGCACCGACCACCACTAACTCCCATAGAGGGTGCTGAGCAGATTTCAACCCTGATGTCAGCCATCTTATCTGCAAAGAAATGAGTAAACTCATCACACTTATCTTGTGAAAATGCTCCTCGAACCTGTAGACAGGCTGGGTTGCACAGCCTGTCCACAGTTCGAAACAGCTGAGCCGGTCGATTCTGAGCAGCAGCTATCTCACTGGACAGGAACTCTGCCTTCTTATGTGAAATTGCTGATTGATAGCTTTGATGACGATCTATCAATCTAAGGTGGTCGGTATCAAGGGCCATTCTCTGCCAGTGATGCTCTAGCCTTTATCTCACCCGTCTCAACTCCATCAAGGTCCCATCAAATCAGGGAGATCGAGGGCAAAGAGAGAGGGGATGAACACGGACAGGGGCAATGGCATCCAGAGCCCCAGTGATAGTCTTATTATAGGCCAAAACTAGATTATCTGTATCCCTGCCCGCCCTCAGAATTTCCGATAGTCTAATACCACCGAAAGACCCTCTGGGGTAACACCCCACCATGAGCAGTATCTGACCATCTCCACACGGGCAGGCCTATAAGGGGGGGCTGGAGTTTGAATCTTACTGTGTAGTGATCAGACCATGTGACTGGCTCCACCACCAAATCAAAGGACTCAATCCCTAGGAGAAAGACCAGATCAAGTGAGTGACCCTGATTATGAGTAGCAGAGGCAACTATCTGTGTGAACCCCAATGAAGACATAAGTTGGAGGAAGTCTTGACCAAACTGTGAGAGTTCATCGTCGACCTAGGCATTGAAGTTGCACAGGACCATCGGTCTGGGCAACTCCAATGTTGTATCGACAACGAAGTCTGCCACTTCCTGCAGGAACAATTTCTTACCCCCAGGTGGACGATAGATGAGAATGATCCTGCAGCCCACACCTGCTACTATGATAGACTCAAATGATCTGGCCACTTCTACTGGTACACCAGTAAGGCCCAACTCCAATCTAAAACAAATAGCCACCCCCCACCTCTGTGGTTCGATCTCGAGTGGTGTATCACCGAAAACCTGTCTGGGACCGCCGCTTCCAAAATGAGGCCCGCGTTGTCATCAAGCCAGGTTTCGGTGATGCATGCCAGGTCAGTTGTCCCAACAAGATCGGCAATAATAGCCTTCTTGTTTCTAATTGACCTGGCATTACTTAACACCACTTGAGTTGGACGGGGTTCTGGAGCTGACCGGATTGTCTGCCCAGAATTACAGGAGCCCTTGGCTATGGTAACCAGACATGGTAAGCCATGGTCTAGGACCATTTCACCCCAGGTCATCTCCTGGACTGTACAACCCTGATATGACCACTCCTCTCTCTCCCCTCTCGAAGTCCACGGCCCCCTGTCCAACCCCTCCCCCTAGCAATACCCAAAGCCCTACATCGGTTATAATCCTCTGCAGGCAAAGGGGGAATAAAAGAGGTCGTGGAGTTCAGCAGGGGAGTAGTGCGTGACTGGGAGAGCAACAGACCAACACATCTTCTAATAACAATAAGCCCATAATACCCCCACCTCTTTCTCCAAACTTTCCCAACTAACCTAAATAAATAACATTTCCAAAAACGTTTATAATATAAAAAGATAATAACAATGAACTACATATGATATGCTGGGGTTCTCTCACAACTGCAGTGTTAAATGTCCAGAACAGTCACCTCCACTGCCTCTCACATGAGGGGAAAGAAGATGTAATAGACTGGAGACCTCTCACCACTCCAGTTAAATGTGTAAAAGTCAGCCCCACTGCCTCTCATGCAGTTGAGAAAGAGAACCCATAAAAAGAAAACTTAAAAAATAAAATTTCTCTTGTCATTCAATAACCCCAGGAGCAGTCCGCCATTCTCAGTTCAGAGTCTTTATGAAGCCATGGATCCCAATTCAAACAACTTCAACTTTCAAATAGCACAAAGTAGCCACTCCACCAAAATAGTCAAGTCTGTACCAAAACTAGTAATCTTCAGTCACGAGGCAGATATTCAAACTGATACTGTAGTCTTCAAGCAAATCCTTGCATCAGAACATGTATCAGTGGCTGGAGCATGCAAGCTAATCACTACGGAAGGGACCCCCCCTTCCACCAATACACCCAGCCCGCAGCTAGCCCTGCTTTCCCACAATCTGCAACTACAATCCCCCCAAAAATAACCACAAGGGCACCCTGTAAGGGATTTAGGAGAGCCACACCAAGTCACCGGCTCCCAAGTGCTCAGACGGCAACTCCCGCTCGGTTACGGAGAGCGAGGAGTCCAACCGGCCAACAACTCAGGCGCATAGGGGAGGTCCACTCCCCCCACACACTGCACCCAAGCACCCTGATTCTAATGCAAGAAGATTGTTTCAGATTTACAGAACACAATAGCTCTACTCACGATACCAGCAAACTAGAGCTTCTTCCTTAATTTTCTTAAAAGTTCCCTCAATCAGTATCGGGAGATCCGCACACCAGTCCACTCCATTAACAATACAAAGAGATCCTCCAAGGGCATGAACACTCCAACAATAGTACTTCCATGTCTCCAGTTAGATCCAATGTAATAATCCCTTCCCTTTTGACACACTCCCATCTGGGGATCTTCTAATACTGCCAACCGAAGAAAAACTAGCCAAAACATTGAGGTTGTAAAAAGAACATTCCACTGACCACAGTGACTCCGTTTTCCCTGGTGTCTAGTGGTCTCCTTCCCCTCCCACCAATTGCTGGCCTGATTTAACTCATAAAGTTTCCTTGGTGTCCAGTGGTTCCTCCCCCACCCACAACCATGCAAGATCAAAACATATTCTATTTATTTATTGATTGATTGATTATTTATTAGCTTTTGGTTACCAGGTAAGTGCGCTAGGCAATAACCTTGCCTATTTTTAGGCACACCCGAGAGAATACAAAATACAGTGATACTTCAGGACAAGGTATCTGGACAATAATTATTCCACAACATATTACATTAAAATTATCCACACAGGTATATACAGGGAAATTACATTATAGGCACAATTCAACCACGCAGGGATGTAAGAGATCAGACAAAGAAAACAAAACCACGACAAATAGTACACATTCATTGCAGAACTGTGAGCAGACAGGTCAGCTGAAGCAAAAGAGAAAGAAAAACAATTTGTTAAGAGCAGTCACAAGTGCCAAGTGCATATAAGTGAGAGAACAGTGCTTTCCTAAAGGTAAAATGAGATTGGGAACTCTTGCTGTGGAGAGGAAGAGAATTCCAGAATTTGGGAGCGAAGTGGGAGAAAGCCTGCTCACTCATTTTAGTAGAGCAGTGCGGGACATACAGCAGTGCAGAGGATGAAGATCTAAGACAGCAAGAGTGAAGGACAGGGTTTAGCATAGCACCAAGGGAGTCTGGGCAAGGAAATCTGGTCATGAATCAATAAAACACCCCAGAGTATGGCAGCGAAGGGCCTTGGAGGGCAGCCCTTGCAAGGCAGAGTATAGCAGGCAATGGTGTGTTAGGTGCGGGGCAGACAAGGCAAACCACCAAATGTTGTTATATGTGGTGTCCCACTTATGAAGTACAATGGCATTGGCATGGAAGAGTACAGGGAGGGCATATAAGAGCCTAGGGAGCAGAACACCCCTAGCAACTGAAATCCTGACAGCAGGTGTCAGGGAGTGATGTACTATATAGGTGGCACCAATCTTTAAGTTGACTGATCTACATACTTCATTTCTGTGTGAGGAGAAGTCTAATACAGGGTCCAGCATCACTCCGAGGTAATTGAATGATTCGGTGCTCGAGATGACTGACCCATCACTGCAGAGGATCTGTAACTTAGGGTTCTCAGCGCAGACTTTCTTTGAGGACCCAAACAGCACAGCCTGGGTCTTAGATAAGTCAAGGGTTTGGTAGTTAGAGGTGAACCAGGAATGAAGGTGTTGAAATGCCAAAGATAGATGCTTATTGAGGTCATCCATGGACTTAGAGGGGGTGTAGAGCACCCAGTCGTCAGCATGTATTATGGAGCTACAGTAAGGGAAGTTGGTAGGGATATCATTAATAAAAAGGGAGAAGAGCAAGGGGCGAAGAAGTGAACCTTGAGGGACCCTACAGGACAGTGGGGCTGGGGAAGGGAGTACTTTGCAGAAGGAGACAATTGTGATTGACTGTCTAGAAAGTTGCCAATCCAGGACAGGGCAGAGCAAGAGGCATAAATAGTTTGAAGTTTTCTTAGTAGCAAAGGGTGATTCACCAAATCAAAAACTTTGAGGTCAATGAACACTTCACCGATAAGTAAGCCCTTATCCATGTTGGACTTTACATCGCTGGTGAATTGGGCCAGAGCAGTAGTGGTACTATGCTCCACCCTAAGTTTAGAATTAAGTAAATGAGTGGAGATCTGGCTATGTATTAACTTTTCCAGCAACTTACTAAGTGTAGGCAGTAATGCAATGGGTCAGTAATTAGTAAGGATCTTAGGGTCTCCATTCTTTTTTTTCTCTAAACTTTATGTTTACTGCATTTAGTAAAAGCAATGACATATAATACATTGGTCTGTAAGGCATCACAATAAGATAGAAGTACAAATACATCCAATGTATAAGATGCTGAGAAACCTAAACAGAGTTATGTTAGGCAGTGGGGGGAGACAAAATATAATTTATTCACCTCAATAAAGTTAAAGAAAGAAAGGCTGCAGCTATCTAAGGCTTTTGGGGTACCAGTCCATAATAACAAGATCAGTCTATAATGTTCCACATTCAGCAGCCAGTGCTGATATGTCCCCGAATCCAAAAAAGGAAATAAAAGTTTACCTTAAAACATTTAGTGCCTAAAGGACTGCCTTCAAGTTCCATCTTTAAACTGTATGACAACAAGTGATCCAAAACTTAAACAGAATATACTGAGTATATAGTTCCACATTAATAGTCATAAACAATGAGCTGTATTTTAAGTGTAGCATATAACCCAGCAATACTCTATCACTTATTTTTTAAAAGTTTAATTAGAAGCAACAGATTTAAAATGATACTTAAGTGTAATCACGAAATTAGAGTGCAACTCAAGTCTCCTCATCAGAATCTTCGACACGTTGTCTCTCTGCTGCCTGAAATTCTCAGGCTATTGCTTTCACTTTCTTCTCGGCCTCTGTCGGATCACTAAACTGAAATGTATGTCCCCCGTAATGGATTCGGAGTCTGGCCGGCATTAGGAGAGAGTGTGAGATCCCTAGGCCTTTCAACCTAGCACACACCACATCGAATTTCTTCTTCCTGGAACGAGTAGCATAGGAGAGGTCTGGAAATAAATGAATCGTAGGTCCTTCATAGGACAACCCTTCTGCAGATCTTGCAGCTTGCAAAATAGTGTCCCTGGCCATGGAGTTTACAGTAATCAGCAGGATCACCCACGTCGTATCTCCTCGTGGACCTGCTGATCGTGGGGTGATTCTGAAAGCTTTCAGGAGGTAATCTGCCAGATCTGTGGGTAGATTTAAAGCTTCAGGGAGCCAAGATTTTAAGAAGGTCAAAACTTCCACCCCCTCAGTCCCTTCGGGAAGCCCGATAACTCTAACATGTGAAGCTCAGTTTGAATTCTCCAAGGCTTCGAGCCTATAGCACAATTGGGCATTCTCCTGGACTAGCTAGGAAGTCGTGGCCAGAGCCTGGGTAGCTGATTTCTCTGCCATCATCGCAGTATTTGAAATTAGCTCAATCTTGGCATCTTGCTCTACAAATCTCTGGCATATCGACTGTACTTTTATGTCAATAGCCTGCATGGCCATCAGTAAAGCTTTCCAGGGGACCCCAATCTAACTGCCAATGAGCTAGTTGCGGCCTGGTCTGGTACAGCCGCCGAAGTTTTCACTCCACTCCCGGTCGCTTTCTGGTTCAGACCCATCATTAAGTTTAATATCTAGGCACACCTGCCCGACAGGAGCATATGCCTATGTCACAGGACCTGACCATACATCAAAGGAAGGGGAGCACTTTTGTACCAATATATCCCCCTTCCACTATGCCTATAAGGAAAGTACCACATGTCTTTAGCAACTTCTTGCCTTTACCTTGAGCACTCTCAATCTCAATATGTACTTGGTATGTATAATGTTTTCTTTATGTCCAACTCTTAAGTCCTTTTGCCTGTATGTTCCTCCTCTACCTACCGCTTGTAACCCTATGAAGTCTTTTATTGTTAAACAACATTACATTTACCCGATTGTACTGATCTGCTTACCTGTATGTAACTGTCACTCCCGGGTCGCCCCTGAAAAAGGGACCTCCGGGGCCCAGTGGGCCTACCCGGTCATCAAAATTCAATAAATAAATAAATAATCTATGGACTCCTGGTACTTTTGTCCATTGAAATCTGGAGCTTCAGGTCTCTTTTATGTCACTTGCTGAATGTTGTTATACAGATTTTGCTAAAAAATGCAAAGAGCAGTCTTCAGGAACGTCATGCCAGATTGCTGCTCAACAGCACCCCAGGGTCTCCATTCTTGAACACAGGGATAGTCCTGGCTGACTTTCAGGCCAAGGAGACTGAGGCAGAGCAAATGGACAGATTAAAGAGCCTAGTTACGGGGGTGGCTAGAAAGGAGGCAGCAAGTGTCAGGATCCTTGGTTCAGGTCCATCCGGTCCAGCACTGCCATGCAATGGAATGCTTTTTAGTAATTTTAGAATCTCCTGACATGTGACAAGAGCAAGCACCGGGGTTGGGGGGGAGAGACCTCAGCAGGGACTGGAGGGGGGGGTAAGGGGGGCACAAGATGGGGGAGAGGTATTAGGAAGCATGGTAAAGAGGGAGTTAAAGGCATTGGCAATAGTGTGGGGGTTGGTGCAATGAATATCATTAATGATATTGTCATTAGGAGTCTGCAACTTGTAGTTCCCAAGGATCTTGTTAATTTGAGCCCAGTATTTCTTAGGATTAGAGGCGGAAGATCTAAGGAGTTCACAGTAGTATTTACTCTTGGCAGTCCAGACCTCCTTCTTACAGGTGTTCCACAAAGAACGATACGTATCTAGGTCAGCTTGTAGGGCTGAGGATTTCCATTTTAACCAGTTTATCCCTCTGTTTAAGTAATTATAGGAGCTGGCGCTTGAGCCACTTAGTGGCTTTGTGTGGTTGTCGGGATGTGTTTTTTCTGTAGGGAGAGTAAAGTTGCATTGAAGAAATCAGTTGCTTGGTTAATATCATTGGTTATATAAAGGGGCGACCAGTCAACTAGTTTAAGGTTGTGCAGGAATGTGGAAGGGACAAGTTTAGAGAAGTTTAAAAGGGTTAAGACTTTGGGGGGAATGGGAAGGAGGAACAGTGTCCCACACACAATAGACTGGGCAGTGGTCGCTAATAGCACCAGGTGGGACCCCAGCAGTAGTGAACCTGTCCTTCCTATTGGTAAGAGTCCAATAAATTAGAGTGCAGCTGGAGCCATTCTGGGAGCATCTAGTAGGGGACATAATGAGTTGAGCAAGGTTAGCTTTACTGATTGTGGAGGCAAGACGAGAGGAGTTTGTTTGAAGGTTAAAATCACCTAGACAAATCACTTCATTTTTCGTGGTCACTGCAGGTACCAGCTGTATGAATTCCTCCAGCCCTACAGTAGTAGCCACAGGCACTGCAAGCTATTTCCGAAAATTTCTGTGATATTTCCAGAAATACTGATGCTTTTTGCATTTAAACAGTAGGGGCAGCAGAGAGAAACTCTTCAGAATTTTTACGAAATATCTGGAAATAGCTTGCAATGTCTGAGGCTACCACTGTAGTTTGCAATTTCTTGGGGATATGTATACGAACAGGATGTGGAGTTTCTTGGCACCACCAAGGAGAAGGAGTGAGTGTAGTACCTCACAGTTAATTAGAGGGTGAGTAGGCAGGGGTGTCCATCGTTCCCTCCCCCCACCCGCACCCATGCCCAATATTTCAAAATGTATTCCTTGCTTTCTAGTAGAGCCCCAATGCAGCAGGTACTGCCCCACCACCCCACTCCCCCACCCCAACCCCGAGCAGGTGATTGACACAGCCTCCACTCTCCATCATGACAGCCGCCCAACTGAGCTCTTAGTAAATGACCAATGACTTGTATAAGTATGCACCCATTCATTGACAGACCAGCAGCAAGTTGCATCTATATTTTCTGATGCACAGACAAGTAGCGAGCAGAGGGCTCTTCCAGTCTCTGGCAAAGTGGTCACTTCCTGGGGTCCACAAACCTATTTCTCTCAATCTTGACCCCCCAGCAACTGGAACAACCCTCCACTCTTGTCTGCACCACTGACTGAATAAATGAGCTCAATGAATGAGCACAAGCTGGAAATGAATGAATGTGTGCTTATACAAGTATACAATCATTCATTGACAGCTCAGTTGGGTGGCTGGCATGGTGGAGAGTGGAGAGCTGTGCCAGTCATCCACTAGGGGTTGGGTAGGGTGGGGTGGTGGAGCACTACCTGTTGGGGTGTGGGTGTGAGGGGGCCGCTAGACATCGGGGAATATGTTTTGAAACATCAGGCATGATTGTTGGTGGGGGGAGGGACTGCAAGGCACCAAGGAATATGTTTTGATCTGGCAAGGGTGTGGGTGGGTGGAGGGACCAATAGACAAGAGGGAAATTAATTTTACACAGAGTCAGTGATCGGTGATTGGCATGTGGGGGGACCACTAGACACCAGAGAAATTTATTTTTCATTGGGCCGGCAATCAGTGTGGGGGGACCATGAGACACCAGGGAATGTAATTTTACATCAGGCCAGCAATCTACAGTCGATGGAGGGGCCACTAGACACCAGGAAATTTAATTTTACATTGGACCAGCGAATGGCAGGGGACCACTAGACACCAGGGAATTTTATTCTACATAGGGTGGTGATCAGTGGGAAGGGGGGAGGGGGCAAACCACTGACACCAGCCAAAAATACGCAAAATGTAGAGTTTAAACTCCACTGGCAAAGTTGCCTTGCCAAACTCCACCAGCGGAGTTCAAACTCCACATTTTGCAGACTTTTTCTTGGGGGGGGTGGGGCAAAGTTGGGACTTTGCACCACAGAGCAACTTAACAAACTGAGGGAAATTCAGTCCAGCAGCTATGAGGTTCATAGCCTAGCTGTTGAAAAGAACAGACTGTTAACACAAGGCTACTCTATGGAGTGGTGGAGAGGCTCCTCTAGTCCAGGAGAGATTCCACAAACAAGACATACCACCACAATAGAGTAATAGTCCACTTCAGTTGTTAGTCTCAAAGAACAACCTTCATGCCATTATTGTATTATGCTGACTTTCTGTATGGGTAAGGCTTGAGTTCTGCTTTGGATAAACTTGACACCTTATATCACTGAGCACTCAGATTTATTACAGGTGCGCCATATGCCACCCACCACTGCTTGCTCTACACAGCAGTAGGCTGGAACTTCCTTAGTTTTAGACATCAGAAAAATGTAGTATTATGGACATACAAAGCTATCATCAGCAAGCACCCTCATTGTATTTCAGACTGTTTACCTCTCTGAGTTGCAGGTAGCTACCCTTTGTGAAGTCTATCTTGTATCTCACTTATCACCCCTAAGGTTAGATCACATTTTGGTAGACCTGCAATAAGCCATACCCTTCCAGTTCTATGGAACAATACTCAAAAGTCCCTGAAACTTGAAACCCTGGTGAAGCTATCCTCCTTCAAAACTTTGTACCCTACTTCAAGGAGATATGTAAGTGTTTCCACTAATGGCCCTCTGATCCTGGGTCTGGTTCTAATCTACCATGAACTACCTCTCTTACCATCCATTACATTGTTATGTACTGCTATGACAGTGCTGTCCTCATTACTATACAGTTATCTTCTCTAGTTGTTTTAGTTGCTGTCCACCTATGGCTTGCATCTACACTAATTCCTTTTTAATTTTCCAAACATGGTCTGTTGAAGTTATTTTGTACATATGTATATAGATTATGGCTGTATATTTAAGCACATTATAACTTTTAGCTACATCTCATTGTTATCTGTATCTAAATGTATTGTTATTAGTCACACTGTCTCTGTATATTACTGTTGTTCTTTGACCTTCCAGGTCCATCTTGTAAATGAGCTTGTCTCAATGGTGTTTCGCCTGGTAAAAAATAGATTGATTGATTGATTGATTGATTGATTTGACAAAAAACTGCAGGGCATTTTATCCTGCCTGAATCATAGGGCTAACAAAGGGCTAATCCACTCCTCCCTAAGGGTTCGGGTGGCAGCCATTTGGGAAATAAAAGGCCCACCTAAAGGGGTAAAGATCCATCAGGACACACACAGACATATTATGGCTACTCAAGGCCATACAAAACTGTATACCAATTTGCCATTCTCCAGTAACACCCTGGGACCTGAATGTGGTACTTAATGCATTGGCCAGAGCCCTTTTGAACCAGCAAGCATGGTTTTACCTTATTTCCTAATGATATACATCGTGTTTCTGGGGGCCATCTCTTTGGCATGCTGTTTTGGGGAACTGCAAGACCATTTTTTTTGCATCCAATTATGGTGTTCCACAATAACAGGGTCTCCTTACAACCAATACCTTCATTAATACTCAAGGTTAACTCACCATTTTGCAAGACACCCTTTAAAGTACTCTGTGACCCTCCCAAAGTACAGTAACTGTTGTACCAATGGAGGGGAGTCAATAATAGTCCAAAACACACACTATATATGTACTGTATACATGTACACTCCAGTATCGAGTATCATTATGATGTTGATTCATATATAGTCATTTATAATATATACTGTGTAAATCAGTCCACTACTAATAAAATACTACAGCTTGTTACAATAGGAGGACTTCAGTGTATTTATTTCTGATATACTTTGGAAGTTCTCAACTGAAGAGTCTCTGCAAGACTGGGGAAGGAGTCACTAAGATCGCAAATCTGACTAGATCATGCATCAACCTATTGGATCAATGGGGAATAACCACCAGTAAGGAATTCCAGATAACTATAAAGGGTATCTATATAATTACCATTACCAGGTGTTACCCCATGCTTGAGAACAGCTGAGATGGAGCACAAGGTAATCTCCATTACACAGTATCATTGCACTGGAGACTGTGTAATGGAGATTTACACATAATGGTTTTCCGTTGTAATCACAACTTGCCAGTAAGAATATAAATATTTAATATGTATCAACCTAATCTACATAATTTCTAATATTAATTTTTTTCTTGTATTTTACTCCTAAAAGCATTTCTTGATACACTGCATTATACGCAAGGTGCCATAGAAAATGAAATATTATTGTATGTACAAACAATTGTTTTTTTTAATTACTTTTTTTTATTTACCATGCTTTTTCCTTCCACTGCTGTGTGCCCAGCACCTCAGCCCAGTCACAGACGTCGGCTTCCACCTCCTCGCTTTGGACCGCGATCCTCCGATACTTCCTGGCTTGCCCCCCAGGGTGGGGTTTGTGGCACTGACCCCTAACAGTGCTGCAACGATGGGTACTAGGTCAGAGAGCCGGTCTGGAGGAGGCTAATCTAAGCTGAGGTGGGCTTCATCAAGAGTAGCCAGCAGCAAGGCTTTTTTTTTTTTGTGTTTCTTGGGGGCAGGGATGCGCAATGACATCCTGCATCCAGCCGGCCCCTTGAAAGCTCTCAAATGCCGGTCACTGTGGTACCCCCAGCCTCCACCAGGGGTCCGTCAAGCACTGGACATTCACCACACCCTCCCCCCAGAGAAGGACAGCAGTCCTAGGGAAGCTCCATCCTTCTCCCGGCCCCCCAGCCGGGCCTTCGACGACCAGGGTCCATTCCCAAACCCAGGTCACCAGAGTCGTAAGCGGAAATCCAACCACTGCACTGACAGGCCAGCCTTTAATTACTTTTTTTTTTTAACAATTGTAATTTTTATAAATCTCCTTGAAAATGTACATGTCATTTTAGAACCATTTTGGGGTGGGTTGGACACTTAGATCAACATGTCTGAAATCAAGCAATACTAAAGAATTAATGGTACAGTAAGTGAAGATGCTGTAAATACAGAAGTAAGACTAGAAAAGAAAATAATAGTGATGGTCCATATTGAAGGAATGGTAATCATGTTTTAGTTTTATCAGCAATCAACAAAACAGCACAATTAATTTGCATTTCAGCAATATACCACAAGAGAATGCAGGTGATGGCAAGATTTACCCACGCCTGATATGGTGGTTTGCTCACGGGGCTGCAGGCCAAGTGAGGAAAGCACACCAGGCATGGATAAATCCTGCCATCACCATCACCCTCTCATGGTATATTGCGATTATACAATGATTTAATTTTAACAAGACAGATATGATTTTGTTTTTGTTGTTTGGAAATGGTTTTATTATAAGCAGAGATGAAAGTTTGATACTTCCGTGGAAAAAATAGTTCTGAGATTGAACATTTCTTTCTATTTCAAGTGACATTAGTTGAACTTCACTTACAATTATGTGAGCTTCATGTTTCTCTCCTCAGGATTGGTTGGGTCTGCTATGGGATGTGGAGCAGCCTGGAGAGTGTTGCTGGTAGGTGGGGCAGCGGTTAGCGGAGGATGGTCACTGACTGCTGGAGGCTCCGGTGGAGATGTGGGATAGATGGCTTCGCACTCATCTGGCATCAGGTGTTCAGCAAGTGTGCTGTTTTGTGTATTTTGGATATTTGTAGACATTGTATTCCTGTCCAGAAAATTCAGAAATATGATTTCTAGCTGCTGTTCATTTATAATATCAAACGAGCAAGTCATATTTTTCTTTTGAATTTCCCGCGGTTGGTAAGCGAGCAGAGGTATAATGGCAGTCGACGTGTTTGATGTTTTTTAGTCACAGTGATATGCAGGTGACTGGGGGGGGGGGTTGGCTGCCTGGCACTTTTCCTTGTGGGGGTCATTGCATTATTTACACATTGTAAATCATGCCAGTCAGCCAATCTGGATACAATATTTTTAGAGCCATTCTAAAATTGTGTTTGGCATGAACAATAGTCCCAAAATTATACAAATAATTTGGCATGATGAGGTGAATTCCAATATATTAGAAGGGTAAGGTGCATTCCGTGACTGCATGTGGTATGTCAAAGAACTTGGGGTGTAACAGCTGTGGGAATGAACACTGCATTATTAAACATACTATATATCAAAAGTGATTCATTTAAGCAATATACCACAAGAGGCTGTGGGTGATTTCAGGATTTACCCATGCCTGTTGTGTTGTTTGGTCATGAGGCTGCAGGCTGAGTGAGCGAAACACTAAACAGCTGAACCGTGAACACTCCAGTAGGTAGGGGTGCTTAACGAAGGGCAGCCAGCTCTGCTTGGAAACATTAAAATCCAAAGGCAGAGCACTCCAGCAGTAATGCAAATAAATGCACTGACTTGCAAAATTATGCAAATAAAACAGCTTTATTGCTGAAAATCAAGTGTGTCTCATAAACACACCACACTCCACTTACAAACACACCACGCGTTGGTTAATCCTGGCTCACCTACATCCTCGAGTGGGATACTGCAATTATACAGTGGTGCCTTTATTTTTGTGCAAGAAACAAATAAAGAAAAAAGAGGTTTTATCATTTTGAATTATTTTTATTTAATGTATTTCTGTGTGAGAAAAAAATAGTCCTTGGTTGGTATCTAGTGCCCAGCTCCCCAGACAGATACACAGCAGCTATACTGAAACAATAGACTGCAAGTCATGTTTTTTTTAAAGAGTGCCCACAGCTCAGACTTGTTAATTCATCTCTATACATACAGCCTTTTGAAATTGCTCTATAGGACAGTTGCAATTATGGAGCAGTGGTTCCGGTTTTTTTTTACAGATTGTGGGCATGTGCTGCTATATACGTTGGTGCCTCACTTTCTAAGACTGGTTCCTTGGCTCCTGTCTGCTACTGGGCTGGGAAAACTGACTAGCTGGTGAAGTTGTTTAATACTCTCTCTCTCTCTCTCTCTCTCTCTCTCTCTCTCTGATTGGGCTCCTGGGAGAGGGTCTAAGCTCAGAGGCTTCCGAGTGACAACGGTCGCACATTTTAACAGTAGAGCCAGTGATTTCAATGGAGGAGGGAGAGGGTGTAAACACAGATATCGATGGAAATGAGAAGAAGCGAGTATGGAGCAGCAAGGAGTGACTGACAAAAGTACAGGTGACAACACTAAATGATTTTTTTTAAACAGAGGTCAGTAGCAGAGTTATTGTGTTTTTTGCAAGTTTTGGAGGCTTGCGTTACAGCGGGAGTTGGTAGATTTTTTCATTTGGTGTTGGGGTGTCAGAGTGATTTACAAATGGGGGGGGGTGTCCACATGTGACTGGCTGGCACCTCTTCACATGGGGTGAATGCAGGATTTACACATTGTAAATCGTGCCAGCCAGCCAATCAGGAAACAGTAGTTTAAGATCCATTGTATAATTAAGCAATAATGCACGACAGGGTGTGGTATATTGTGGGATATCGTCACGCCTTGGGTGGTTGGGCATGAGGCCGCAGGCTGAGTGCATCCAATGACCCGAGAAGTGACGATATCCCACGATATACCACACCCTGTCGTGGATTATTGCTATTATGAACAGGAATACAAGTTTTAGCAGTAAAAAAAAAAATTTATATTTTAAATCATTCTGAAAATGTGTTTTGTGAGGTGTTGGAGGAGTACCTTTTAATAAAATAGTTCCTGGACAGGTCTGAACAGCAGGTGGCACTGTTGTAAGTTGATTTATGGAGGAGGAGTGTACTATAGGTCTCTCTCAAAACCTAATCTGTGGCAAGAAGGAAGTAGCAATGTAAATGGGAAGAATGCACATCTTCCAGAAAGGCCTCTGGAAATGTAAAACTGTCACTTGGACGGCTGTACTGTTTAAAAAAAAACAAGTCGTGGGTCAGTTTTGGATCCTTTACTGTTTTTTTTTAAAAAAGATGCTTGCTCAAGGCACGACTCGTGCCATTCTGCCCTGTAGACACGATTGGACATGATCTGCGACTGCCGCCTAATGTTACATTTCTGTGGGGAATGGAACTGCAGGATGCGGAGGATGTTTTGGGCAGCTCAGTCATTGTCCTTCCCGACTCACAGCAGCAGTTCATTTTTTTTTTTTTTTTTAAGCAGCGGTGACTACTCGGAGTGTGGGGAGATGAGGAACACTGTGCGGTAAGTGAGGAGGCTGGTGAACGGAGGTTTTCTGAAGCAGTGATGATGTAGCCCGATATCATCACGGCTTCGAAACCCTCTCGGGCAATCAGCTTCCTCCATTTATGATCGCCGGTTCATAATTAAGCATTATACCACAACAGGGTGTGGATTATTGCAGGATTCACCATGTCTGGTGTGAGTTGGTCATGAGGCCACAGGCCAAGTGAGTAAACCACATCAGAAGTGGTAAATCCTGCCATGACCCACACCCTGGAGTGATATATTGTGATCATACAATGTGGCCCTGGTTTTTGGACAAAAAAATAAGAAAAATACTTTTTGTTTAAAATATTTTTATTGCATTTAATGTTGCACCAGTAAAACAATAATCTTGGGTTGCTAGGGAAGCTTGGTTTTCTGCACATGCACAGGAGTGTTTTGGAATTAGCAACCCAATGTTTTAACTGGCACAGGAAATGTTTTAAAGTGTGCCACATGTTGCCACTCGACTGTGTCCCAGTTCTGCTTTTGTTGTAGGAGTCGGGAGAGTCTAGACACAGTTCTGAACTTGCTGCACACCTGATTTAGTAGAGTACTGGCTCCCTTTATTTATTTTTTGCTTGTATTGTGTGCTTGCACTGCAGCACTTCACAACTATCATTCCCTGGTCATTGGACAATGAAAGAAACTTGCTGGGGTTGTTTTTGTTTTAATTTTTTCACTCTCTGTTTTTTTTTTTTTTTTATTTGTTTACCCTGTGTTTCAACTTCCGTAATAATGAACAGGGTCAGAGATCAGAGGTTGTTGAATGGCAATGGCCGCAACATTTGAAATCAGGATCCCTGCTGTGACTGCCCTTCTGGTCCTTCTCTTTGGCACTCTGACCAGAGGCTGAGGAGACCATACTATGGTGACAAGGAGGTAAATATTTTTAAAAAGAAAATTGAAAGGACACTGTTTTTTATTTTCTTACAGGTACTGTACCTTTGGGCAGAATTTTTATACTGTTTGGGGGTTATTACTCAGTTTAGCAAGCAGCTAATCTTGATGTCCGTCACTGAGTCAGAGTAATTTCAGGGTGAGTTCTTGATGTGGCTGACTGGTAACTGGCACCTTTTCCCATTGGTATTTCAGAGGATTTATAAAAATGGAGAAAAGGTGCCAGTTAGCCAATTGGAAGACAGCATTTCTTGTGTCCATTGTATAATGTGTGATTTAATATTGTAACAACACCTATCAAGGTACGTTTTTCAGCATTTAAATTCATAGTGTAAATATTATTTTACTATAATATACAAAAACATAAAGGTTGATTTGCTTTTTAGTAATATTTGACATACACGGGCAATGTTCATGCACTTGAACGTTTTTGCTATGACTTCTATCTTAGATCTTTAGATTTAAATCTCCTATCTCAAAGTTTCTCTGTTCATGTCACTGTTTTCTGAGCACAACCATGTTGTGAAAAATACTGCAAATTTCATGTCAAGCATGTTTTGCTGCCAAGGCTTAATTTCTTTATTAGGATTTGATTGGTTTCCAGCAGTATATCACAGCTGGAATCAGCAGAAGAGTTACGCAAGATTCCACCCAATTTGAATTTCAGAACCTTCTGTTCTTTATCATTGAAGACATTTTCAGCAGAACAGAATATTATTCCTTTCAACGTTATTTGTTTGGTTATGCCTGCTGTGAAGTTCTAATCCTTTGCTTGTGATAGCGGATTATGATTTTAAAACTGAAAACAAAGCAGCAGGGACAGATGAAGTCCAAGAGGCTGTTTTCATGCAAGTATCTTTAGTAATAAAGATTCAAGTTTTTTTTTATTTAATGAAATTTGAGTCCTCTCAAACTTTTTGCCTCTGGTGGCTTCCTAAACAAGAGGGGCTGAATTTTCGAAGCTAATAATACATAAGTTGTGGCAGTTGTTCACCACTGCCACATCTGTGACACATGCATGTTGTTTTTTTTTTTTTTGATGCATGCGTCATTTTCGTTGAGCAACCTGCAGCATTTGTGGCATGAAGTTAGACCATCCTTTGTGTGGTTTAACAGTCATGTCACAAGTAGCCCAACTGTGGCAAAAACCTACTGCAATCCTTTGAAAATCCAGCTGCAGATCTCAAACTGGAGAACAGTACAATAAGTAGTGAATAACTGGCCCAGTAGTAGAGAGCGCAGAACTGTGAAGGAGGATGTCAGGTTCAAATCCCGCTACAGCCACTGACTTTATATACAGCTTTTAACAAGCCTCTTGAGCTCCCACAGCTTCAGTCTACACAGTGTACTTTAGGGCATACTGGACCAATAAAGTCTAAAAATAAATTCACTTTTTATACTAAACAATCCTAGCCTATAATAGGCAACTGTAAAGCAGCAGAAACAAGGTGTTTGTGTGTGTTGGGGGGGGGCAGACTAAAGTCCATTTCAGAGGAAAGATTCTGGAAAGAACCAGCAGCTCCAGAAGTGGACAAGACTATGGGACCAGAGTGACAGCATATATCCAAGGGTACTAAAGGAACTGAGGGGCTGCTGGCTGCCCCACTGACAGCCTTATTCAACAGCTCACTGGAATTGGTTGTGGGTTCTGGAGGACGGGAGGACAATGGCCATGGTCCCACTACATACTGTAAGAGTGGGAGCAGGAAGGAGGCTAGCAGCTACAGGCCAGTGAGCCTCACCTCAGAGGTGGGGAAATCAATGGAAACACTGTTAAAGGAAAGGCCGGTAGAGTATTTTGAATCAAATGGGCTGCAAGACCAAAGGCGGCATGGATTTGTGTAGGTAAGGTCATGACAGATGAACCTGATTGATTTCTTTGACTGGGTGACCAGGGAACTAGATGAGAGGAGGACAGTGGAAGTGGCCTATCTGTACTTTAACAAGGTCTTCGACACTGTGCTGCACAAAACACTGATTAAGTAATTGAGCAGCCTAGGGGTGAGATCCAAAGTGATGAACTGGGTTAGAAATTGATTAACGGATTGGCAACAGAAGGCGGTGGTTAATAGTACTGACTCAAAGGATGGAGGCGTGACTGATGGACTGCTGCAGGGCTCAGTACTAAGACTGATCCCCTTCAATGTCTTTATAAGTGAGATTTCAGATGAACTAGAAGGGAAGGTATGCCTTTTCACAGATGATACAAATATCTGTAATAGGGTGGACAATCAGGAGGGGGTTTAAAGAATGCAGAGCAATCTTGGGAAACTCAAGGAATGGTCAAAAACATGGCAGTTGGGGTTCAGTGCCAAAAAGTGCAAAATTATGCACCTGGGACATAGAAACACAGGAACTTAGTATAGAATGCAGGGGGAAGTACTGTCAGTCACTAAGCAGGAAAGGGACCTTGGGATTATCATATCTGATGACCTCAAAGTATCAGAACAGTGTGCCAAGGCAGTGGGCAGGATCAGTGTGATACCATGAAGTATTGGGAGTGATATCTCCAGCGGGAGGAGGGAGGTGGTGTTGCCACTGTATCACTCACTGGTGAGACCCCCACCTGATGTATTGTGTCTGGTTCTGGAGACCACACCACAGAAAGGACATAGACAGAGTGGAGGCAGTCCAGAGGAGGGCAACTAAAATGGTGCAGGGGTGGCACCAAAAGCACTATGAAGAAAGACGAAGGGATCTCAGCATGTACACCTTTGAAGACAGGAGAGTGAGATGGGACATGATAAAGACCTACAAGTACTGTACCTCATGGGGAGAACAGGGTGCAGGAAGGGAGTCTCTTCCAAAGGAGAAAGAGCACCAGGAACCAGACAGAGTGCAATAAAGCTGAGGGGGGTATTAAAGAAGGATATGAGGAGCTGGCCCATCAACACAGCAGTAGGGCTACTGCTTGCAACACCAGCATCCCTAGGAAAATGAGCCTGGATCATCTGAAGCCAGTCAGGGGAAGGGGAGGGGAGGATTAAATGACCCAGGGGATGCTCTTCTCCTCCCGGGGGGTGGGGATGGTGACACGTCTCACAGTGCTAGTGGCACCAGTAGACATGTGAGTGACAGAGTGAATGGGACACAAGGTGGGAGGGACACTGTGCTATATATCACTTGAGCATTCCAATGTACAGTCATGTCAGGGACTATGTCCAAATGCTGGTATCCCTATGAGGCATGGGGACATACAGCACAAAGAGAATGGAGGAAACTAAATAAATTCTAAAACCCCTACACTTTCTGTAGCTCTGTGAAGTCTAGTGCATCCAGACCAAAAAGGCAAGCATATCTTCCAAGTCTGAGGGGAGGAGGTGCAGAAACAATAAATAAACAAAAGAGGGATGTGAAGACGTGCTGCTTCACTGAAAGAGTGGTTGATGCCTGGAATAGACTGACAATGGAAGTAGTGAAGAAAAAAACAGTAAGGGGCTTCAAGCCTGCATGGGATAGACATAACAGAATAATGGTGTGTAGTAGAGCATTGTTCTATGTAGAAATCCATCCTTTTCAAAATGTTGCTGTACCACAGTTCAAAGGTCATGGAATGTGATTGTACCCTTCTGTGGTAGAACAGCATTCTAGAACCTCTAGCAACTGTGCAAGTCAGTTTCATTGTGAAAGAGAAAAAAACACAATGCACACATTTCACATAATACTAAACACTATAAAAAACAGAGGATGAGCAACTTTATGCATAACCAGTGTGTTCTGCCACTGTGGGGTTCTGATTCCCATTGACCTCTTGAACTTCGCTCTTGAGGTCAGTGGGAACCTGAACCCCTCTGTGGCAGAACACACTGGTTGTGCATAGTTGCCTGTCCAGTATTCTCTACTTAGTGAATAGGTGGGGGGGAGTGAGGGTCACCAGCGACCAGTTAGGGTCTGTGGAGGCAGATTAGACAGGGACCATCTGGGCAGACTGGAGGACCAAGTGGTTCTTTACAGCTGGCAAATTTTGTGTTTCTTTTTTTCTATGTTTCACCTACTCGTGCTGTTTCTTTATTTAATAAATCTAATTTTGTATATATTTGCTTTATAAAGTAGTCAGAGCCTTGAGAGATAGGTACTATATCAAAATAAATTGTCCTGCCAAAGCACGAACACAGGCACATACTTACACTTTGCAACACTCGTACTCTAAAGGTCATGTCATCCAGAGTTTGCAACCAACCTACTGTAGTTTTGACCCAGGCCCAACATGCCTCCTTGTGGGGTGTGTTGAGGTGATCAGCCCAGTCCTAGCTGAGATGGTCTGGAGTTTGTTGAAGACTGGGGTGTTTCCTGGCCCCCTGAATGAGGCAGTGGTGAGACCTCTCCTTAAGAAACCTTTCCTCAACCCAGATTGTCTGGCTAACTACAGACCTGTCTCTAATTTCTCTTTTGTGGGGAAGGTGGTTGTGTTGCAGCTGGAGGATCATTTGACCACCCATGATGTCTATGATCCCCCCTTCAGCCCAGATTTAGGAAGAGGCATAGTACCGAGATGGTACTGGCTCGAGTACTGAATGATCTCCTAATAGCGAGAGATTGGAGGACCAGTTCAATCTTGGTTTTCCTTGATCTCTCTGCAGCATTTGACACAGTGGATCATGGTGTGTTACTGAAGTGACTGCGGCTGATCTGTGGACTGTTGGGTACAGTTCTCAGATGGTTTCCATCTTTCCTCATGGGTAGGACTCAGAGAGTGGTGTCGGGGATTTATTCCTCGGCTCCTCTCCCCCTATCCTGTGGGGTACTGCAGGGCTCCATTTTGTCACCCATGCTGTTCGTGGTGTATATGCTGCTGTTGGGAGACATTATAAGGTGGTATGGACTGAGTTTTCACTAGTATGCAGATGATACTCAGCTATACATGTCCTTTGTGCCCAAACAGGGTGGAGCTGTCTCGGTCTTTAACAACTGCCTCTCTGAGATCCAGGACTTAATGAGTGCCAACTGGCTGTGGCTGAACCCGGATAAAATTGAGGTGCTGGTGGTGGACTCAGGTTGTCAGGGCATGGGGCCACCAGCAGGACAATTTTCTGGGCTTTGACTCAGTGGCATCCAGCTGGCGACCTCTGACCAGGTGCAAAATCTGGGCGTTATTTTTGATGATGCTCTGATGCTTAAATCTCAGGTGTTAGCCATTGTCAAGACCTCTTTTTACCATCTGAGGAATATCACTGGGATAAAGCATCTGGTCCTGCCCAACGATCTTCCAACCTTGGTCCATGCCTTCGTGACCTCCCACCTTGACTACTGCAATGCCCTTTACCTAAGGCTTCCAGGGTTTGATATCCGCCACTTGCAGGTGGTGCAGAATGTGGCCGCTAGGCTGTTGACTGGCTTACCAAGATCTTGCCACATCACGCCTGTGCTCCAGCCTGCACTGGCTGCCAATACAGTGGTGGATCACCTTTAAGGTCAGATTACTGACCTATAATGCCCTACGCAGTCAGGGATCCCGATACTTGCAAGATCTCTTCTGTCCCTACTGTCCCTCCACCCACTCCGCTCCTCCAATGAGGGATTGCTAGAGGTGCTCAGGGTTCGACTAAAGACCTTGGTAGCCCACTCTTTTGCTTTTGTGGCCTCTACCCTGTGGAACTCTCTACCTCGTTGGGTGAGAGAGTGCCTGACTGTCGAGAGATTTAAGATTGCTCTTAAAACCTATATATTTGGGCTTGCTTTCTCTGACTCTTTTTAGATCTGCTGATATGGGTTTTAAAATTGTGTTGTTATGGCTGTGGGCAGAGCCTACAGCCATCTTGCTTTAGCTTGAAAAAAGGGGTTTCTGTGTGTAACCATATCTCCATTTTTGTAACATGGATATACATATGTGTCTACGGGTTCGGGGAAGGATGAGGTTACCTGGCACAAGAGACCTAGGTTTGGCTACTCTGCACAGGGGCACCCAAGTAAATCCAACTACAGGAAGCAATAACTGTAATGTACAGAACCAGAATTGGGATTTTTCAGTGTGGCTTTATTTATTAACTAACTGAACATAAACAAAGCACTGCATGGTCCCCCAAAGGGCTACGTTACTGTAATGCAGATTAGAGGTTAAACCCAGCGGTCCATTTGAGGAATGAACACATTACTACAGATGTCTGGCTTTGGACCCACCAGGCACTCAGCCGGACTTTGCATGCGCATTGGATACATAGCCCGACTGGCCTGGCTCCCCTGCCGGCCACTCGACTGACGGTCCACTTGGCGAATGAACCCAAACTTTACTTGGAAAGACATCCCATCAAACAAGAGGCTCCCAAACTGTGGCTCCCACCACTTGAAGTCTGAGACTCCTAGAGATTTTGTTTTCATACTTCCAATGAAACTCCCATCAAACAAGGAGTAATTTTCCCATCCTGTGGCTCCCCACCACTTAGAGTCTGTGACTCCTAGAGAGATTTTCAAGTTGCGACCCACGTCTGGGTACCCACCCCATCACTGGCCAAGCGCATGAGGCAAGTAGCAAAAACACAGAAGAAATCCGTAGAGGTGGACCTGGTTACTAAAGATGGGGGGTTTTCCCACCTCCAGCTCCCACAGCCCATACCCGGCCATTTCTCTGGACACACAGAACTTTAGACTTTAAAATGTAGATTGAACGGTGGATGACCTGAAGCACCCCCTCTACAGTGAGCTTTAAATTCATTAACACTTTAAACAGATGACTGCTCTATTTGTTTGTCCTAGTTGGCATAGTCCTACCAAATAGCAGTCCACATTTACTTGAAATCCAACTGAAGAAAAGAAGTTGTTTGCCCCTTCCAATGGAGCCAAACACTCACCCATTCGTTGCAGGTGCCCCACAGGCGAAGTACTGTAACCTTTGCTGTTATACATGAACAGACTGAACTTAAATTAAAACAGGCAGCTTTCTTCCAGGGTGGGAGAAGGATTGCCCCTGGAACCCACAGAGACTTTCCTCCCCTCCCCAGAGGAGGGGGGCACTGAGACTGGGGAGCGGTCTCCACCACTTTAAAAAGGTAAAATACAGGAACACTTCATTTTTCTGAGTGAGAAATCACACTGCACACTAATGCTTCATTCTTGCTTAAGGACAAACAGAAGACTCCCCTTTGAATATCCCAAAGTTCTAAACTTCACTCCCTGAGCTGGAGATTCCAAAGTGGCTCATGCAGACAGTTCTATAATGATGTCATCTCTCAAGTCTCAGCTGTGGCTGAGGACAGAGTGAGACAGTGTGAAACCCATTTAACTGGAGTTTCACAAGCTGCCTTCCCTGCCTACCACTAGGTCTTACTGGGATTCTAGTAACCCCGGGTAACAAAGGGGTTACACTCGCCCTTGACCAGGAAAATGACTGTCCCCAGTCATTATGCACCCAGCCTAGGCTATCCAACCCTATGTGCTACCTATGGAGGGGGGTGATCAGGGCTCCCTCCTACCATGTGCGAGCACAGGTAGGCAACACTAAGGGCCTAGAGGCTCATAGCTGACATATCAGCTTCTACTCTATCCACTTACTATGGACACCTAGTGGCTCTGGTAGAACCATCCAGAGCATAGCCCTGATAGATCAGCACTGCGGCCCCTACTGCAAGTCAGGGCCTCAGCCTGTCCATCCCCCTTAACCCTCTAGGGAAAACCTATCTACCTCTAACATAACATCCCAAACAAAAACAAAACCCAGGGACCTCCCCGACCTTGGGCAGCCTGCAACTACAACCACTAGCAATAATAACACAGTACATTTAAATTCTACACCATAAGCACTGACGAGGGACTCCGATGAGCCCCTCCTCCTCTTCTTGTCTTCTCTTTTGTCTTCCAGGAACACCTGTAAGAAAAGACAAAAAAAAAAAAATATATCCTAATCTGCATGTACAGTCTATCTAAACAACAACAGTGACGACAACAACAACAACAACAACAACAGCCCTTACCATACAGAAAAAACAAAAGCACTGAACAATCCCAAAAAGAAAAATATTTTTTTTTTTTAGAAAAAGGTAGAAAAACAGTATTTACATTAAAGTACAATGACATTGGTAACAGTATACCTTTGGGGGGGATGGAATGCCCTAAATGTCCCAACTAGTGACTACAAGGCCCGAAGGCCAGTCCATTAAAGAGTCTCTCCTGGGATGAGCCCGTGAAGCATAGTTCTTTAAGGCAATAATCCCGAAGGAGAGTCTTCTGTGGACAGTTCACACACACTGTTTGAAGTCTGTAGTGTAGGCGTGTATTGCAATGTCATAAAGATAGAATAAAAAGATTCTTTTGGACTTACCAGCCTCTTGAAGTATTCGAATTACAAACCTGGTCCCTTCCGAAGACTCTCCTGGCAGCATTTCTTCTGATACAGCTGGGCGGACATCTTCCGGAACCCACAGGAGTGCACATCTGGAAACAGCTGGGCTGATGTCATAACTGGAGAAGGAACCTTAGAACAGGAACAAAAAGAGAAACAGCTGGTCCGGCGTCATCCGATTACCAGGCGATGAACAGAAAAACAGCTGGGCTGGTGTCCTCTCTGGATCTGAAGTCATCTGGTGGTACCAGTAGATGGTTGCTGATTAGGGCAGTACACTGTGGACTGAAGAATATGGGGCACCTGATTTCTTGTTTATTCATATTAGCAGTTCAATAAGGGCACTTCACAGTCTAGATGTGGCAGTATTGACTACCACTGCTCAGCTCTCCATTTTGTAGGCACGGGCTTAATTACTGGGAGGTCCTTGCACTGGGGCCAATAGTAGGGGGTCAGGGCTTGAATTATTACTCGTCTGGATGCACATAATTCACACAGTGGGAGACCAGCGTCCCTCTCCGTCCACTATTCTCCTCTGTCCATAAACAGTGTCCTGCCTCTCTTCCACTGTGTATACTTTTCGTGGAACAGTCTATTCTTTACATGCTAGTTAGCCCCAGGATGCACATGTTTCATTGCTTCATCCCAGATCCAAGGTTTCCTGCAGTTCTCAATCTCCTCCCAGACTCTCCGAGGAAAGGTAGGAAAGGTCATACCAAAGATTTCATTGGCCTTTCTATGAACCAGTCTCTCGTCTTTACTTGCTTTGGTCAATCTGAGACCGCTGACCTGGCTTGGGGTGGCCAGTCCTGGTTCTGCCAGCTTCGCATCCTCAATGAAATTAAAAATGGATCCCTAACTTCTTCTTCTTCTGGTGAAGCCAGGGCAGTGGCATCATCACCTTCTTGAACACATTCCTCCGAGGCAAGATCTTGAGGCTTTGTACCCGTTCCTTTCTCACAAGGCCACATAGGTTCCCCCTCATCTTCCTCTTCACTGAGGATCTGAGCCCAGGAGTGAGCAGTAGTTCTCACCCCTGAGACTATCCATTCATCACTGGGAGCGGAGGTCGACACCTCCCATTCAAAGGCCTCCCGCATCTCATCTTCACCTTCAAGACTTGGGCTTGCCCCCCCCCAACCCAGGGGACTATTGATGCTTTATCTGAACTTGCCTTCTGAGATCCAGCATCCAATGCTTCAATTTCAGATTCAGTCTCTAATTCTGCACTCTCTAACTTTGTGCCACACTCCCCCGAGGGACCTCCCTCCACAGGCTCCGCCTGATGCTGTGCTGCCAACTGCAGATTCTTGAAGTTGTGTCCATGTGGGAGCCAAACGAATTTGAGGCACCTTATACAAGCCATATTTTTGTAGACATCCAGCACAGTGAGGAATCATGAAGACATCCTTCCAGCACTCAAGCACATCTGGCATACACGCACTGGATAATTAGGAATTGCCACATCAGGAGGAGTTGCTCTCATAGCATCAATTTTCAATATCTCTCAATCTATTTACTGCTGCTGTTACTGCAACCCGGGCATGATCTGGGTAACGAGCTGGTCCTGAGGCCATAACTGCAGAAAACAAACAAAAGTTCACTGTAACTGAAAGTCCCACTTTAAATGAACACACTCTGTAGCTTTAAAATGGCTCCTCTGCTGCTGTGTTTACTTTACTACCCCACCCTGTAATGGCGGCGGCAGCACTCCTGTGCATCAACATTCAGACTCTGGGTCAAGCCACTGCGCACCCGATTTACATCAGTTACTAATAACTTTTATTCAAACTGCACAACTTGCTCTGTTCTGGCTGTTCACACATTTTACAGGATTTTCCTTGGACTTTTCACATGCTGGCAACATTCATTTAATTACAGTCCCTTTTAAAACTTCAGGTTTCAGCACAGGATTGCCTGCTTTTACTAGTGTTGCACTTATTTTACAACCCACAGTCTCTCTCTGGCTGCAAACTTTAAACTGAGGCTACTTTCATTGCTATGCACACATTTAATGGCTTTACAGACTTGTACTTGCCAGCAGGATATCACACAATCGCTACTTGCAAAGCGACTATACAGCTGCACACACATTTTATATGGCATTATCTGAAAATCACTGATTTGAGCAGTTTTAATTCGTTTACTCACGGTTATTGTAGCACATTGCTGCGATGGGGTAAAACGGCCTGCAGCCAGATTTTGAAGGCCTCAGATTGCAAACGGGCAGGCAGTCTCCGCGATCATAGTATTAACCACACAATTCACTGATCCCACGATCGATAAGCGGGTTGAGCCCGATTTTTAACTGGAAAGTCACTTTTTTACTGTTTACAGCACTTTGAACACTTTGCGAACGCTCCTCCATTGCCAGTACACGAACTACTCTCTGTCTCCCCCTCGAATGCTGAAACAGACTCTGAAGAGCTGGCTGAGGGGCGGGACTAATGGCAAACTGACCAACCACAAGATGCCATGCAAATGAGCCTCTTCTTCCTCACGAGAGCTCCTCTCCTCACGGCGATCGTCGAGCAAGCAAATTTAAACTGAAAAGATGCACTTTTTTTTTTTCAACTGACTCCATGGCAGGAGCCCATTTCAACCATGTAACATTGCCATTAACTCTGCAGTCTCTAGTATTGCACAGGAAGCATTTCCAATGTCCAGGGCATAATTTCTCTGTTGCTACCCCTAGTTTTCCACACTTTCCTTCACAGAACTTTATTTTAAAACTGACAAACGCTGTAAACTATGTTGATGCAGGACAAGGACACACACTTTGGCTTTACAGCTCCTTGGTAAACAGTTTGCATTTTTTAAACAGCAGCACAAGATTCACAGCACACAGCAACACACTAGGAAATTGCTTCAACTTTTTGGGCTACCGACTGCCAGATAGCCAAAACGCTAGCCTACTTGCCCAAGCACCTTCCTTCCCAAACAAATCCAAACCAGTGCCTCCATTTTTGTAACCATATCTCCATTTTTGTAACATGGATATACATATGTGTCTACGGGTTTGGGGAAGGATGAGGTTACCTGGCACAAGAGACCTAGGTTTGGCTACTCTGCACAGCGGCACTCAAGCAAATCCAACTACAGGAAGCAATAACTGTAATGTACAGAACCAGAATTGGGATTTTTCAGTGTGGCTTTATTTATTAACTAACTGAACATAAACAAAGCACTGCATGGTCCCCCAAAGGGCTACGTTACTGTAATGCAGATTAGAGGTTAAACACAGTGGTCCATTTGAGGAATGAACACATTACTACAGATGTCTGGCTTTGGACCCACCAGGCACTCAGCCCGGACTTTGCATGCGCATTGGATACATAGCCCGACTGGCCTGGCTCCCCTGCCGGCCACTCAACTGACGGTCCACTTGGCGAATGAACCCAAACTTTACTTGGAAAGACATCCCATCAAACAAGGAGGCTCCCAAACTGTGGCTCCCCACACCACTTGAAGTCTGAGACTCCTAGAGAGATTTTGTTTTCGTACTTCCAATAGAAACTCCCATCAAACAAGGAATAATTTTCCCATCCTGTGGCTCCCCACACCACTTAGAGTCTGTGACTCCTAGAGAGATTTTCAAGTTGCGACCCACGTCTGGGTACCCACCCCATCACTGGCCAAGCGCATGAGGCAAGAAGCAAAAACACAGAAGAAATCTGTAGAGGTGGACCTGGTTACTAAAGATGGGGGGTTTTCCCACCTCCAGCTCCCACAGCCCATACCCAGCCATTTCTCTGACACACAGAACTTTAGACTTTAAAATGTAGATTGAACGGTGGATGACCTGAAGCACCCTCTACAGTGAGCTTTAAATCCATTAACACTTTAAACAGATGACTGCTCTATTTGTTTGTCCTAGTTGACATAG
Source organism: Neoceratodus forsteri (assembly GCA_016271365.2). Classification (NCBI taxonomy): domain Eukaryota; kingdom Metazoa; phylum Chordata; order Ceratodontiformes; family Ceratodontidae; genus Neoceratodus; species Neoceratodus forsteri. The sequence continues at coordinate 1,489,468,625 of CM057455.1, read as the reverse complement.
TCCTACCAAATAGCAGTCCACATTTACTTGAAATCCAACTGAAGAAAAGAAGTTGTTTGCCCCTTCCAATGGAGCCAAACACTCACCCATTCGTTGCAGGTGCCCCACAGGCGAAGTACTGTAACCTTTGCTGTTATACATGAACAGACTGAACTTAAATTAAAACAGACAGCTTTCTTCCCAGGGTGGGAGAAGGGGATTGCCCCTGGAACCCACAGAGAACTTTCCTCCCCCCTCCCCAGAGGAAGGGGGGCACTGAGACTGGGGGAGCGGTCTCCACCACTTTAAAAAGGTAAAATACAGGAACACTTCATTTTTCTGAGTGAGAAATCACACTGCACACTAATGCTTCATTCTTGCTTAAGGACAAACAGAAGACTCCCCTTTGAATTTCCCAAAGTTCTAAACTTCACTCCCTGAGCTGGAGATTCCAACGTGGCTTATGCAGACAGTTCTATAATGATGTCATCTCTCAAGTCTCAGCTGTGACTGAGGACAGAGTGAGACAGTGTGAAACCCATTTAACTGGAGTTTCACAAGCTGCCTTCCCTGCCTACCACTAGGTCTTACTGGGATTCTAGTAACCCCGGGTAACAAAGGGGTTACATGTGGAACACAATTTTAGTAGTTTTCAGTGTATCCATCCATAACTACAGATCCCTATGGCAGTTAAAAAATACTCCCTTTTTTCTTTTTAAAATGATGGACACCGAACTCCAAGCTGCTTTTCTCTGACAGCAAAAGTGCACACCTTCCAAACAAATCTAAATATCTTTAAAACTATTCAAGGTGCCCACAAAAATAACCAGTGTGAAAGCTGTTCAAGACAAAAAAAACTTTCACATGAAATCTGAATTCTTTATATTTTGTAAAATATGGTCTTCCAAACAACCTCATTTTTTTCTCTCTGAGTGAACACAGCAGAAGTCATGCCAAACAAATGTAAATATCTCAGAAAGTATACAAGTTACCAATATACAACCAAGGAAAAAATTACCTTTCAAATGAGGGTAGTCACTAATCTGAATTCATTAGATTTGGGTATGTTCATGGAAACAGAGTACCAACTTAGAGATTAACTTCTCCAGTCTATAACTGGCACAACAAGTGGTTAGTAGCAAAAATTAGTATATTGGGTTGTTGCTGATACTGAGCAGAGATAAAAAAGATAAAATGAAAATCCTAGCACAACAGCTTTTTTTGGTTTTTTTAGACGTAATATCCAAAAGGTGTCATGTATTTCTATCCTGAAATGTGACATTAAAACCTATGACATTTGCACTGTACGTGCTCCTGTGAATAATCATTATTTGTAAATAAATCAGTGCTGAAATCCAAGGTGTCTTGTGTTTTATTTATTTATTTTAGTTTACAGCCCGATAGTGTTCTCAGGGATATTAATGTTTTGCAGCCAAACTCCCCGTGGTGAATGCACTGATGGTGTCCACAAGGCCAGGCATGGTTCTGATTTTAGTTTTCAGCTCTTTGCTCTAAAATTGCAGTTTTTTCAATTCTTTCCCTCCTTCCCCTCACCCCATACTGTGTAAACACCCTCCCTGTTGTTTTAATATCCTAATCCCCATCTCCTTCCAAATGACTTTTGACACACCCCAATCATGGTGTCCAGCTCCGAAGATGTACGTACACCATGGTCAGGAGTTGGGAACCTGCCTTAGTAACCTATGGAAGCCTCACAGTGATGTGGTAGGGAGTGCTCAGAACACTGCTTAAAAGGGTCTGCTCCAGAGTTCTTAGCCCTTCTTGCCACTGGACTATCACACCGAAAGAACTTGGTGTCCACTGCCAGCATCCACCATAAAAACACCACGGTCTTACCTTTAGTATACAAACATCACATTTTTCAGGGAGTTTCTCAATCATACTGCTAGACTGGAGAACCAGGAGTGCCAAGGGCTGGATTACACTGTTTTCCTCCTGTTTTTTTTTCAGAAATGTTTATTTTGAAATGTTTGGTGTCCACGTACATACACCGCAGTGTCTACATACATACATCACAGTGTCCAAGTACACACACCATGGCGTCTGCTGTACATACACCACAGTGAGCAGTCCTGTTACAAGGCATCTTTAAGTCAGTTATCTTACCACATGCCTACTTTTAACCAGTTTAATCATGGTATCTTAAACCACATTGAAATGTATCAATGTGCTTCTTACAAGTAACATTTGTTTTCAATTACAGCAGCTGATTGGTGTCCATGTACACATATCACAACCATTTTGTGTCCACATAAATACACCACAGTGTCTGCTGTACATACACCATGGTGAGCTGTCTTGTTCACAGGAACCATCAAGGCAGTTATCTTACCACATGGCCAGTTTTTACTGGTTTGATCATAGTATCTCAAAATACATTTAAAACTTGATATATTCTGAATTTAAAAATTTGACCTTCATGTCACACTTTGGTACACCATTTTCATGAACATACCCATTTTTTAAAATATAGCCATCTGAAAGGCGAAAATTGTGAAGAAAAGTGAAAATTCAGGTAATCAGATGGCCATAGTTTAAAAAATATAATTACTGCAGCTTAATTAATAGGCTCATTGGAAAGATATTTTTGTCCTGAACAACGTTCATAACAATGGTTTATGTGTAATGAATATAATTTTAGAGATATTTACATTTGTTTGGCATAACTCCTATGAAAAATGAAAACTGAGGTAATCAGATGGCCATAGTTTAAAAAATATAATTAGTGCACTTAATGAATAGGCTCATTTGAAAGGTATTTTTGTCCTGAACAACTTTCATACTGGTTTGTTATCTGTAACTTGTATACTTTTAGAGGTATTTACATTTGTTTGGCATAACTCCTATTGCACTTCCAAACAGCCTCAGTTTTGCAAATTACTATGCCACTTAAGTGAAATTCTAAACCAGACCACCTTGTTCATCTCTTGTCATGCCTAGTTTAAAGTGGACAGGAATTGATTATGTTCTGGGGGCATGGAGACAAGCCACTGTCATTCCCCTGTATAAAAAGGGAGATAAAAGCAACACTTGTCAGCTTAACAAGTTCTCTATGTAAAATTTTGGATGGCATCATTAAAGATTATATATTATATATATATTATATATTAGAACATATACAACTGAATCACCTGGGTGATGATACACAGCTCGGGTTCACCAAGGGAAGATCATGCCAGATGAATATGCTGGAGTTTTATAACAAGGTTAGCAAATCCCTAGACATGAGTAAACCAGTGGATGTCATTTTTCTGGACTTTACTAAAGCATTTGATAAACTGACATCATGAAATAATTAAAGTATTACATTCTTTGGGGCTACATGGCAACATTATCTCATGGATTCATGCATGGTTAAGTGAAAGAAAGCAAAGAGTAAGCATCAAGGAGGATTACTCCAACTGGGCTGGTGTGACAAGTAGGGTGCTGCAGGGGTCAGTATTGGGAGTGTGTCTTTTCAATGTCTATGTGTCACAACTCAAGTGTGATCAGTCAGGAGTATGTATGACAAAGTTTACAGATGACTGCAGGCTGGGAGTGGTACCAAATCAACATTCGCCTCACTTAGGAATGCAGGAAGCCCTTGACCACATCGAAGCTTGGTGTAACACCTTTAAATTACCACTCAGCCTGGACAAATGCACGGTCATGCATTTGGATAAACAAAATCCCAAGCTGCCCTATATGTTAGGAAACAACAAATTGCATGTTGTAACAGAGGAGAAAGATTTAGGCATGAACATCACAAATGACCTTCAATTTAAATCTCACCGCAATAACATTATCAAAAGGGCTAATGTGGTGTTAAACTGCATTCTGAAGCACATTACCAGCAGGGATAGAGGAGTTGTGATGCCACTGTTTAGTTCCCTGGTGAGGCCTATTCTGGAGTATGGGGCACAAGTCTGGTCTCCGTTCCATAGAAATTAGATAGATAGATTGGAGAGGATTCAGAGGAGAGCAACTAGGTCAATAAGGGGCATGGAGAATAAGGAATATCAACAGAGACTGGATGAATTAGAGGTGTACACTTTGGAGTACAGGAGGTAGAGGGGGGCATGTGCTTGCTGTTTAGATCACTTAGCAATCAGGATCTATGGGAGAGACTAGGTCTGGAATTCTGGGACCAACATTATACAACTAGGGCACATACAATACAACTAAAAAGCAAAAATTGTAGAACTTGCAGAAGGAAATGTGGTATAGCCAAAGGGTGGTGTCTTCCTGGAATGAATTACTTCAAAAAGTGGTAGGTAGCCCCTTTAAGGAATGTTTCAAATTAAGACTAGATGCTTATAAGAATCAGATACCCGTATAATTAAGTGGCGAGCACCATGGACGCAAGTCTTTTTTTTGCTCAGTATTTTACCTATGATGATACCTATGATACCTTGTGCATAGCTTATCATGGTCGCCATCAGGCATTCCACTAATGGCTTTCCTCTTTTTATTCAGCAACATTCTCCTCTTGCTTACACTGAAAGAATTTCACAAAAATAAATAAGTAAATTCAATCAATGGGGTGCAAAAACAAAAGAAAGAAAGGGACACATTGATGTGGGGTGGGGGGGTTAAAGCGGCACATGAACAAACATAACAGCACCCTCTTCTGCCACTACCAAAGGGACTACGTTACAAAAAAGGACAAACAAATTGATTTGTAGTCATTTTTTATAGAATTAACTTTTTTTTCTAATCCTATAAAAAAAGACACAGTGCCCATTTCCTAAGCACAATACTACCTCCAGATTGTGAGGTATGGGCAATACTGGACATTGCAGGGGCTATAAGGCCCTCTGCCTGTGGTGTCAGGCCTCAATATGCCCCTGGGCAGTCCAGTATTGCCCAATACTGCCCACCCTGTTGGGTATTATTGCTTGCTTAGTGACTACCCTCATTTGAAAGGCCTTTTTGTCCTGAACACAACAATATCAAATAATGCACTTGGGGCTCAGAAATCCAGGGGCAGAGTATAACATGGGTGGAGTGGTATTGACAACATTAAGGAAGCACACATTAAAAAAAAAGAGCTTTTACATACAGTTGATTACTGTTTAACAATATTATGCATCTATGGCTGCCACTGTACATCTGATGCAAACCCATAATCACGTTCCTCACTTGAAGTGAAAAGAGGGGGGTGGAGGCCATAACTGATCCCTTGTTTTTGTGTTAAAGGAGTCAGTTTTTTTACAGCAAAAAAAAAAAGAAAGGGGTCATTTCTAAAATGTGCAGATGAGCATGGGGACCACTTTTTTTCAGAGCATGTAACCACCGGCAGCTACCACTTCAAGACTGCTACTACCCCCATCTAATACAATCAGGGGAAAACCTGAAGTAGTCTATCAACACTGAGATCAACATGGTTAAGGCACATTTACCAGAAATTACTGCTTAGAAAAGAATGAGAAAGTGACTGTGATGACGAGGAAATCCCAGACCAGATATCTAATTTGTTAATAGCCTCCTCCTGAGTCTGATTTTCACTGCTGTGTGGGCCAAGCTCCACAGATGTTATGCCATCATCAGATTTGTATAAGAGCACTGTGGAAGCACATAACTGGACCACTCTCTGATGTTCTGCCACAGTGCTTCAGCATAGTTTACAGTGTTTCTGTTTATGCAGCCCTTCCCCTCTGCGGGCCACATAAACATACCCACTTCCTGGTGCACTGCTTTTCCTTTCCACAGCTGCAGAAATGATGGTTGTTGTGTGCAACATGGTGGTGCTGACTTAAACTGTGCATGCACGAGTATCGTGCATACATATGTAACCCCCACACCACCTTTGGCTATCTGGCACCCCCCTCAAAGAAAAAATTACTCACCTTAGTAATGTTGTTTCTTCTAATGGAGTCTTGCTATATTATAGACATTAGCAGTTTGTTCCAGCTCTAGAACTGCCCCGGAGTGAAATGGTTAAAACCATTCCAAAATAGAATTTTGGCACGAGAGCAGCTCTATCTGTGTCATTTCAAACTTGAACTGTCAGATCTTTACGAGCCAAACTCACTAAGGTCTGTGTGGAAGCTGTAACCTACACTAGCCAAATGGCTACCTAAATAATAACAACCATTGATGGTCCCAACACCCAAGACTCAAGTCAGGGACCAGAATACTAACACCATTCTAATAATATGAAAATGGAACATAAGTATAATAAAACACACACCGCGTACACATACACACCCCAAAGTCTCAAAAGGAACAAAATGCTAACAGGACATAAGTAGTGCCCACACTAAGTTGCCCGCACCCCACCAAGTAGAGGTTCTGAGAGGGCAGGTTGGGAGGTCTATAATATAGCAAGACTCCATTAGAAGAAACAACATTACTAACGTGAGTAATTTTTCTTCAAACAACATGAAGTCTTGCTATATTATAGACATTAGCAGAATACACAGCAGTACCTCCATGGAGAGAGGCAGAACCTACTTGGGAATAGGCTCTGAAGAACAGCTGTGCCAAACCAAGCATATCTCCTGGCCTGGACATCCAGGGAGTAATGCTTGGTAAAAGTGTGTACCATTTTCCAAGTAGCAGCCTGGCAAATCTCTAATAAAGGGATATCTCTGGCAGCAGCTAGAGGCATGAGTGTACCCCTAGTAGAATGAGCCCCTCAAACCGGAGGCTCTGCTCACTTTCTGATAACAAATTGGATACAAGAGACAATCCACCTGGCTATTGATCTCTTAGTGGCAGGTTGCCTTTCACAACTTCACCATAGGTAAGAAAAGTTGGAGGATTCAGACCTGTGACCTTTGGTACGCTCTATATAATAACTAAGAGCTCTCTTAACATCCAGGCTGTGCAACCTCCTCTCACCGAAGAGGAGTGATCAGTGAAAAATACTGGAAGGGAGATAGATTGATTAAGATGGAAATCTGAAACCACCTTAGGTAAAACTTCCTATTAGTCCTAAGGACTACCTTATCCCTGTGGAAAGAAATAAGTCAGTCTCCACTGACAAGGCTTGCAATTCACTTATGCATCTGGCAGAAGTGATAGCCACTAGAAAAACAGTTTTCCAAGTTAGGTACTTAAGCTCTGCAGAAGACAGAGGTTCAAAAGGGGGTTGCATTAACTGGGCAATGCAAACATTAAGGTCCCAAGCAGGGGCCGGTTCCCGAAAGGGAGGATTAGTATGGAGTAATCCCTTAAAAAACTTGGAAAACACAGGATGAGAGGAAAGAGGGGATGACTTTCCTGCTGACACAAAAGCAGACACAGCTGCCAAATGAACTCTCTGGGTAGCTGGTCTGAGACCCAAGGAATTAAGATGTACCATGTAATCTAACAAAATGGGCAATTCAGCAGATTCTGGGGAAATATTTTTCCCAGCACACCAAATGGAAAACCTTTTCCATTTAGAACTATAAGTAGCCCTAGTGGAAGGCTTTCTGGAAGCCTTTAGGATCTCAAGAACACCCTGAGAGAGGTGTAAATCAGCAAACTCTAACTCCTCAAGAGCCAGGCCTTGAGGTTGAGGGATTTGAGGTCCGGATACCAAACCCTTCCCTGGGCACAAGTCAACAGATTGTGATTCCTGGGGAGGCACAGGGGAAGACGGACTGTCAGAGACAGAAGGAGTGGGTACCAGGGCTGCCTGGCCCAATCCGGGGCAATCAGAATCACCCTGCAAGGCTGAGATCTGATTTTGACTAGTACTTTGAATAGGAGAGGAAAGGGGAAAGCATAGAGGAACTTCCCCTCCCAATCCAGAAGAAGGGCATCCAGGGAACTGAGCCCAGCACTGGAGGCCTGCAACAGAACAGAGGAAGTTTGTGATTGTCTGGGGCTGCAAAAGATCTATCTGAGGATGCCCCACCTGGCAAAAACTATCCCCAGCACTTGAGGATCCAGGGACCATTAGTGATGGCCCTGGGAAATCCTGCTGAGGGCATCCGCTAGGACATTGTCCTTCCGAAGATGAACTGCTATGAGGGAAGTGTTCAGGAATAGGCCAGAGACCACAACTTCATTGCCTCTGTGCACAAGGCCAAAGACCGAGTGCCCCCGTTTGTTGATGTACCACATTGTTGTGGTGTTGTCTGTTCTGACTTGTATCACCTTGTCGTGGACAGATGCAGAAAAAGCTTGAAGAGCTAAAAAGACAGCTCTGAGTTCCAGCAAATTGATGTGGAGCAGAGATTCTTGGGGGGACCAAACTCCCTGAGTGGAAAGGTCGCCCATGTGGGCTCCCAACCCAGAAGGGAAGCATCTGTAGTGAGAGTCAAGTCATGAGAAGGGGAAATGAAGGGACCCCGCTCTTAATTGCTCTGATCCTGCCACCACTGAGAGCTGGATCAAGGTTCGAGTCACTGGGACCAACTTGGAAAGGGGTCTCTTCTCTGAGACCAAAAGGTTCTCAAGTGAAACTGAATGTCTCTCATCTGAAATCTGGCTCCCTGCACGACAGCTGTGGATGCAGCCATGGCCCAGGAGCTGCAGAAAGTGTCTTGCTGGTCGGAGACCTGCAGAGTGAAGGAAGAGGCCAGAGCCACTAAATTCCTTACCCTTTCTGGGGAAGAAAGGCTCTGGCTAGCTTTGTGTCCAATTCTGCCCCTATAAGGTGAGTACCTGGACTGGTTCCAGAACCGACTTTGGTAGGTTTAGCAGAAAACCCAGGAGGTGAGAAGCTGCTGGGTGACCTGCAGGTGATTTTACCTGTTCTATCGACTAGCCTACAATGAGCCAGTCATCTAGATAGGGAAAACAGCAATCCTCTGCCTCCTTAAGTGGGCCACTGCCACTGCTAGACACTTTGTGAATACCCTTGGAGCAGAGGTAAGGCAAGGGCATTGCTCTGAACTGGTAATGACCTGAGGCAGTTCGAATCTGAGGTACTTGATGGGATCTTCTTATTAGGACATGGAAATAGGCATCCTTGAGGTCCAGGAGGCTAGCCAGTCCCCTGGCCTTAGGGAAGGTAAAATCATTGCCAGAGTTACCATTTTGAACTTTGGTTTCAAAAGATGCTTGCTCAGATATCTGAGATCTAAAATGGACCGCCATTCTCCTGTCTTTTTTGGAGTAAGGAAGTATCTGGAATACAGACCCCTGCCCTGATGCAGGGGAGGAACCCTTTCTACTGCTCTGAGAGCTAACAGGGATGAGACCTCTGTTTCCAGAGCGAGAGTCTCTGAAGCACTTTGAGTAGAAAAGTCTGCTTCTCAACTTGGGAAACTTTTGAAGCTGAGAACCAGACCCTGGCTTACTACTTCCAGAACCCACTTGTCTGAGGTTAAAGAAGCCCAATTCTGACTGAAGTAAGCCAGCCTGCCCCCCACTGGTACAGGAGAATCGGCCCTGGGCACCCCATCAGGGTGCCTGTTTCGCAGGAGCTTTAGGCTGGGGGGTGGGAGCAGGTCTGCCCAACCCTCGTCTGCCCCTGCCTCTGAAGAAGCCCCTCTGAGCATAGGCAGAAGAGGCCTGAGTCTGGTAGAAAGGCCTGTGAACAGGCCTACCCCTACCCCTGGGGGCATGCCTTTGAGGAGTGGCTTGCCGCTCCTTAGCCTAGGAACTCTTGTAAGTGGTCCTATATTCATCCATCTTCTTCATGTAATTCTCTGTCTGCTCTCCAAACAGAGAATTTCCCACCACAGGAAAATCCATAGCCTTAGTCTGGGTATCCTGTGACAAACTAGTACACCTGAGCCAGGCCAACCTACTAAAAGCTACAGATGTGGCCATGACCCTAGAGGAAACATCATTAACATCCACAGCAGCATGAAACTGAACCTTAGAGGCTTCAATGCCATCAGCAGCCACCTGTTCTAATTCACTAGACAGCTGGCCATGGGCCTGCTTGGCCAATTGCATAACAGTATCCCATCTAGATTTCTGATACCTAGCTACATAAGCCATATAATTTGCTTGCCTGAGTCCCAGAGAGGCTGCCATATACTGTTTTTTTTTTTGCCATGGCATCAATCTTCCTGGAATCCTTGTCAGGAGGATGTGAAGCCAAGGGAATATTAGCTTTATAACAGGCAGCAGCCTGAACTACTAACATGACTGCATTGCTGAGAAAGGAATTCTGTATCAGGGCCTGACAATGTATACCTTCTGTCCATCTTTTTATCTACAGGAGGCACAGAATTAGGAGCTTTTAAAATTTTAATTGTTTGTTTCCTAAAAGACTTATGTAAAGGAATAGACAATCTCCTAGACTCTGGAATATCCATCATTTCTACAAAATCAGGCTCCTCTTGCTCATCCACAGCCTCTTCTAAAGGAAGCTGGAGGGTTTCAGCAACTTTTTTATAAAACATAAAATGAGATGGGGACTCAGACAGCATAGGGAGATTCTAAAGGTCTGTCTGGGAGATGTCCGGTTCAATGGGCACACCAGACCTTCCCAGCCACATTCATACTGTTCATAATCCTCTCCCTCCTCTGGTTCATAAAATTCCTCAATATCATAATCCTGAACCACTGGGACGGACAAACTGACCTTTTACCAGATAGTGGTGGTTGGACGGACCCTGAGACAGTGACTGGACAATTTGTATGGCTTTTGCTATCTCTGCAGCAGTTGGAGAAGGAATTTTGGACTCCAGACCTGCTGATTTTCTTGTTTTCTTTACTGGAATTGGTTCCTCAGAACCAGCTTTTCTTTGCCCGAGGAAGTCTGGCCCTGGTCAGAGGGCATTCCTCTGGTTCGGTTGGCACCGAACCGGCTGGCCATCGGGTCAGCGGACTTTGGCCTCTTGTTCCCTGAGCCTGCCCAATCTTTTTCCAGGGTGGCTGCAGGAAATTCTTACATACCTGGCAGTCTGACTGGAGGTGGTCAAACCCCAGACAATAAACACATGTGGTGTGGGTCAGCCTTGGCAAAGACTTCCCCCCAAACATCTGAATGTTGAAACCAGTGGGCCCGGTTTTCTTTTGGGTTTCTCAGACATAATGCCAGCTCAACCAAAAACTTGCCCTTTTAACGGCAGTGCCAGGCAAGACACCCTTATCGGTTCCTAACCGTGTCACGGGTATTGGAAAAACGTAATAAATCCGGTTTTTTTAGAACCGATAAGAACCGGGAACCGCACTCTAAAATAGTAACTTTCAGTTTTAAATGAGTTTTAAACCCACTGATCGGTTCAAAACCGAACCGATAACTTACAAGTTCCACACAGACAAAACCTTCATTTACTTACGGTTACACAGATAGAGCTTGAACCTGAACGGTTTTTGCGGTTAAATAAAACTATTCTCGGTTAAATCCAACTGAGAAACACTTTTAAACCGAGAAATGAACTGAGCAGAAGGGGAAATCTCCGGAGCGACTGTTCACTGAGGCAGAGTAAAGAATCTGACAGTTCAAGTTTGAAATGACACAGATAGAGCTGCTCTCGTGCCAAAATTCTATTTTGGAATGGTTTTAACCATTTCACTCCGGGGCAGTTCTAGAGCTGGAACAAACTGCTAATGTCTATAATATAGCAAGACTTCATGTTGTTTGAAAGAACTACTGCCAACTACATGGCATGCAATTTTCTTTTGACAGAACTACACTCATGGAACCACCCCTAGCACTTGAGTGTATACTAGGCTCATTATCTAGAGAATGGGGGTGGGGGTACATACTAAAATTAACCTTTTTATTTACAACCAGATCCAGGAGAAAGGATGCTAGGCATATGCCAGACCTAACTGCTGAGGGGCCCCAATAACGTTCACGCTAGAAGCAGCAAGTGGAATGTCCAAAGCAGTAATTGGATTTTGCAGTATTGCTTTATTTACAGATGTTACTTAAAGCAAGGGTGGTCCCCCAAAGGTTTGTCACTGCAATACTGGCACACTCTCTTTTGCAGGACACTTTGCTAGGCAGTACTGTTTTCCACAAAAACATCTCTATTTCTCTTCCAAAGTGTATATCTGTGGGGTGTGCCACACATTTTAAACATTTTCCACACATTTCCATTTCTAAAGTGTATATCTGGGAGATGTGCCACACAAAATTAAAATCCTACTGGTGCATGGTCTTTGCCCAGGGAACAGTGGCACCCATCCACGAACCACTTAACCCTGCCTGAAACCCAGATGGCATTCCTCACCCTTTGCCCCAAACAGCCTCTGCCATTCCTTCAGGGTTACACCAAATGAGTCTCCAATCCCCAATGAATTGCTAAAGACTCCCAACTTTAACTTTAAATTCAGCACAGTTGTGGTGAATGGGGTCCTGACCGGTGTGCTCAAGCCTTATCTAGGGCACACACACACCTCAAACAACTCCCTCAGAGAACAGTCTCAAATTCTGTACTCACAGATTAGTTGTTCCTTCCTCCCAGTCATGGAAAGAACAAGAGACACCTTTCTTTCTCTGGTACCTGTCAGATTCTACTCATTGTTCTTCCTTAAGGTAGCTGTGAACTTCGAGAACTTCAGGGGATTGCCCCTTGGATCCACAAGAATTGCATTCCCTATCACTCCCCCTGGAATGAAACTAACAAGTCCTGCAGGCAAACTGAAGATTTTACCAAACTAGGGTGAGAAATACCAGGGCTCCCTTTGACAGAGTCCCAAAGCAGACTTCCTGCCACTCTGACTGCCACACTTGAACTTACTGATGAACATTCTAAACTCCCTGAGAGCAGCTAATTCTAAAATGGTTATGCTGCTGTGAGAGTTCTAAATAACATATTATACAATGGCTTGGGAAATACTTGCTTCTGATTGGCTGGTTGGCACCATTTACCCATTGTAAATCTTGGCATTACCAATGGGTAAAAGTGCCAGCCAGCCACATTTCCAAAATCCATCTGAGCCCGCGAAGTTGAAGGCAAAACTGCCATACTGAATCCCCGGTAAATGGACATGTCTCACAACTGAAAAGGCACAACACACAAAATCAGAGTATGTCCCCAAAATACCCGCAAAACTTACAATGAGCCACAAAAAATTTCTGAAACAGTCCAGAAACCCACATACAGTATGAGCGCAAGCAGTACACTGCTTGAAATTTTCCCTGCAACCACTTCCACATGGCTCACCTGAGTTTTTTTTTCCTTCTGGCACCCACCTCACCAGTCTGAGCATTTTGTATCCGTACTACCTCAGCTCCATCCCCAGAGCATCTTCAACTGTGTCACCTCCTCACACCATGGCACCCTTTATGTCTTGCCTCGATGCCCTCCATTAAGTATACTGCCTCCCATTCACAAATATTTAAAAAAATGGCCCCGAGTCAGACCTGCCTTACATTTTCTTCGATCCACTCCTGGTAGCTTGTTCACTCTCCACTTCATTATAACTTTCTCTCTCTGATGCAGTCCCAATCTCTATGTCTCCCATAAGTGTGCAAAAGGGAAAAAAAAGTACAAAAGAAATTGCCCCTGAGTCAGGACAGTAGACGTTACTCTGTATTGACTGTTTGATTGAGAATTGACCCCGGAAGAAAACACTCTGCACTGGCATCCCATTACTGCTCTGATGAGACAAATCTACATGTTACTGGCACATTAAAATAAACAAACAGCTAACCATGCCAGGTTCTTTCATTCTCTCCCGGTGGTCATTTTGGATGGCTATGGGACCGAAGGAAGAAAAAGAAAGACACATCACAAAATATAACACTTTGCTTATAAGACTGTATTATGATGAGCATGTGACAACCATAGCAACACCCTAGCAACCCAGTACTATTTTATGTGGCAGAGTAACAAATACAATAAAAATACATTTAAATGTCCCCCCAAAACTTTTTGTTTATTTTTTCTACTTCCTAAAAAACAGGACAATTGTATAATCACAATATACCACTCCAGGGTGTGGGTTATGCTGGGATTTATGCATGCCTGCATGGTTTGGTTATTCGACCTGCGGCCTTGTGACTGAACCTTACCAGGCGTGGGTAAATCCCAGCATAACCCACATCTAGTCATGGTATATTTCTTAAATCATCCTTTTCTCAGGCTAACTGAGTAAACAATGATGTCATTATGTAGAATGCCCCTAATGAGCTCCCCAACAGCTGCCTTTTCCTACCTGCCTATGACTGGTACTAATTGGATTCTAGTAACCTGAGGGGACTGGGTTGTTACACATAGTTATGTCAGTACCGCCATGTTGCACAAGGTTGACTCCGGGGCAAACTGCACATGTGCGAGTATCACACATGTGCAGTACTGTAATTGCTGCAGTATTAAGGTTGACTCCGGTGCAGCAAGAGCGCTGCATATTCTTTTCACCGCTCTTGCCACTCAAAAAAAAAAATCTCAACAGCCATATTGGCTCTGACCAGAATTTGTTTTTAATATGGATTATTCTGTATTTCTGTTTTTACGCTTTTAGATTGTACAAGCACTTTGAACATATGGAATTGCACTTCTTATAAATAAAACTGAATTGAATTAAATTGAACATGACCTATTGTTATGGGCCAGGCTAAACTATTTATTTATTAATTTATGTAATGTATTGATTTATTAAAGTTGTGTTTCTAGGGATGAGTCCCACTGAGGAAAGGTATTTCCTTTACAAGGGATCCCAGTGATGTAGCACATTCAGTTACATAATTTATACATTTAAACACTAAAACAACTAAAAGCATTTACATAAATCTAATTTATTTATATATAGTTACAATAATTTACATTTATGAAAGTTAGTGTCCGTTTTAGTTGATAGTGTGCATAGAATTTTGTTGGCTCCTCTTCTATGCCATTTTCCTTCATTATGTAGTAGCTTCCAGTCATTTCTGCAAAGAGACAGCCACTGGCAGCCTAACTCCTCAATGAAATTCTTTAAAGTAATTTAGTATTTAGGCATGATCCAAGGGCTGCAGCTGAGGTTCAGTAGTGCCAAGGGCAATTACATGTACCCATACTTCCAATGAATTCCTTCCCTGCAGGGCAGATATGTTTTGGCTACTTTAGCATGCCAGAATGCCGCAATGACTAATTATGTTCTCTGACATCATGTACAGTACTTGAAGTAGTGTTGAACTACCACTCTCAATACAGAAGTTCTACCAATGAGTAATAGTGGGGTACAAGTTAACTGATATATCAAACCTGTCCAGAATGTATATTTTATGCTATTTTTAATAAATACAATGGTATGAAATACTTTAGAGAGCACACCTAAGTGTAACATTGGCCCTCAAGGGAAATAATACCTCTTTACACAGAAGCATCACAGTTAATACTGATAAATAATTTTCACATGTTACACTCTATGCTAGCTCAGTACCCTGTACTGCAACTAATCCCTGGTCCACCATAAGATCATTCCTAAGATAATCATGATAGTGTTTGACTGGGTGGGTGTGGTTTGTAGTGCAGCCCCAATTTCACCATAGCCAGACTGGACACCATTTGCCAATTTGACTGTTGCTTCACCCTTAAAGAGCTGTGTGCTGCCTATAGCTAATATTAGTTTTTAAAAGCAGTCAACCCTTACCTTTTATAACAGAGATACTTTTATTTTCCTTTGTTTAATTACAAGATTGTTTATGTGATGTTAGTAGGTGTATTGTGTGCAATAGCTCTTAGCCTGGCAGCTGACATGTCTATCTCTAGTTCCCCTACTACATCATCAACATTTTGACCTTACTGACTGTGACATTACTGCTGCTTAGCAACAGCCACTCAGAAGCTTCTAGGTTAGTTGTCTATGATGTCACTGTCTATGAGATCAAAATGCTGGCGATGTAGTGGAGGGGTAGAGACAGATATGTCAGCTGCCAGGCTGAGAGCTATTCCACGCATTCAACCCAACATTATCACATAAAAAACTTTCTAACGAGCAAAGGAAAAAAGACAAATACTTCACAAATAAAAAGTTACAACTGAATACTTCTTAAAATTTGTATTGTTTTCTTGTCTGTCTGTTTTGGTCCCACTAGCTCTTCAATACATCACCTGTTACCCATCACCACTGCCTTTAGGCTAACATCTCTGTCTCCCTCCCTTAAAGTCCATGGCCCCTCACTTTGCTCTTCAATTCCTGCCCAGTACTGGTGTGCCACTGTCATCCTTATCTTTCCTCTCATTTCTCCCTTTATCCCATCCTTCTGGGCTGGGATTGTTGAGAGAGCAAAGAGAAAAGCCAAGCCTAAAGGAAAAAAGTTGCAATATTTAATACTTAAAGTGGAAGTGAGGTTAGGTGGATGTTCTTTTTGTGGCAGTTCTTTTATTTAAGAAGAGAGTGTGGGAGAACCTGGATGGTTAAGACAGTGAAGGGCACTGCATTTTGTTTCAGCAACTGCTTAACTTGTAGTGAAGGGATGGAATAACTCAATGGAGGCCCAGTAGGAGAGGTCTTATATAGGTGCTCAGAGGCAGAAAGTGAGAGGGAGTCATTTTGGGGTGAGGCACCAGGAAGTATAAAAGTGACACTCTCTAGGAGTGGTAGTCAGCTGTGAAGTGTGAGTTGTGCTACTGTTTAAGTGTGATGAGTTTAAGTGCATGGGCCAAAGATAAGAGGGACTTAGGAAGAAGGACAGCGGACTACTGGTTTAAAGGTTCTACAGGTCTACAGCCCACACACAAACAGCACATACACACAGGTAGTTGGGTGGGGTAGGCAGTTGATTAGCTGCCTGGGATATGCTCCATCATCTTACAGAGAACATTCTGAGAGGCTGGAGGATACCCAGTGTGCAGGACATTCATGATCCTAGGTGTAGAATTATTGATTGATTGATTGATTGAAAATTTCGTAGAATACCTTTGAGTAGACGTGCTCTTATACAAAGGTTCCATGTTAATAATAGAGATCGCAAAGCAACATGACAAATAAAATAAGCAAGTTGCAGTGGAATTAAGTGAAACCAGTACAACTATAGTTGAACTCAAACAAGTACAAATATAGTCTCACAAGTTCAAATTAATAGGCTGGAATCAATTGCATACAATTTCATTATAAGGCAGGTAGACAGAATCAGTGTAGAACAAGCATAGTAATTGTACATGGCCTCAGAGCCAGAACCGTTACAGTTCAAAGGGTATAGGTCTGGGAGAAACATTAGTTAGGATGATTAGCAGTTACATTTGCATTGAACTGTTAGGGTTGCCCATACTGCTCTTTTAAAATGGTCAAACTTAGGTAGATTAGGCAAGGTATCAGGCAGCTCATTTAACCAGCCAGTGGCCCTAACTGTGAATGACCACTTGCCCAGCTGAGTATGGTGGAGTTAGCTTCCCTAAGGGCCGAAGTGCAGCCCCTGAGAAGCATCTCAGTGTGGGTCCATTAGGAAAATCAGTCCTATTGCCTCAATGGCACCATGTGTCTACTCTGCAGATGGAATGCAGTGGAAAAGGAAGGAGGGGAGAGGTGGAGCAGGACTGGTATGTGTGGATCCACAGGGATGGCAAGCTAGAACAAATAGATTCAGATTCAGATAGAAGACAGAGAGTGGGGTTAAATGACACTCATTCGACTACATAAGCTGTGCAGACTATGCCACCCATCCAGCTCCTGTTCTGTGAAAAAATGCCTCCTTATGTCCTTTTTAAATTTCCTGTCTTCCATTTTGAGATTGACCTCGATAGAGAAACTGCTCCTTAACTTGAACAAATCAGTGGACTTCACTGTATTATATCCCCATAAGTATTTAAATATTTTCTGTTTCTTTTTTTAATTTATTGTTTATGTTCCTCTCAGAGCCTTGGCCCCCTTCCCTTGAGTGAAAACCAGCCCCACTCCATGGCATCTCTGCTACTTACCTCTAGCTCAGTTTCCAACCCCATGGGTTTGACCCCATGGTGGTGTCTGGCCATGTTAGATCCAACATCATACTTCCTCCTGAGTGCAGAGGTAGGAGTTCTTGGGGTACAGAAAAGAGCAGAATGTATATGGGGCTGGGACCCGAGTGCACCTGAGATGCTTCTGCACTAGTCAGGGAAGTTTCTCTGCTCCATGGTTCCCTGGCCCTGGAATGCAAGGATGCTAGTGACTCCGTGTTCGTGCATCAGAGAGTTCCTGAGTGGAGCACAGCCAATGTTCTATGGCAGCTATCCTCCCTCCCCACAGGAAGACAGCATCCTCTAGGATGCTCAATCTTCCACCTCCTGGTCAACCCCAACAATTTGAGCTTGTTCCCGAACTTGGTTGTGGAGCCATTGGGCAGTATCTCTACTACTGTGCCTATGGGACAGCTATATTTATATGTTTTCCATCATATCCTCATATCCTCCCTCTCCGTCCTGTTCTACATATTGAGACTTTTCAGTCTCTCCTCATAGGACCTAGCTGTCTACTTTGAATCATTTTTGTTGTCCTATGCTGTTAAGTTTCCAGCTTATTCCTTTCCTTCCTAAGGTGCCGGTTCCAAAATTGTGTATAATAGTACAGTGTGGTCAAACCACTGACCATCACAATGACAGTTCTACCTCCCCCCCACAACTGGTGAAGCACTGCCTGATGCATCCTATCATCCTGTTTGTCTTCCCATATGCTTTATTTACTGTACTGGAAAGAGATTTTTAGACTAAAGCTAGTTATCACCCCCAGGTCCCTTGGTAATAGTGTAGATTACTGGGTATGCGTAGGACCTACACCATGAGCGTAAGAGCTCAGGTTAAGCTATTTAGTCAAATCCACCCATTCTGTACTTTTTATTAGTGTATTTGATCGTGGGCCTTCACCTCCAACACACACCCCTGTAAAACAAACAAGGGTGTGTGTGGGGGCTAAGCCCCCTAACTCAAATAAACTAATAAAAAAAAGGAGTCACGTGATGCCAAGCTCTGGGTAGCTGATTGCCTGGATTGTTTCTGCTCCCCCTTGCCTAAATTTACTGTTTACATTACCTTTTTTCAGGAGAATCTTCCTCGGTAGCTGTGCTTGGTTGCTGCTCTTGTCTTCCGATCTGTGGTGTGGCATTTTTCTGGCCTTAAAAATGGATGCAGAAATGACTCCCCCCCCCAAACATATGCCACCAGCCACCCCTGATAAGGCCTCCAAGTGACCTAAGGCTCAAGCACCATCAATGAGCCATACTACTACTGCTGCTACAATGGCACTATCTGAGGAAAAGTTTTTGCAAGAATTTGCCCCATTGAAAGAAGCTTTACAGGGGTTTAGTTCTGAAATCAGGGCACTTCAGGTGTCAGTTGATGAGCTGAATCATAGAGTTGGAGACAATGAAGCACGAATAAGTTCTTTGGGTGATTGGTGCACCAGGGTGGACCCCAACATGGTGGCACTTCGACAAAAAGTGGCCCACCTTGAAGCACACCTTAAAGATCTGGAGGACAGGAGCTGCAAGAACAATGTTCTGGTCATCAGTCTCCCAGAGTGAGTCAAGGGATCAAACCCGGTGCTTTTTGCACAGAAGTTATGTGTTAAACTTGCACGCCCATCTTCTAATGGGTCATCACACATTATTGAGAGAGCCAACCGTTTCTCAAGGCCCATGCCCCCGGAAGGCTCCCCACCCCGACCTCTCATTTTCAAGTTTCTCAATTTCTTGGATAAGCAACACCTTCTTAATAAAATTAAAAATCTTCAAGATGTGTCTTGGGAAGGGGCTTGGTTAAGGATCATGCAAGATTTGCCTAGTACTGTGAGGCAATGGTGGGCTGCATGCCACCCCATAGTGATGAAGCTCATCACAGCTGGTATCTGATTCAAAATGTTGTTGTACCCTGCCCAGCTTCAGTTTCAGCATGATGAATCATGAAAGAAATATTAGACAGCGGATAGGGCAGCAGCTGAGATAAAGATACTCTTTCCTGATCTATTCAAGGATCATTGAGCTGGTTTATTGGGACTTACTATGGAGTTCTGCTGTGATCATTTGTGTTCTCTTTTTTATTATTTAAATCTCAAGAAGCACTATGATGTACCGGAGAACTGGACTTGCATGGTCAGTGTACCAATTGGTTATTAACGATATCCTTGACAATACCCGTGAATTTCGGAAGACTTCAGTTTACTTTTCCTTTATCTGTTTGGGGCTCTGGAGTTGACCTATGGATAAGTCGGCTTTTGAATATGAGGGCGCCCCTTATACTGACTCTGCCTTCGAGATCTTAATCTATTTGGGCGCTGACATCTTATGTCTATAAGACTTCTTACAGTTTATGAGGGGAAGTTTGGGAGCAGCCGACAGC
The DNA here is from genome assembly GCA_016271365.2 of Neoceratodus forsteri. Lineage (NCBI taxonomy): Eukaryota > Metazoa > Chordata > Ceratodontiformes > Ceratodontidae > Neoceratodus > Neoceratodus forsteri. The sequence goes on along the minus strand of CM057455.1, from coordinate 1,489,448,565 downwards.
CATCTCTCATCTCCTTTCCTAGCCAATTTGGTTTTCAGCTGGGATTGCACTGGTCTGGTTCAAGGTAATTGTGGCTGGTGGACCTTGGACAGAGCTTCAGTGTGAAATCACTATTTACTGCTGCCGGTGATCTTTAAAGGAATTTTCCTGGATGCTTTGCAATGGACACGCCGAGATTTTTATGTATTTTTTCCAGCCATCACCAGTTTTATTAGTGTTGATGGACACCTTTTCTTTGTTTTCTACTCCCTGCATTGAGGCTATGTGTCTTTTGCTCCAGCACAGAAGTTAGGTTTCCAGTTCGGACCGCTGATCTTGTCGCCCTTCCAGTTTTCAGTTTGATCCACTGGTTATTGTGCATTAGTTTAAAAGTGTCGGACTGCTGGAAATGAACTCATTTTCCACTTATGTAGCCTATCTGTGTGGTCAAACTTTTCCTTTAAGCCTGGCTGGCCCTATTCCTTTGTTGCCACCCTGATCCAGATTCACTTGCTCTATAATTAGACGTACATGTCATTTTGTTTTCAGGATATTATATCCTACCTGTTATTATATGGTTCTGGACATGCTTTTTATTGAATATATATATATATATATATATATATATATATATATATATATATATGTGTGTGTATAATATACATATATACTGTGTGTATATATATATATAGGGTCTGGCTGTATTTTTATGAGGGAGTTCTTCCCTTAGAAATTATGAACATTCGGGGTGTGGTGGGGGAAGGTATTAAGGGTAGTATAGCCTGATGCACAGGGCTTGCATCATGCACCAGAAGTGTTATGTAGGCTGGTTAATTAGGCCAGGATTGTTTTGGTTTTATGTTGTGGGACTTCTTCAAGGATATTTTGTTGGGAGGGGTGGCATGGGGGAGGATCCCTGTTTGCCACTTTACAGCTTGGACTGCAATGTTTAATTTCAGGATATTGTTCAAAAAGAGACACTATTAACAGTTCTTCATTTTCTTTTCTTTTGGGTTGTTAACTTGGGGTGTACTTATGTCAGGGGTGGTGGGTGGGGTGGGAGGATGGAGGCAGAGTAAATGTCAGATGGAACGCTTTTACATTCTTTGTTCAGATGGGCACCAATCTTTCTTATTTTTTTTAATATTACCTATGTCTAATCCTAATATGCATGATTTGTGGAATGTGAAAGGGGTCTGCTCCAGAGTCAAGCGGTGCCAAATTATTAAGCATTTGAAACAATTAAATTATAATATTATATTTTTGCAAGAAACACATTTGCTAGCCTCTGAAGGTAACCTCTCTCGTAGGCAGTTTGTAGGCCAAGTTTTTGCTGCTGGGAATAGCACTAATAATAAAAGGGTAGCCATCTTAATTTCTAAAGGGGTTATCTTTCAGTGTGCTCAGAGTCTTGAGGATCCACAGGGTAGATACATTTTTGTTAAAGGCACTTTGGATCGCTTGAAGGTCCTGTTAGGTAGTGTTTGTGGGTCTAATGTAGTGTCTTCTTTTTTCATTGAACTGGTCACTCTAATAGCTCCATTTCTTACAATACCTATTATTATAGGGGGGAGATTGGAACATTTCCTTTACTCAGGACTTGGACAGGACAGGTAGAGTATTAGCTGGCCTTTCTGCTGCTCAGCAGGCCATTCATGACAAGGTTGACTCTTTGGAGCTGTGCGACCCCGGACGTATTTTATATTCAAAGGCTAGGGAATACACTTTTTATTGACAAACCAAAGTGTACTGCACTCAGGAGCACAAATGGCACGATGTCTAGAAGAATTCAAACAGACCGTTCAGGTAACCAAATGGTAATTTATTACTGGAAAAATTCACAGAGGTACATAGAGAGAACCTACAGCCAACTAATGAAAGACAGTTACACTTTTCATTAGTTGGCAGTAGGTTCTCTATATGTACCTCTGTGAATTTTTCCAGCACTAAATTACCATTTGGTTACCTGAATGGTCAGTTTGAATTCTTCTAGACACAGTACCATTTGTTCTCCTGAGTGCGGTATACTTTGGTTTGTCAAGTTTACTTATTTTGGGGCTTCTAACCCCTTACTTGCACCATCTTCATTACCCGGGTGCAGTGCTTTTTGGATTAAACTAATACACTTTTTATTCCCCGGCACATGGATCTTCTTCTCACATAGAATATGTCTGATTAGTCAGAGTGTCATGGATGGCATGTTGGGTTGTGAAATTGCACCATGGGTCTTCTTGGATCATTCCCTGGTGTGGGTAAAACGTGGCTTGATGCCTGACATTTTCAGGGATACATTATGGAAATTAAATAACCAGCTTTTAAAAGAAGAGTATGTTATTACTAGAATTAAGGAAGAGAAGGAAGTTTTCACTTCACATAATAAAGGCTCTATAGATAATGGGGATATGGAATGGAGTGCCTTCAAATGTTTTGTCAGGGATGAATTTATTCGCCTGGCGACCAAAAGGAAGCGAAGCAGAGAATCAGAGGTCACTGCTCTCTTGCATCGCATTAGGGAATTAGAGAAATATCTGAACCCTAACTCCCCAGAAGAACAACAAATCAAATTATTGTCCCTCCATGACAAATATGCAGACTATCTGTGTGAGAATGCTGAATACTCTATTTTTAAAATACACTCCACCCATGTAGACCGGGGGGGGAAAGCAGGCCATCTTTTAGCTTTGCGCCTCCGAAAACAAGAAGCTTCGTGCATTATACCTTCCATCAGATCTGAGACTGATAATTACATTAAAATGTCATCCAGGGAAATTGCCTGGGAGTTCAAAACTTATTATAGATCCTTATATGGGCCTCCACAGCATCCTGCTTCGGCTCCGGACCTGTAAACCTATCTAGCCAGAATCCCTCTACCTACACTCACAAAACCTCAACACGCCTGATTGTTACAGCCATTAACTCACCAAGAAATGTTAAATGCCATCAGAACTTTCAGTTTTATGTTGGCACGTTCTTTGGCTGATCATTTACGTAAGCTGTCCCATGTTTTCTCTGTGTCCATGGATTCAGGCATTCCTGTTGCTCTGGTTTCCCTGCATGCAGAAAATGCGTGTGATAGGGTTAATTGGTCCTTCTTGTTTGCTACCCTAGAGATATTTGGATTTCCCCTTGCCTATCTTCATTGGCTTAAGGTTTTGTATACCTGTCCACACGTCAGAATCTATTGTAATGGGGTATTCTCCTTCACTTTTCCCTTATATCTGGGGACTCGGCAAGGATGTCCCTTGTACCCCCTACTATTTAATCTATACTTGGAGCCCCTGATACTAAAAACTTAAAAACAACCCCGATTTGACCTATGTATCGGTAGGGAAATGGAATTTACTGGTGTCTGCCTATACTGATGACATTTTACTCCATGTGACTCACTCCAATGTGTCTATCCCAGCTGCCTTATCCTCCATCACTGAAATCAGCTTATTATCTAATTATAAACTTAACCTTGAAAAAACCATGGTAACGCCCTTAAATTCCGCAGTCTTTAAACTGGATGTCTTAGCACTAGGGTTATCGTGGGCTCCAAAGCAGCTTAAGTATCTTGCTCTTATTCTTTTGAGAAATATGGCAC